>JAESUZ010001121.1:0-124034 GCA_017311185.1 Proteles cristata cristata | reverse complement strand
AATGCAGGGCTTGAACTCAGGAACCATGAGATCATGACCTGAGCGGAAATCAAGAGTCCGAGAGTCGGAGGCTTAACCAACTGAGCCACCCAGGTGCCCTCAGGAGAATTCTAACTACTTTGGGGAAACCCTTAAACTTTGCTTGGGGCTGAGGATACCTGTCTCCCAGTTTTGCTGAAAATGGAGTTGGTAGGGGGTCTCCATGCACCTCCCTCCTTTTGCGAGCTCACCAACAGAGTTGAAGCACTGTCTGTCACCACCAGCTTCATGTTTGTACTTGGTTTAAGAGAGTGAATGCTGGATTTTATCAAATGCCTTGTTAACACCTACTGATGTGATCAGGTAGTTTCCTCTAATTTGCTGAGTAAGGACTTCTGTGAAAGGATTTTCTGATGTTGAACTACCCTTGTAGTTATAAACTAGACCCTATTCAGTCATACATGATATCTTATTCTTTTGCTGTATTGCCCAAATCCAATTGCTGATTTTTTCTTTAAAATGTTTGCACTTGTATTCAAAAGTGAGAGGTGTCCATAGGTTTTACTGTATACTCTCTTTAGTAGGTTTAGATATTAGGTTTGTTGTTGGCTCTATGGAAGAGCAAAGGTCAAGACTAAGTAATACAGGGGCAGCTGGGTGGCTCAGATGGTTAAGCGTCCACCTCTTAATTTCATCTTAGTCATGATCTCACCGTTCATGGGATCAAGCCCCAAGTCAAGCTCTGTGCCAACAGAGGAAAGCCTGCTTAGGATTCTCTCTCTCCTTCTCTCTACCCCTCCCCTGCTCACGCATGTGTGTGCTCTCATTTTTTCTCTCAAAAATAAAGAAATAAACATTAAAAACATAAATAAAAATACAAATTAAAAAATATAAAAAAGGAAGGGGCTCCTGGGTAGCTCAGCTGGTTAAGTGTCTGACTTTGGCTCAGGTCATAGTCTTGTGGTCCATGAGTTTGAATCCCAGGTTGGGCTCTGTGCTGATCACTCAGAACCTAGAGCCTGCTTTGGATTCTGTGTGTGTGTGTGTGTGTGTGTGTGTGTGTGTGTGTGTGTGTGTGTGTGTCTGCCCCTCCCCTGCTCTCTCTCTCTCTCTCAAAAATAAACATTAAAAAAAAAAAGGAATCTGGGGGCACCTGGGTGAAGCAGTCGGTTAACGTTCGACTTTGGCTTAGGTCATGATCTCGCCGGTTGCGGGTTCAGAGCCGGGCGGACTCTCCCGCACACGGCCTTGCAGCTCAGAGCCTGGAGCCTATTCAAGAGTCTGTATCTCCCTCTCTCTCTGACCCTCCCCTGCTCACGCTGTCTCTCTCTCTCTCCCTCTCTCTCAGAAATAAATGAAACATTAAAAAAATTAAAAAAAAAAAAAAGAAAGAGAATCTCTTTCTTGGTTTGCCCTCTCTCTCTTAAAAAAAAAAAAAAGAAAAGTATCTGACTTCACCTCAAGTCATGATCTCAGGGTTTGTGAGTTTGAGTCTTACATTGGGTACAGAGATTAATTTTATAAGATCTCTTAAAAAAAGGTGGGGGGGGGATGGCTCCTGGGTGGTTCAATTAAGCATCTGATTCTTGATTTCAGCTCAGGTCATAATCTCATGGTTTGCGACATCAAGCCCCGAGTAGGGCTTTGTGCTGACAGTGCAGAGTCTGCTTGGGATTCTCTCTCTCTCCCTCTCTCTCTACTCCATCCCTGCCTACACTCTCTCTCTTTCTCAAAATAAATAAAATAAACTTTTAAATAATTTAAAAATCTTAAAAAATATTTTTTTAAGTTTATTTATTTTGAGAGAGCAAGCACAAGCAGGTGAGGAGCAGAGAGAAGGAGAGACAGAATTACAAGTAGGCTCTGCACCATCAGTGTAGAGCCAGATGCGGGGCTTGAACTCACCAGTCATGAGATCATAACCTTAGCCAAGATTAAGAGTCAGACGCTTACCCAACTGAGACTCAGTCTTAAAAAAAAATGAAAGTGAGTCTTGAGTGGACAAATTTTATGGATAGTGAGTAATCAGATTCTGTGCATCTGGATTAAAAAAAAAACTAGAAAGGGGTGACTGGGTGGCTCAGTCAGTTGAGTCTGACTCTTGATTTTAGCTCAGGTCATGATCCCAGAGTCGTGAGATCCACCCTTAGCGAGGGGCCTGCTTTCTCCTTCTCTCTCCCTCTCTTTCCCTTTCCATCTGCCCCTCTCCCCTGCTCACACACACACACACACACACACACACACACACACACACACACACTCTCTGTCTCTCTCTGTCTCTAAAAAAAAAATAATAAAAATTAAAAAAAAACTAGAAAAGGAAATACTCATGTTCCCATAACTCGGGACATGTTCTCATGCAAAACCCCAGAACCTTCCTGTGCCCCCATTTGCTTCCTCCATGCCATTAATAGGGTTTTAGTTTTGCAAAATGGAATAGCAAGAATAGACCCTTACAAATGCTGCCAACTAATCTTTGACAAAGGAGGAAAGGTAGTTTTGTTGAAATCTGTTCAACAAATGGTGTGGAAACACTTGGACATCCACATGTAAAAAAATGAATCTAGACAAAGACTGCTTCATAATAATTAACTCAAAGTAGATCAGAGATTGAAACATTGAATACAAAACTATAAAATCCTAGAAAATGATAACCTAGGGGAAAATCTAGATGATCTTGGGTTTGGTGATGGTTTCTTTGGATGCAATAGCAAAGGCATGACCCATGGAAAATGGAGTAGCAGACACAAAGTTTCCACTGCCTCAACCTCATCACTTGATGAGAAGCTGCATGCAATTTCTGGGCGGGGGTCTGGGGGGTCTGGCTTCAGCTTCCCTGGGAGTTCCTTTCTGGGGAAGCCAGGGGGCAAGGTCAGGAGTGGCTACTGGGAAACGGGGCCCCCCAGACGGCCATCCGGCAGGGCTGCGACGGGGCCCAGGAACCATATCCAGTGAAAAGAATAAAAGAGGAAGCTCCTGAGCCCTTTGCAGCAATCAAGGAAGGGTGTGCTGAAGTAGAACCCTTCTATAAGGTGATTCGGTGCCCTTGGAGATGCAAGCTTCAGGGCATGGAGGGACAGCAGCAGAGTCATGACAGGACCAGTCCAGATGAAAGGTTGGGTGAAGCTCACCTTGGAATTTGGTTTTCAGGGTATGGAATGTTACAGGCGCCTGGGCGGCTCAGTCGGTTAAGCGTCCGACTTCGACTCAGCTCATGATCTCGTGGTCTGTGGGTTTGAGCCCCGCATTGGGCTCTGCTGACGGCTCAGAGCCTGGAGCCTGTTTCAGATTCTGTGTCTCCCTTTCTCTCTGTCCCTCCCCAGCTTGTGTTCTGTCTCTCTCTGTCTCAAAAATAAATAAATGTTAAAAAATTAAAAAAAATATATTACAATGACCATGCCAATCATGGTAGAGACAGCCCTACTGCTATGCTGGGGTGTCCTTCTATTCTCCTCCTCATTGTTGAACTCAGATCAAAGTAGCTACCCCTGAATTAGCTCACTGTGTCTGATCTCTTTCTTCCCCCACACTTTCAGAGGGCTTCGTATTTGTTAGGATTTTCTTTTTTTCAATTGAAGTTTTTTTGTTTTTTGTTTGTTTTTGGAGAGAGAGAGAATTGGGGCTCATCCGAAGTGGGGCTCAAGCTTACCTCATGTGGGATTCGAACTCACAAACTGTGAGATCATGACCTGAACCAGTCAGCTGCTTAACCAACTGAGCCACCTGGGTGCCCTAACTGAAGTGTTTTTGTTTTACGTACAGTGAGTTAGCACTAAGGTAGGCATCTTGAATCTGTGCAGTTAAGGTAGGTCTCTTGCATGACCCATTCAAGGAAGTTCACTAAATCCATCTTAATGAACCCTTTATCTTTCACGTACTGATGGAAACACTGGGGCACATATTGAGGCCGTGTTTTCCGAATCAGACTGTTGCCGTTTAAGCAGAAGCAGCAAGCACGGAGAGCCCTGGCCAGATTTCCTCCGATGGCCCCAGTAAAGCTGCTGGTGACCCATCCTGCTCTCTCGGATGCAACGAGGCAAAAGGCTGTTAGGTCTGTTTGCAGAAGGAAACTGCCACTAAGTCAAGCAGAAAAGAGATGTATTTGGCATGATGCTGAGCAGATTACTGAACTGGCGAAATGTTTGCTCAAGCAAGTTTTGGGACACACAGGTATGACCTGTTTTAAGTGGGGCCCAGAGCAATAAAGGGTCCTGCAGAAGGTCCGGGCTGCAGTGAGGACTGCTCTGCCATTACAGCCGTAAGACACAGCCAACCTAAACGCTTGAGAGGATCTGTCCATGGTAGGTAATAATGATGCTGTGAGGAGTCAGTGGGAAGCCTCTCAATAGAAGGATGCAAGCACAGACCCACAAAGACGTGGAGCAAGTCCAGAGGCAGAGGTGGCAGAGGTACTAACTATTCAAAAAGCAGCTGGTGGGTGCCTGGGTGGCTCAGTCCGTTAAGCGTCAGACTTCTGCTTGGGTCGTGATCTTGAGGTTAGTGAGTTCAAGCCCTGCTTTGGGCTCTGCGCTGTCAGCCCAATCTGGTTTGGATCTTCTGTCTCCCTCTCTCTCTCTGCCCCTCTCCTGCTGGCTCTCTCTCTCAAAAATAAATAAACCTTAAAAATAAAGCAGCTGCCATCATGTTATCGAAGCCCATGTTGGGCTCTGTGCTGACTTGGGATTCTCTCTCTCCCTCTCTCTGTCTGAAAACAAATTAATAAACATTAAAAGAAAAGAAGCTGACCATGGGACATCAAGTACCTATGTGAGTGGGGCTGCCCGTCATGAGCTAAATTAGTATTGGCAGACTCATTGCCACTGCAGAGGTTTCCAAAAGCCCCTTCACGGGCTGGATTAATTTGCTGGAGCAGCTCACAGGACTGAGCCAAACTTACTAGATCACCAGTTTATTATAAAAGTATATAACTCAGGAGTATCCCGATCAAACAGATATGTAAGAAAGAGCTTCCGTGTTCTCTCCAAGCACACCACTCTCCCATATCTCCAACCCAGCCAGGTCTCCAAACCCTGTTCCTTTTTTTTCCCCCCTTTTGGGTTTTAAAGGAGGCTTCATTACAAAGGCATGATTGATTAAGTCATTGGCCAGTGGCCATTGATTCAATCTCCAGCTGCTCTTCCCTCCGTGGAGGCTGGGGAAGGAGGAAGGAAAGTTCCAACCCTCTAATTATTCAGTTGGTTCTCCTGGCAACCAGCCCCCATCCTTAGGTGTGGTGCAAAAGTCACTGCATTCACATAACAAAAGACACCTTTGTGGCTCCCATCACAGGAAATTCCAAGAGTTTTAGGAGCTCTGAGACAAAAACAGGGACAAAGACCAAAAACACTTTTCATTATAAATCACAATGTTACAGTAAGAGACCAGAAGGTTTGAAGAAGAGGTGTGCGGAGATACCTAATGTACCTAGGGAAGTGCACGGGAAGGGTACGTGGATTCCTGTGTCTCTGCCAATGGCCTCTGGCAGAGAAGGAAGTCAAACTCAACTGCCAGGCGAATAGAGGGAACCCTGTGGAGGAGGTCAACCAGCTTCTCTCCACGGTGCAATGGATCCATGAAGGCAGTGGCTGTGGTGGAAGGGCTGGAGGTTCTCGGTGGGCCTGGAAGGAAGGGTTTTCTCTCAGCAAGGTTGACCTCAATGCTGCCATCACGGAATGCCCAATCCACCAGCAGAAGAGATCAATATGGAGCTCTTGGTGTGATGCCATTTCGTAAGGGGACCAGCCAGCCCTTTGGTAGCAGAAAGGTTACATCGAATTCCTCTCACCCCTGGGGGAGGGGAGCGCTAATTAGTGCAAAGCCGGATTTGGATTTGCCTTCCCTATGAACAGCATCTCTGCTAGCAATCCGTCTGAGGGCTTATGCACACGTGACCTATTGACATAGTATGCCACACAACAATACTTCCCAGCAAAGGAGTCTTTTTCCAACAAAGGAGGTGTGGCAATACGCACTTGTGCATGGGAGCCACTGCTCTGCCTTTCAGCACATCTCCCAGAAACCCCCAGAGCCTATTGAAGGCGCAGCAAAGATGCTGGCTCAGGGCAAACACCCTGTGGTGCTGGGGAACCTTACTCCATAATGTGACAAATGCAATGCATAAGTAGTCAATACGAGGTGCTATGAACCAAGGAGTGGGAATAGGATTGCTGCCCTCCCCATCATTCCCAGTGACCCAGTTTATGTGGGTGCCTGGGTGACTCTGTCGTTTAAGCATTGGACTTTGGCTCAGGTCTTAGTTTGAGGCTGCTTGGGCTCTGTTTCCCTCTCTCTGCCCTTCCCCTTCCCCTGCTGTGCCCCCACGTGGGCGCACTCTTTCAAAAAAAAAAAAAAAAAAAAACCATTAAAACAAAGCTGTCTATGCCGTCCTTGAATGTGGACTTTGCTATGTGTGGTAGGTAGAGTTATGTCCTCCAAAAAGCTCAAGTCTCAATCCCTGCCTACTTGTGAATGTGACCTTATTTGGAATTAGAGCCGCTGTAGATGTAATGAAGGTAAGAGGAGGTCATACTGGAGTAGGGGGAGTCCTAAATCCAGTGACCAGTGTCTTTATAAGAGAGAAGGTTGGACACGGATACAGGAGACACAAGGGGAAGAAGGCGGCGGGAAGACAGGATGCAAAACTCTGGAGCAGACCCGCGGTTCTTGATTCCTATCCTCTTGCCCAGGAGTCAGGGAGGAAGAGGGGGCCTTCCCCAGCCGCTGCCGTCTAATTAAACAGCCCAGTGTGGTTAATGATTCCGTCACTTGCCAAAGCCTGGAAATGAAGCATGCAGCAATTTAATCAAGTGATCTTCTACAGCCCGGGGCGGGGGCGGGGGTGGGGGGGGGTGGGGGGGCTCATCAACTCTCCCAGGCACCCCATGGGAACCCAGCCCTCAATCCGACGCTGCTTTCCAGGCAAAGGCCTTCTCTCCCCAGGCTTGTCCAGGAGAGAGGGCAGGTCGTGGGAGAGGAGAGAGAGAGATGCAGGGAACGTCAAAGCGGTGTGCGTGAGCGCGGGCTGGGGCTGAGACACAGGTAGGCAGCGGACTCAGGTGGGCCAGTTCCGTGCGCGCGTGCCAGAGTCCCTGGGCATCCCGAGCCGTGTGGTGGGCTCTCCCCCCACTTCTTTTTATTTCTTTTTATCTTATTTTAACAAAGGTGTCCATTTAAACGACAGCTAGGGAACGCCTGAGTTGAAGGCGAGAAGCAATCATTAAAGGGAAGTCGGAGGAGGGGTAGAGGCATTCTGGCTGCAGCGTGGAGGCCTCGGGAACTGGGCTGCAACCGTGCCCCCCTCTCGAGGCCCCGAGATCTCTGGGGGATCCCGGAGGCGCTCTTCCGAACAGGACCCCGTCCCCCGGGTCCGCGCCGCGTCGGCCGCACGTCCAGTGCAGAGAGCCCTGGGACCCGACGCCGGCGATAGCGGGGAGCCAGGACCCCCCACCACCCAAGTCACGGCCCCGCCCCCGGCTTTCCGCGCCGGCTCCCGAGGCCCCCGCCGCTCGCGCTTCCACCCCGCCCAGCTCCCCTCCCCGCGCGCGTGCGCCCCGTCCCCGCGCCCCACCCCCAACCTCCGCCGCCGCCGCGGTTTGCGTGCCCATCGTCCCGGGCGGGAGCTGGAGACTGCGGGGCCGACTGCGGGCCAGAGAGCCGGCGCCGGGAGCGCCGGGAGCGCGGCCGGGCGAGGCGGGAGCGTGGGCGCGGGCCTGGCCGCGGGCGGGGACCGCCGCCGCGCCGCCGCCAGTCGGCGGGCCGGGCCGCGGCGCCGAGCGCGAGGGCCGGGCTCCCGGGGCCTGTGGCCATGGGTGGGAGCCGGAGGCGGCAGCGGCAGCGGCAGCGGCAGCGGCAGCGGCAGCGGCGGGCCCCGCGGGCGGGGAGGCGCGCAGCCCACGGCCCCTGACGGCCCCTGGCGGCCCGGCGCGCCCCCGCGCCTCCTGGGGGGCCGTCGCCCAGCAACGCCCGGCGCGCCCGCCCATCCCCCGCTGCCCTTTTTCTCCTGGCCGGGTGCGAGGGAGCATGCCCGCGTCTGGCCTCAGCCAGCGGAGTTAACCCGAGGGGCGTGGAGCTGCCCCTCCCTCGGGGCCGTCCTCCCCTCCCCCGCTAGGCGGCCCGCCCCCTGCACTAGGATATGGCCCCCGGCCCCGGCCCGGGACCCGAGGTCCCGCACTCCGGCCAGTGAAAGGCGTTTTCCCGTTCCCGCCCTCCTCCCCTCGCCGGCCAGCACCATGGGATGTAATATGTGCGTGGTTCAGAAACCGGAGGAGCAGTACAAAGTGATGCTTCAGGTAGGGCGGCGGGGCCGCTGGGGCGGGGGGTCGTGGGCGGCACCTGGGGAAGAAGCCGGCCGCAGACCTGGGAGGGCTGGAGGGCTCGGAGAGGAAGAGGTAGGGAGCCATTCCCGCCCTCGATCTCTGGGGCTGCTGGGTGTTGGCGCTCTGTGGGAACCGGTCCCAGATGGGGGGAGCTGCGTGGGAATGGGGTGCAGGGCGCATCCCTTGGGCGCCCAGAGGGGACGTGAGTCCTGGATCCAGATCGGCCCGGCTCGGGAAGTGGGGCTCGGCTCGGGTCCGGCGCGCTTGCATCCCGGGCCCGGGAGCCCGGAGGCGCTGTGCCCCCGGCGCCGGCGCGGGATGGAGGTTGCATAGCAACGGGCTCCGTTCCCAGCACACGGGGGCCCCGCTGGACCCAGGGCGGGGGAGGGAGGTGGGCACCCGCGGCGCGGGGGACGGCCGAATTCAGGTCCCCGCGGGCCAGGGGAGCAGGGGCGCGTGGGCGCTCTGCGTGCTTATCCCGGCACTCACTCTCCGCTCCCGCCCTGCCCAGGTGATGGGCTCCCCGGCCCGGGGTGCCGCGGCCTCAGCGAGGGGCGGGCTGTCCGTGGGCAGCGGTGCCCAGCTTGCTCTTTGCCCTGCGGGGCCTCGGGTCCTGAGTCGCGGGGGGCGTGGACTGGGAGGTACTCGGCGAGGAGGGAGGGGATACGCCCGGCCGCGGGCTCGGAACCCGAGCGCAGCCGGGTGGCCCGGAGCGGGGCTTCCCTGCCTGTGCGTGGCGTGACTTCGTGAGTGCGTGCCTGTGCCCCGTCTGTGTGTGCGCGGAGGCTCCTGCGGCCCCGCGCGTGTGTACTTTTCTGTGTGCGCTCAGAAAGGTGTCTAGGGAAATGTCCCGGATGGAGTGGCCTGAGACGCCCCAGGGGCTAAGTGGAGGGAGTTCAAGGTCGGAGGGAGTGGAGACCCAGGGGCAGACCAGGCGCAGACAGGTACGCACTTCAGCTCCGGGCTTATTGGTCAGGACTGGGCGGCGAGGGCTAGTCCGCGCGGTGTTGGCTGAGGGAGTGGGGTCTCTTTAGATGAACACGGGGAGCTCCTATAAGCACCTGTGGGGCACGGTGGGGGGGTTGGGGGTGCCTCGGGAGCCCGGCTTTGGTGCTGTGAGCTTAGTTCTGGCCACTGCGAGCGGGGGGTGGGGGGTTGGGGCAGGACGGGGACTCTTGCTCTGTCCTGGCCGCGCCACACGTCTAGTGTCCGAGGCCCCGTCTCCTGGGGCGCGCGCCGCCCCCCCGCTTTTCCCGCTCGCCGCCCTTCGCCTTCTTTCTAACTTTCTCGCCACCCGCCCCCGGGCTGTTCCCCCTCGCCGTGGTCCGGCTGTTTGGAAGTTTTGCCTGGCCATTGTCATTGCCCGCTCGTGGAATCGGCTTCGCTAATAACTCGGGCCCCGACTGAAAGGCAGCCCCGTGGAATCCCAGCGGCGGGCACCGGGGCTGCCGGCGAAAGGTTGGGCCGCACGGGTTGGTTGATGACGCCGTGGGATCCCATCCTCGCTGCTTCCTTTCTTGGAATCATTCCACCAGAAGGCAAGCGATCCCCAGGCTGTGGGCGCCTCACTTCCTCACAGAGGGATTGATGGAGTATTTCATTTAAGGCCGACCTCACGGGGATGTGCGGAAAGCCGAGGGCGCTGCGCTGCGCTACAGGCTTCAAATGAGCCCTGGTTGAGAGACACTGAGGTGACCCTTCGGGCTCCCCCTGGCAATTGGGGGGAGGGTGCCACAGTTGAGGCCGGGACTGCCTTCGGGGAGGCTCCGGGTCCGAGGAGGGCTTGGGGTGAACCTCTGCAGCAAAGTTAAGAGCCAAGCTTTCCTTGAGAGAGAGGCCAAACCCCGGGCACGCAGACCCCCAGGAGGAGAGCCCCTCATGCCAGCTGCCCTCTGCAATTTCCCTGTCTGAGCTGCAGCCACCACAGACCCAGACCAGTCTCTGGGGATACTGCCCCCTTTTAAAGCTCTAGAAGAAATCTGGGCCGAATCACAGCCTGGGTGCAGTTTTGGGGCGCCTGGGTGGCTCAGTCGATGAATCTTTTGGTTTGGGCTCAGGTTGTGATCTCCCCATTCCTGGGTTCCAGCCCCATGTCAGGGAGGCTCTGAGCTGACGATGCAGAGCCTGCTTGGGATTTTCCCTCTCTCTGCTCCTTCTCTCTCTCTCTCTCAGAATAAATAAATAAACCTAAAAAATTAAAAAAAAATCCGGACACCTAGGTGGCTCAGTCATCGGCTTAGGTCATGATCTCGCAGTTCATGAGTTCAGGCCTTGCCTCGGGCTCTGTGGGGACAGCTCAGAGCCTGGAGCCTGCTTCAGATTTCGTGTCTCCCCCTCTCCCTGCCCCTTGCCCTCTCACACACACTCTCTCAAAAGTAAACATTAAAAAAATTTTTTAATTAGAAAAATGAAAGGGGAGACAAAAGAAAATTGAATGAAAAGGATCTGGAAAACAGGGAAAACCGTTCTTGTCCCAGAAGACCCCGTTTCTGGGGGCTGGGGCCCCGGGCACAGCAGGAGAGCGGTCTCTGGCCCAGTCTGATCTTTTTCTCAGAGTGGAACCAGGCGGCCCACTGGCCTGGCTCCTTGCTGTACACACAGGTACTCTAGTATCAGTGGTACTTCTCCCTGTCCAGGCTGTGTCTGCCTGCGGCCTCTGCACCTTATGAGAGTAAGGGACCCCACTGGGGACACGGTGCCGCCCAGGAAGTGCACACGCACACCTACGCCACTTTCCGTGGGACTGGCTTGTGCCAGGGCTCCCTGGAGCCTCTTCTTAGACGCTTCAGCCGCCCGCCCCCCACCCCCGCCAAGAACCCCAAGTCTCTGTCCGAGCCTTGAGTTCCAGGTCCTCTTCTCCTGATGGCTTATGCACAGAACAAACGACAGCTTTATTGAGGTATAATTCACACACCCTGGTAAAGTGTGCAATCAGTGGTTTTTACTATATTCAGAGAGCTGTGCAGCTGCCCCCACCATCTCATTCCAGAACATTGTCATTGCCTTAAAAAGAAACCCCATCTTCTTTTTTTTTTAAAGTTTATTTTGAGGGAGAGACAGGAAGTGGGAGAGAGGGAGAGACAGAGAATCCTAAGTGCTAACAGCGTGGAGCCTAACACGGGACTCCATCCCGTGAGATCCTGACCTGAGCCGAAATGAAGAGTCAGATGCTCACCTGCCTGAGCCACCCAGGTGCCCCAGAAACCCCTTCTTCTTTAGCAATCATGTATCCATTTAACCCGACACCTCCCCACCCAGGCAACCGCGAATCATCTTTGTCTTTATGGATTTGCCTGTTGTAGACATTTCATCTTAGTGAACCATATGAACCATACAATATATGATTTTTTATGTGTGGCTTCTTTGATTTATCATGTTTTCTTTTTCAAAAAATTAAAAAAAAATTTTATGTCTTTATTTTATTTTGAGAGACAGCAAGCCAGAGAGGGGCAGAGAGAAAAGGAGACCCAGAATCTGAAACAGGCTCCAGGCTCTGAGCAGTCAGCACAGAGCCCGATGTGGGGCTTGAACCCACGAACCATGAGATCATGACCTGAGCTGAAGTTGGACGCTTAACTGAGCCACCCAGGCGCCCCTAAAAAATATTTTACGTACTCCCTACCCCTAATATGGAGCTCAACCTCACAACCCCGAGATCAAGAGTGCCCCTGCCATGCTTTCAAGGTTCATTTATATTGTAGCGCGAATAAATTTTGTTTTTTAAGTTCATTATTATTACTTTTAGTAATATCTACACCCAACGTGGGGCTTGAACCTATGACCTAAGATCAAGAGTCACACATTCTTCCGACCGAGCCGGCCAGGTGCTCCCCAAATCTCTTTACTGCTGAATAGTATTGCAGTGTGGCTATAACACATAGTGTTTATCCACTTATCCATTGATGTACAGCGGGGCCACTTTCACCTTCTGACTATTGTAAGGCTGCTGTGAACATGGGTGTACAAATATCTGTTTGAGTTCCTGCTTTTACTTTATTTTGAGAGAGTAGGGGGGGAGGGGCAGAGGGAGAGGGAGAGAGAGAATCACAAGCAGGTGCTGCACTGTCAGCACAGAGCCCGATGCCGGGCTTGAACTCAAAAACCATGAGATCACGACCTGAGCCGAAATCCAGAGTTGGATGCGTAACTGACAGAGTTACCCTGGTGCCCATTATTTTATTTTTTTAGATATTTAATTTTTGGTCTGACTTCAGCTCAGGTCATGATCTCATGGTTTGTGAGTTCAAGACCCACGTTGGGCTCTGTTCTAACAGCTCAGAGCATGCTTGGGATTCTCTGTCTCCCTCGCTCTCTGCCCCTTCCCCATTTGTGGGCCCTCTTTCTCTCTCTCTCTCTCTCTCTCAAACAAACAAACACATTTAAAAAAAAAGAACACAAAGGTCCTGGGCCACTGCCTTCTAGCTAGCAGAGCTGCCGGCTGGAGTGGCAGTCATTAGGATGGACTCTGTGGGCGGCTTCCCTGGGGTCTACTCTTTAAAAAACATTTTTTGAGGGGCGCCTGGGTGGTTTAGTCCGTTAAGCGTCCGACTTTCTCTTGGGTCATGATCTCGCGGTTCGTGGGTTCGAGCCCTGCGTCGGGCTCTGTGCTGACTGCCAGCTCAGAGCCTGGAGCCTGTTTCAGTCTGTGACTCCCTCTCTCTCTGACCCCCCCACCCTGCTCACGCTGTCTCTCTCTCTCTCCTAGAAATAAATAAAACATTAAAAAAATAATAAAAATAAAAAACATGTTTTGAGATTTTTCTAAAGATTTTAACTAATCTCTATACCCAACGTAGAGCTCAAACTCAAAGCCCCAAGATCAAGAGTTGCATGCTCCTACTGACCGAGCCAGCCGGCCGCCCTGGGTCCCTGCTTTTAATTCTTTCAGATAACATACCCTGAAATGGAATTGCTAGATCGTTCGGTAATTCTGTTCAGTTGCTTGAGGGACTGCTGCCTGTGAGGTGGTATCGTTGTGGGTTTGATTTGCATTTCCTGATGTCTAAGTGAGGTGGAGAACCTTTTCATGTGCTCTTGGCCATTTATAGATCTTTTCTGGAGAAATGATCCCCTTCGTGCCAGTGCCACACTGCCTTTACTAAAGTCAGCGAGTGGGAGTCCTCCATTTTTGTACTCTTCAAGACTGTTCTGATTATTCTAGATCCCTTACGTTCGTATATGAATGTTAGGATCAGCTTGCCAGTTTCTGAAAAGAAGCCAGCCGAATTGAATTTATAGATAAAGTATGGATGGAGTATGACCCATGAACATGGGGTGTCTTCAATTTCTTTTTTTTTTTTTTAATGTTTATTTTGAGAGATGTGAGCAGGGAAAACGTGAGCAAGAGAAAAACGTGAGCAGGGGAGGGGCAGAGAGAAAGAATTCCTAGCAGGCTCTGGCTGTCAGCACAGAGCCCGACGTGTTCCCATGCAGGGCCCAATCTCACGAATTTCAAGATCTCAACCTGAGCCAAGATCACGACCTGAGCTGAAATCAAGAGCCACCCGCTTAACAGACTGAACCACCCAGGTGCCCCGGTGCTTCAGATTCTTTAAAGAATGTCTTGCACTTTTGTTACATTTACTCCTGAGTATTTTCTTCTTTATGATGCTTTTATAAGTAGAACTGTTGTCCTTTTCTTTCTTTTTTTTTAAAGTTTGTTTTTATTTTTTGGTAGTCTCCACCCAACGTGGGGCTTGAACTCACAATCTCGAGATCAAGAGTTGCACACTCTTCTGACTGAGCCAGCCAGGCACCCCTGGAATTGTTTTCTTAATTTCCTTTTCATTTTTCTCATTGGCACTGTATAGAAACGCAGTTGATTTTTAGATATTGATCCTGTATGCTGCGACCTTACTGAACTCATTTATTAGCTCTAATTGTTTTTTAGTGGATTCTTCAGGATTTTCTATACGCAGGATTATGTCGTGGCCAAATAGAGACAGTTTTACATCTGCCTTTCTAATCCGGATGCCTTTTATTTCTTTCTTGCCTGTTCGCTCTGGCTAGAATCTCGAGTACAGTATTGAATAGAAGTGGTGAGAGCAGACAGTCAGTCTTGCCTTGCTCCTGATCTAACAGGGGAAGCTTCCAGTCTTTCACTAGTGAGTATACAATTAGCTGTACATTTTTCACAGATGCTCTTTACCAAGTCAAGGAGGTTCCCTTTTCTTCCTAGTTTGAGTGTTTTTATCATGAAGCGTTGTTAGATTTTGTCAAATGCTTTCAAGGTGGCTATTGAGGTGCTTACTGCTCGGACCCCTTATTCTACTGCTGCGGCCTGCCACGAGCACCAGCCACGAGCACCAGCCACGAGCACCTGCCACGAGCACCAGCCACGAGCACCAGCCACAAACACACTGAATGCGGCCAGTCGGAGGCCTACTTCCATTTCAATCATGTCTGTCTTGTCTTCCACTTAACTGAGCACAGGGGCTGGGGTGAGGGCAGGGATGGGTGCTGGGTGGGGGCGGGGATCCGACACTGACAAGCTTGAAAATGAGACCGATCCTGTGGTCTTGCCTGTTGAGTTAGGAAGAGGAAGGATCCAGGCCCCAGAGGGCGGAAGGTGGGGAGGCGTGGCATCAGCAGCAAGGGGCACACACAGTGTCTACCGAGCGCCCTTCCTGCTGGGGGCCTGCGTGCTGCCCTCTGGCACCCGGGCCCCTACGTCAGGGATCTAATCGAGCCTCGCTTTGTCGTTCCCCGTCACCCCACTCTTGCACCTGTTGGTTCCCCTGCCCCCTGCCAGCATCATGGGCTTGCTGGCAGGTGGCACAGGGCACCGTGTGTGACAAAGGAAAGCGGGCTCGGGCCTACTCCGGCCATTTCCTGCCGGGCCCCAGGTCATGGCCACACCTGCGCTCTTCCCTCAGCCTCCAGGCCCAGTGCCTCACCACCACCTCCTTCTGCCCTCTGTCCCGATTCGGACAGGCCAAACGCAGGTCTCTCCTCCTCCAGCACTTACGTGCGGAGCCGGCCGCCATTCTGTGTGCTGAGGGTCCACGCGCCCCTCCCTCCCTTTCCCCGGGGCCTTTTATAAGGGGGGAGACTGGCCATTGAACAAAGAGGCGACGGTTGGGGGGAGAGAAGGGCCCACAGGGCTGGGAGGGCAGTGTAGAGGGCCATGGGCTCACACTTGTCCCCCCTCTGTCTTCCTCCATCCTCCATGGCAGCTCTCCTCACCCTGACGTGCTCTCTGCTGTCCACGACATAATTCCTCCCTCCTCCCAGCAGCACTGGGCTCTGTCCTTGCACACTGCGTGTCCTGAAGTGGGCCCTCTGGGAATAATTGTGGAGTGTGTGAACGGGGCATTGAACTCCAGTAGCCATCATCAGCACAGCGTCACCTTGTGTTAACCACTGTCTTAAAAATTAGTATTTATGTATATATGTATGTATTTAATTTTTATTTATTTTTGAGAGAGAGACAGACAGACAGACAGACAGAGCAAGAGCAGGGAAGGGGCAGAGAGAGAGGGAGACACAGAATCCAAAGCAGGCTGCAGGCTTAACTGACTGAGCCACTCAGATGCTCCTATATATATTTTCTAAAGGTTTTATATATATATATATATATATATATATATATATTTTTTTTTTTAGTTTATTTTTAGAGGGACAGGAGCCGTGCGAGTGGGGAAGGGGCAGAGAGACAGAAAGAGAGAGGGAATCAATCCCAAGCAGGCTCCGTGCTGTCAGCATAGAGCCCAATGTGGGTCCCAAACCCATGAAGCTATGAGATCATGACCTGAGCAAAATCAAGAGTCGGATGCTTAACCCACTGAGCCACCCAGGTGCCCCAATGCTTATTTATTTTTCAGAGGGGGGTGGGGAGTGGTAGATAGAGGGGGTGAAGGATCTGAAGCTGGCTCTGCGCCGACAGCAGACAGTCCCCTTCAGGGCTCATATTCACGGACTGTGAGGTTGTGACCTGAGCCAAAGTCGATGCTTAACCAAGAGCCGCCAGGGCACCGCGTCTCAAAATGTTTAAATGCCTTTTCTGCTTTCCTTCCTTCCCTCAGTTCCAAGGACTGACTGAGATGTTGATAGAAAATTCTAGAAAATGCAAACTACAGTTACAGAAAGCAGATCAGCATTTGCAGCGATGTGCAGAAGGGAGGGAGGACGAAGGGACGTGAGACACTTCAGCGTGACGGAAATGGTCACTATCTTGATTGTGACAATGGGTTCACGAGTGTCTATTTACAGAACTTTAAACCATGTGCTCTGAATATGTGCATTTCATCCTATGGCTGTGACGCCTCAGTGAAGCTTTACAAACCAGAAACACGTGTAGCACACACTCCCCGAGGGAGCACGGACACCTAGTGGGGTTGGGCGGGTCTTTCCTTCCTTCTGCTTTAGGGTCCCCACCAGGGAAGACTGCGCCATGTGGGAATAAAGAGTGCCTGCCTCCCAAGGTCATTGCTGTGGGGAAACCCCCAACCTTTGCTGAGTTGCACCGGTTCCCCTGGGATCTCATTTGGCTCTGGGCGGGGGTTGCTGCCATCCGGCCATTCTGTTGGTGGTTAAAGCAGCTGGATGGAGACAGCCTCACTCATGGACGTGACAGTATTAATGTCCAGTGACAGAAGAATGTTCAGTCTTATTCTGAGGGTTTCTCTAATGTGAAAGAAAGGGGAGAATGCACACAGGAAGAGGAGCCATGAGTTGGGAAGACGTGTAAGGCATGAGACGAGTTAGGAGCCAAGGAGGAAGCTGAGAAGCTGGGCTCGGGCTGGTTTTGGTCTGTGACAGGCATGTCCCCTGTTTGTAGTGCAATCTGCGTCTTGCTCTTGCTATGAGCAGTGGAAATGAAGAGCACCTCATAAAGAACATCATTTGGATTACTGCTAGACTTGGATCATGCCCTTGGACCAGTCAGGTGGGCCCAGAGGTGGGTGGGTGGATGTTTTCATTTGTTGTGAGCTGACACCCAAAGGTTGATCTTGATGGTGACCTCAGGGATTGCTTCGGTTTTTCACACAGGCTGTGTGGGGTATCCTTCCTTCCTGGCCACTCTTTCCAGGCAGAACTTCAGAAGTGGCTGAGAGGCCTGCTCTCAGCTAGAAAGGCAGGGGGCCAGGGCCCATGGTCAGATTTCACCAGACCCTAGGTGGGCACCATCCATCCACTCAGCAGCTTTGGGGAGGGAAGGGGGGTTGAGAGGGAAGGAGAGACCCTTTGAATCACTTGCCTGGTGTCTGAACCCCATTCAGGTGTGCATGCGCGCCCCCTTCCTGGTTCCTCGAGAGGGTGTCCTGGGCCACTGCAACTCCGCCCCAAGGCCCTTGTTGAAATGCAGGCTCTGATCGAGCAGTTCTGGGGCCCGAGATTCTGCATTTCTCACAGGCACTCAGGTCATGTCGATGCTAATTGTGCTCGGACCAACCGCAGCAAGTAGCAAGGACCTGAGGAACAGATGGGATCAATCAGTGAGGCCCTGAATCACATCAACATCACCTACAAAGTGACTGTTACAAATAACAGGCAGGGCACCGCCTTAGACATACCAACGCAATTTACAGCGGTCATTGCCCAATTGAGGTCCCAAGGGACATTACCTATTTTCCTGTGCCGAGTGCAGCTCCCAGTCCTCTCCCATCCACCCTTATCAATGCGCAGACAGCTGACACGGGTGCCCACACGCACATAGCACTACCAAACTACTAAAAAGGCTTTTGAGAGGAAGCCCCCACTCATGCTTCCTCTTCTTTCTCCTGCCCCTGGGCAAGAAGGGGCGGGCACAGTTACAGGGTTTGCCCAGGCAGCCGCAAGCGGGGGCGTGCCGGTTGCCAGGCCAGTGACATCATGATGGAGTGTAATGCTGTGTTCCTGTTAGAATTCTTACAAATTAAGGCATTTTTTTAGCCACTGAGATGCGCTTCATTTAGGCAAGGACCATCCTTGGATGGTAGAACCATTATATAAAGGTTGTCAGGGAATAAGATAAGTCATAGGGTCTCAAGGTATTACCCCAGGTTTCTTGTAAATTAGAAAAGGAGAGACCTGGCAGACACAACCTTGACCGTGTGATTAAACTAAATTTTTAAAAATGTTTTATTTATTTCTGAGAGAGAGAGAGAGGGAGAGAGAGAGAGAGAGAGAGAGAGCGAGCGAGCGCGCGAGCATGAACAGGGGAGGGTCAGAGAGAGAGGGAGACAACAGAATCTGAAACAGGCTCCAGGCTCTGACCTGTTAGCAGAGAACCCAATGCGGGGCCCGAACCCACTAATTGCGATATCATGGCCTGACCTGAAGTTGGACGGTCAAGTGACTGAGCCACCCAGGTGCCCCAACCATGTGATTAAACTAAATCAAGCCTCCCCAACAGTAGGACAGCCTGATCTAGTACCTCCTGATGCTGTTGGTGGGGAGGGGGTAGGACCCAGCACTTTGTCAAAGCAGTTAAGCTGAACGTAATGCGGGCAGATCCAGTCTTTGGGGCATTGTGCAAGGTAGCTGCCCTGGACTTTTCCAAGAGATCGATGTCATGAAATTAAACACACACACACGCACACACATTGGATAGATTGTTCTGGATTAAAAAATACTAGACACACAACAACCAAATGTAATGTGTGTGGTCCTTGATTGGGTCCTGGGTCCAGAAAGAAAAACAGGCTCTAAGGATATTAGTGGCACAATTGGAGAGATGTGGGAGCAGCTGATGATTGGATCAATGCTAAATGCACGAGCGTATTAAGGGTGCTGTGGTTTCTCCCGGAGCGGGGGCATTGGTGTTGGCATCTCCCTTGCAAAACGTGGGTGTAGCAAGGACAGAGCTTGTGCCCCAGCTGCCTGAAGGGAATGCAGGTACCCGCTGCCCGGTGCGGCATCGTGCCCGAGGATTGACAAATTTGAAGCTCTAGAGTTGGGAAAATAGGAACGAGGTCTGGTGCTGAGCCACTGAAAAGACAGAAATGCAGAGAACCTGCCCTTGGCTCAGGCTTGCCTTCTCTGGCTTCTCCGACCCCTATGCCGTGCGTGGAGCTCGGTGTGGAGGTCCCGACAACACCCGTCTGGGCCCGGGGAAGCCAGAGACACAGGCATACATACCCAGGGTATCCCTTGGGCACTAGGTCAGCCCAGCCTAGAGCCATTGATCAGGACTCAGGGCCCCAGGGCAGGGGGCAACTTTTGGTTTCTGTTTTCTTTCGGCCTGTTTCTTAACAGCTGGGGTTGGTTCTTAACAGGTGGGGTTGGCCGAGTCCTCACTCACAAGCCTTCAGCTGCGGTGGACATTTATGTAGTTAACCCCCTCCTCCCCGCAGTACCTTTCGCAGGCCTCCCTGGGGTCGCAGGCCCCGCTGGACACCCAGGCCAGGGCTCCTTCTCAGCCCCCTCCTCCCTCCCCTTCTCCTCGCCTTGCCCAGAGACGTCGGATCACAGCACTGGGGGGAGTATGGCGAGGGCCTCCCACCTGAGCCCCCCGCACCGCTACGCCAGGCTCCTAGGTCAGGGCCTGGAGACTCGCTCTGGCCGCGGCTGGGCGCTCCGGGTGCCGGGGGAGTCGCGCCCGCGGCCCGCGCGGGAGGCGAGCGTCCCATCCTGCCCGCCCGGCAGGCCACCGCTGCAACCGCCGCCCTCTTTGTCTGCGGCTCCGGGCCCGGGGGGCGGGGCGAGCGCGCCTGGGCCCCGCCCTCCGCCGCCCGGGGCGCCGCCGCCGCGCAGCCGGGACGGCGCGGGGCCGAGCCCTCCCTGGCGACCGCCGCCCCTGCCCTGCGGATGCCCGCAGCCCCCGCCCGCCATGGTGGCCCTTCGTTGCCCCTAGGCCTCCGTCACCGGCCGCTGCTGGTCCTCCTCTTCCCGCGTGTCCCCGTCGCCTACTCCCAGTGGCCACCACCCCTGCTCGAGGTCTTGGATCCCTGCAGTCCTCCCACCACCCCCGCCCTGCCCTGTTTTCAGGAAGTTTCCCCTCTGAACCTCCCACCGCCGAGGTGTCTCTCCTGGTAAAATGCAAAGGCAGCCTCTCCCACAGCCTCCCTCCCCAACTCTGACCCTGCTCTTTGCAAACGTTCCCCAAGGCCGAGTCTACACTGGCCAAGTGTCACACCCCGCCCAGCCAGCTGGGTGCCCCCCTTTGCTCTGAGCAAATGCACCTGCCAGGGGCCAGTCCTTCCGCCTTCATGCTCTGTCCTGCTCACATCCCCTCCTTAACTTCTCCCTGGCTCACCTCCGAATCCGGGTCTCTCTCTCCACCTGCTTATGGTCCTCCACCGGCCTCTTCCCTCCTGCTCTCCTCCATCTGATGATTTTATTTTATTTTTTTAATTCTTTGTTTTTCTTAAGTAATGTCTAGGGCTTGAACCCGCAACCCTGAGATCAAGAGTCGCATTCTCTACCGACTGAACCAGCCAGGCTCCCCACCTCATGATTTTAAATTAAGAACATTCCCTAGTTGAATTCAGTAACAGTGCTCACATGACAACCGGTTTGGTGGCTTGGGTGTGGGACCCATGTAGGTGGAATGGGGCAGTGGGGACATCTGCATGTTTCAGGAACTTCAGATCTGAGGGGAAAAAAAATCCATTAATAAAACATGTCCATTTCCTGTGTTTACGCCAACCCTGCATTCTCCCCAGAGGTCCTCATTTATGCGGTCTCTGTGGGTCTAGGCGGCAGTCTTATATTTTTATTGTGGAAAAAATATGACACAAAATTCACCGTTAGTGCCATGTGGTGCATTCACTGTTGTGCAGCCATCACCACTGTTTATTTCCACAACGTGTTCACCATCCGAAAAGGGAACTTCATAGCCATGAAGCGGGCACTCGGCCATTCGCCCCTCCCCGAGCCTCCTGCAACCACTCATCTGCTCTGTGTCCCTATGAACTTGCCTGTTCTGGAATCATACAGTATGTGCCCGATTGTGCCTCTGCCGTCTTTCCCCTGGCTACACTGTTTTCATCCGTGTTGTAGCAGGTATCAGGGCTTCATCCCTTTATGCGGTTGAATAATCCACTCTGTGGGTGTTACCACACTGTTTATCCATCTGTTGGTGGACATTTCGGTGGCTTCCAAATTTTGGCGATTATGAATAGTGCTGCTCTGAACATTTGTGTACGGGTTTTTGTGTGGATACCTATTTTCCATTTTTTGTGGGATTGCTGGTTCATATGGTAACTCTAGACTTTAACACACGCACTGCCCCATTTTACATTCCCACAAGCAGTGTGTGAGAGTTTCATTTCTCCACATCCTTATCAACACTTATTTTTCATTGTTTTTTAGGTTTTATTTTTTAATTTTTTTAAAGTAATTTCCACATCGAACGTGGTGCTCGAACTGACGACCCTGAGATCAAGAGTCACACACTCTTCCGACTCAGCCAGCCAGGCGCCCCTCCTTTCCAGTTTTTAATTCCAGCCACCCCTAGTGGAGTGAGTGAGGCCGTGTGCTCTAGATGTGCGTGTGCTCTAGATGTGCGCTTTCCTAATGATGGGTGATGTGCTTCTTAGGTGTCCTCCCTCCTTCCCTGTCATTTGTCCTGCGCCCGGCAGCGGGTCCTGACACTCCCCATCGCCACTGCCACCGCCGTCTCTGGTCTGGGCCACTGTGGTTGCCTGCTGGTCTTTCCCCTGCAGCCACTTGGTCTCCTGCTCCGCGCTCCTCGTGGAGTCCACGATTCTCCGGGAGCACGAAGGGCTTAGCGCTGCCTGCAATGTCCTCCAAAGTCCCTCTCCTGGCTGGCTTCTTGTCGTCATTCCGGTCCTGTGCAAGTTTGCCCCGGGAAGCCGCGCCCCCACTTCAGCATTTTCTCCCACGAAGCTCAGTGCTCTGAGTGCAGTTGCAAATGGTTCTGGCCTGGGCTCCGCCCCCGGCACTGGGCTCCGCCCCCGGCACTGGGCTCCGCCCCCGGCACTGGGCTCCGCCCCCGGCACTGGGCTCCGCCCCCGGCACTGGGCTCCGCCCCCGGCACTGGGCTCCCCTGCGCGAAGGGATCTTATTCGTGTCTTGTTCCTGGCTCTTCCGCTCCTTCTAGTTCTCTGATGAGTGTTAGTCTGGGGAAGGCCGTGGGCCTGCTGCTTTCGGGAACACGTGCCCGCTTCCTTCCAGTGGTTCCCAGCTGACTGGGGACACAGAGGGTCATTTGTGCACTCATATAACGCCTGTGCTGACCTCATACCCCGGGCTCTCTGCCGCCGAGCTCCTGAGATGCGGCTTTGTCCCTTCCCCTCCCACTGTCTTCCAACAGCCTGAAGCAGTCAGCTTCTGGAATGGTGCCCTGGGGCAGAGGGGAGCCCTCCCTGTTTCCTGGGCTCCTTTTCCACTGTCCCTCTGCTCCCTGGAGAAGCCACATGGAGACAGCGCAGGTTCGCGTCGGAATCCCTCGTCTTCAGCCCCCTCCTGACCCCGCCCGGGAATAGGATACAGCAACGGGCTGTAGCCCAGTCGCCCAGATCCAACACCCCTGATTGCTAGAAAGTTCTTCCCACCCCCACCGAAACTCCCTCCCTACCCTCCTTTATTTTTTAAAAAATTTTTATTTACTTAATTTTTAACTTACAACCAAGTTAGCATATAGTGCAATAATGATTTCGGGAGTAGAATCCAGTGATTCATCCCCAGTGTATAACACCCAGTGCTCATCCCGACAGTGTCCTCCTTAATACCCCTTGCCCGTTTACCCCTCCACCCACCCACGATCCCTCTAGCACCCCTCAGATTCCCCCTCCCTGTTTTTATATTATTTTTGCTTCTCTTATGTTCATCTGTTTTGTATCTTCAATTCTACATATGACAGAAGTCATGATACTTGTCTTTCTCTGGCTGACTGATTTCACTTAGCGTAATACATTCCAGTTCCATCCACGTAGTTGCAAATGTCAAGATTTCATTCTTTCTGATTGCCGAGTAATAAATGCTCCTATGTGTATACCACATTCATCCATTGGTGGACATTGGGGCTCTTTCCATACTTGGGCTATTGTTGATAGCGCTGCTGTAAACATTGGGGTGCATGTGCCCCTTCGAAACAACACACCTGTGTCCCTTGGGTAAATACCTAGTAGTGCAATTGCTGGGCCGTAGGGTAGTTCAGTTTTTGACTTTTTGAGGAACCTCCATACTGTTTTCCAGGGTGGCTGCGCCAGTTTGCATTCCCACCAGCTGTGCAACAGGGTTCCTCTTTCTCGGCCTCCTCACCAACATCTGTCGTTGCCTGAGTTGTTAATGTTGGCCATTGTGACAGGTGTGGTGATATCTCACAGTGCTTTTGGTTTGTATTTCCCTGATGATGAGTGACAGTGAACATTTGTTCATGTGTCTGTTGGCCAACTGGATGTCTTCTTTGGAAAAGTGTCTATTCAGGTCTTTTGCCCATTTCTTCACTGGATTATTTGTTTCTTGGGGTGTTGAGTTTGATAAGTTCTTTCGAGATTTTGGATACTAACTCTTTATCTGATCTGTCATTTGCAGATATCTTCTCCCGTTCCGTGAGTTGCCTTTTAGTTTTGCTGATTGTTTTCTTCACTGTGCAAAATGTTTTTATTTTGATGAGGTCCCAATAGTTCATTTTTGCTTTTGTTTCTTTTGCCTCTGGAGATGTGTTGAAGTTGCTGCAGCCAAGGTCAGAGAGGTTTTTGTCTGCTTTCTCCTCTAGGATTTTGATGACTTTCTGTCTTACATTTAGGTCTTTCATCCATTTTTGAGTTTATTTTTGTGTCTGGTGTAAGAACGTGGTCCAGGTTCATTGTTCTGCATGTCGCTGTCCAGGTTTCCCAGCACCAAGTTACTGAAGAGACTGTCTTTCCATTAGATATTCTCTCCTGCTTTGTCAAAGATTAGTTAGCTATACGTTTGTGGGTCCATTTCTGGGTTCTGTTCCATTGATCTGTGTGTCTGTTTTTGTGCCAGGACCATACTCTCATGATGATTACAGCTTTGTAATAGATCTTAAGTCCAGAATTGTGATGCCTCCGGCTTTGGTTTTCTTTTTCAGGATTGCTTTGGTTATTCAGGGTCTTTTCTGGTTCCATAAAAATTTTAGGATAGTTTGTTTAGCTCTGTGAAGAATGCTGGTATTATTTTGATAGGGATTGCATTGCATATGTAGATTGTTCTGGTTAATATCAACATTGTAACAATATTTGTTTTTCCAATCCGTGAGCATGGAATATTTTTCCATTTTTTTGGTGTGTGTGTCTTCAATTTCTTTCATGAGCTTTCTATAGTTTTCAGTGTATAGATATTTCACCTCTTTGGTTAGGTTTATTCCTAGGTATTTTATGGTTTTTGGTGCAATTATAAATTGAGATTGATTCCTTGATTTCTTTTTCTGTTGCTTCATTATTGGTATATAGAAATGCAGCTTATTTCTGTGCATTGATTTTATATCCTGTGACCTTGCTGAATTTGTGGATCAGTTCTGGCAGTTTTTTGGTTGAATCTTTCCGGTTCCACTTAGAATATCATGTCTTGCGCAAAGAGCGGAAGTTTGACTTCCTCCTACCCAATTTGGATGCCTTGTATTTCTTTGTGTTGTCTGATTGCCGAGGCTAGGACTTCCAACACTATGTTGAATAACAGTGGTGAGAGTAGACATTCGTATGTTCCTGACCTTGGGGGAAGCTCTCAGTGTTTCCTCATTGAGGAGGACATTAGCATTGGGTCTTTCATATATGGCTTTTATGATCTCGAGGTATCCTATCCCTACATTCTTGAGGGTTTTTATCAAGAAAGGATGCTGTGTTATGTACAGTCCTTCCTCTGCATCTATTGAGAGGATCATGTAGTTCTTATTCTTTCTTTTATTAGTGTGATGTATCACTTGATTGGTTTGCAGTTAATGAACCAGCCCTGCATCCCAGGTATAAATCCCACTTGGTTGTGGTGAATAATTCTTGTAATGTATTGTTGGATCCGATTGGCTAGTGTCTTGTTGAGTGTTTTTGCATCCATGTCCATCAGGGAAATTGGTCTGTAGTTCTCCTTTTCAGTGAAGACTTTTGTCTGGCTTTGGAATCAAGATAATGCTGGCTTCATAGGATGAGTTTGGAAGTTTTCCTTTCATTTCTATTTTTTGGAACAGCTTCAAAAGAATAGGTGTTCCCCTGGAAAGCCATCTGGCCCTGAACTCCTTTTTTGGGGGAGATTTTGGTTACTGATTTGATTTCTTTACTGGTTATGCCGGTCCTCCTTTAGAGCCTGGGATGAGGTAGACCTCTGCCTAGCTGCGTCTTGTCTGTCACTCCACTACCTGACTGGCTACCCCACACCTGTCTGCTCCTGGTGGGGAGGGGCCCCGCCCCTGCCACCTGGCTTACATCGAGGGGCTGGGGTGGGCATTGCGGGTGGGGTGGGCACGGGCTCCTTCTGAAGGCAGACCTGGGGTGTCTGCCTCCCTGCCTCTTTGGCTGGTTCGTACAGAGTCAGTGCTCTCCCCCAACCCCAAGACCCTCCTGTCGTCTTCCGCTGAGACCCTGGGACTCACACCTTGATCACCCACAGAACGCCTTCCTTCCGTAAATCCCACCTTAGAGGAGCCAGTAGGCGGCAGGCAGAGGGGGCTGCACTGGGAGAATGGGGAAGGGGGTGTCTGCTCAGTCCTGTCCCCGTTCCCGGGCCTGAGGCCCATTAAGGCTAACTGGCCAGCCCCGTGGTCAGGCCCTTCCGTCTTCCAGAGCCGATTTCCCAGTGGCCCCTGGGGTGGGGGTGGGGCCTTCATGGCCACTTCGTCTAGGGGGTGGATGGCTGTGATCCATCCCTCTCACATGGAGGCCGCAGCCCAAGGGTCCCCCGGGGCCTCCTCCACTCCCTCTGGGACTCCAGGCTCCTGGAAGTCGCCTCTTCCTTTTGTGGGACACCCGGGAGGGAAATGAAGGCAGTAGAGGGAGAAAGTAGTGTGTCCTAAGCCTTGGCAGATTGGGTGTGGATGTGGAGTGTGATGTGACTTCATTACCAGCACTGTCCTTTAATCGGCACCCACAGAGGCTGCCATCCTAGCTCGGAGCCAGGAGCACAACCAGTCACCTGCCACATAGTCTGGAGCCTTGAGGAAACTGAGGAAAGCTCAGCACGTGTCACAGGCTAGATTGTTTTTGTATGTTTTCTCTCTGATTGTAAAAGTGATGTCGTCGGAAAAATGCAATAAAGAACAAAAGAGTAAAGAAAAAATCACCTGTAAATATGTCCCAGGTATAACCACTGCTAACATTTTTCCATTTTTGTGAATTTCCTGAGAGTCTTTAAAGAAAGTATCGTGTAACGTTGAATGCATACACATATACCGATGAAGATGCATAATTTAACCATCCATGAAAACTAGTTTTAAAAAGCTTTGTGAGCTCTGCGCCCTCTCTGAGCTAGCACATTTGGGGCAGCGAGATGGCCCAGCCAGCCACCCCTCCCTCCCTGCCTCTGTCCGAGCTGGGTTGCCGCCTATTCCCCAAGATCCATGCTCCTCAGAAGTGGGGTCACACTGGTCTAAGCAGGTCTTTTTGCTTAATATTTTATCATGAGAATTTTCCAGCCACGGTCTTTTTTTTTTGAAGTTTCTAAGCATTTCCTCCCCAAAAACCAGTATATAAAGTTTGGGGGAAAATCTCAGGTTTCCCTTGCAGTGTTTTTATATATTCTTTCTCAGCCTTTGTCCATAAACAGATATTTTATATGGTAGTTCTCTGAGTTCAGTTCATTTTACATCTTCTTTTGAGAAACAGGCTATGGGAGGGCAGCTGTATGTTTCAGTGAGGTAGATGCTTCATCCTTAAGATTGTCATAAAGGTTTTGGCACTAAAACTCATGCTGGAGCTCAAGAAGTTCAATACAGAGTGAACTTAGGGCCCGGCCGTTGCACTCCTAGGCATACACCCCGAAGATTTGAAAACAGGGACTCGGATGAAAACTTGCACACGAGTGTGCACTGCAGCACTATTTGCAGCGGCCCTTGGTGCAGACGACCCAGTGTCTATTGACGGATGAATGAGTGAGCAAAATGTTGTCCCTGCATTTGAGGGACCAGTGGGGAATGTTACTCAGCTGTAAACAGGATGCAGTGCCGACGCTCACCTTAGCGTCGCATGAACCCGGAAACCGTGCTAACGAACAAGGTCGGACACGTTGGACCCCATAGTGTACAGTTGCGTTTATGTGTGGACAGAAAAGAGCGGTAGGGGCTGGGGTGAATGTGGAGAGAAGGGGTACGGGGTCACCTCCCGGGGGGTGATGAAAATGCTAGAACAAGACAGGCGGTGGTTGCAGAGAAAGGTGCTAGGTGCCACTGGAGTGTACACCTAAATTTTTGTTTAGTTTATTTTTTTTTTTTTAGAGACAGAGACAGAGAGAGATAGAGCGCGCCGGAGAGGAGCAGACAGACAGGGAGAGAGGATCCCAAGCAGGCTCCACACTGTCAGCACACAGCCCCATGTAGGGCTTGATCTCTGGAACCTGAGATCATGACCTGAGCCCAAATCAAGAGTTGGATGCTTAACTGGCTCAGCCCCTCGGGCGCCTCTGAAGTGCACACTTTAAAATGGAAAAAATGGTAGATTTTATGTTAGGTATGTTTTACAGCAACACAAAAACTCTACTGCTGTCAGCAGCCTTGTAATTCACGTACTATCTGTTCTTATTATTTAGGATCTACTACTTTGAGCTGGTTTATTGGGTCAAAGGAGGAATGGTGAACATTTTCAAGATTCTTTATAGTTATTAATAAAGTCCTCCAGAAAGTTTCCCTTTTTAACAGTGGGTGAGATTCAGACTAAGAGTGTGTGAGTGGGCGACAGGGTCAGGGTGAGGGACGCTTTAGTGCCGTGGGGTCTGCAAGTGGCATTGCCCTTGGGACCTGTGGGGTCGGCGCTTGCCTGGGAACCCAGGGCAGCGAGTGCTCTCCCAGTGTGTAAGCGGGAACCGGGCCACATCCCGGGAAGTGTGACGGCCGCTTGGGCCACATTACAGCAAAGGGGCGCCTCTAAGGCTTGGGTCCCCTCTCCCCGCTATGGAAGTGGAGTGACTTCCACCTCAGCCTTGGGTTGCAGCTGTGGGTCTCTGGTCAACCTGCTTGGGCCCGTCTCAGCAGTGGGCACCGGCTCTGTGTGTGCCGAGTCCCCAAGCAGGGAGCACCAAGTCCCTCTTGGGAGGGGCAGCGCTTGATGATCTGCTGGCTTTGCGAGCGCACCGTGGCCCGGGCAGAACTGGCAGCCAGGAGGCAGCTCCAGCCCAGGCAAGGACTAGTGGTGCCCGGCATGTGGCAAGGCTGGCAGGCCCGACGAGAGTCCTGGGCACCGGGGGCGAGGGGCGGCGTGGAACCCCGAGGTGGGCTTCAGGCAAGGCAAAGCGGATCGTTCCGAAGGCGGGAGGTTGTACTTGCTGAAGACGTCTTCTCATAGTGAGTTTCTGACAATGAGCACGGCCAGTAAGTGCTCTCCCTGGAGTGGAAGTGGCGCCCCCAGTGTGGTCCTGATTCTGGATTCCCTCTGGATAGAAGGCTCCCTGGCCTGGTGGGAGAGGCGACATGCAAGCAGAGCAGACAGCCGCTTTGGAAGCTCAGGCGGGGCCCCTTGGGGCCTGGCTCGCCCTCCACGCTGTGTGCCTGTGGCCTGTGGCCCCCGCTGCGCCCTGCAGCCTGCCTCCGAGGCTGCGTGAGGGGAGCCCAGTTGCAGGCCTGTCCCGTCCGGCCATGTCCACATGTTGGGTCTCCCCGGTGTGGCACGCACTTAGCGATGCTCTGCCTCATCTCAGGGGGTTCCTTGGGCCTTTCATGGTGCCTCAGCAGCAAGCAGGTGTCTGCTTGCCGGCGGGGGTGGCTCTTTGGCCAAGGATAGATGTACCTGGCATCTGTCGTTGCGGAGGTGTAGGTGACAGGAGGGGGCTACCCAGCTACCGGGGAGGAAGGAAGGATGTGTGAGGGAGAGGACAGAGGAGATAGAATTCTAGAGGCTGACACTGCTTAAGCAGGGACGTGGCAGGGGACGGAGGGGAAGAGAAAACCCTCCGGAAGGAGAAGGGGGTTCAACATGGGGTCAAACCCTGCACCGCTCTCACCAGGACCTAGCGCCCACCCACTCCCACTTTCCCCGACCCCTCCCACAAAGGCCACCCTCATGCACACTCCACCCACACCCCATGCCTGTTCCCACCCACTCACACTCACATGCCCCCTGCCCTCGCCCTTCCCACCCTCGTGGGCACCCACCTCCCACGCCCCCCATCCCCTGCTTGTATAGCGAGGAGGGGCTTTCTTCCATGGGGGCCTGCGATGCCCCGGCTCCCCTGCGCCACCGCAGCTGAAGGCGGCCCCCAGCCTCTGCACTCCTCGCTGAGGGCCTGGCTGGGTTCCTCCACCTCCTGGGCCCCTGCTGCCTCTGCTTCGACTCGACACGCTTGTGCAGAGCACTCTGAGCACAGCCTGGTGGAGTTGCCCTTCAGTAAAGCCCAGTGGCTCCCTTGCTCCTGTTTGTGGCTATTCGTGGTGACCAGAGGCAGGCCGCCAGGCCAGAAACCTCCGTGCCCCTAAGTCCCCGAGTGTCACCCTCCAAGTGGGTGACGGCATCAGGAGCTGCCCAGCTGGCCTCCCTGCTCCCGGCTGCCCCTCCCTGTGCAACCGCCTTGAAATATTCCTCATCTACAGAAAAGTATACTGCTGCCCGCCCTCGGCCTCAGTGTCTGTCCCCTAAGAAGGCAGGTCTGAAGCCGCCTGCACGCTGACCCCATTCTTTCCCTTCCCTTCCCAGCGGATTTGGGTTTGTCGTTCTGATGCGCGTGTTCTACGACTGATGCCCTTAATGAGCACACGTGTTTCCGTGCCCCACCTGCGCGGGCATAGCCCGGAACCCTGCGCCTTTCTAGCCGTGGCGCATCCCCTGGCCGTCACCGCATTGGCTGTTTTGACCAAGATGCTGCTCACACCCCAGGCGCCTGAAGGGGCATCTCATCAAATGCTTATTGCTTGGTTCGGCCTCCCTCTTCCGTGAGTGTTGTTGGTTTTCCTGTTGAGAGTCGTTTGTATTTCCTTGTTTTGTTGGGATTCTTCTCTATAACATTGAGGATACTCTCAGCAGTTCCATGCATCTCAAGGATCTTTGCTTAGCCCGTCTTATCTTTTCACTGTGTTTATGTCCTTTGTTCAAACCTATGTCTTTTCCATTCTTGCTGGTCCGTTTTTTATCTTAAGAATTGCTTCTCTATTCCAGCATCACTGACATCGTTCTCTCCTCTCGCCTCCAAGGAAGGCGGTTTTGCTTTGTCCACTTACGACTTTGACCCATTTTGGATGGCCTGTCAGGGGCTTGGGGCGTTGGCAGCAGGGGAGGAGGTGAGCGGGAGCGGGTCGCGGGTGTCTCCTTGGGGACAGTGTCTGGCGTGTGTACACAGAGGAGGGCATCCGGGCAAGCCGGCCTGGTTTCAGACACATTGCGGCTGGTGCGCTTGGTCTGCCTCTAACTCCCGGTGGCGGGACGAGGGCCCGGCTCGGGGCGGGACGGGAAGCGGTCTTAGCAGACCTGGGTCCTCACTGTGTGCCTGCCCCGCGCTACTTTGCCCATCCACCCCACCCTTCCCCAGCTCGCTGATAGCTCTCACCCCTTGGGGGGGGGGTCCTTTCTCACTTGTCACGGCTTGGGGGGCCCACCCCAAGTGAGGAAGGGGAGACAGAGGAGGCATCACTCTGATGACCCCATCTTTGCGGGGGGCGCCCATCCTCCTTTTGACATCCCAGCCCACCCCGCGTTCCCCTCCCCTCCCCGCTGTCTGGGCCCAGTTTCCATAGCAACGCTGCAGCCAGAAAAAACAACAGATTCCAGGCAGAAAGACATTCCTGCATTTCTCTGTCACCTGAGCACCCTGCTGCACACTTGTGGCTCTGCTGCAGGAGTTCCAGGGAGACACCTACCCCTTGGAGACCCTGAGGACAGCCCAGCCCCTTTGCATTTTAGGGAAGCACTTGACTTAAGGGCGGTGGGGTGCTGGGAAATGCCCGAAACAGAAAGCCCCACTTTGGAGCGGTTGCTGATTTCTGTGGTTGTAAGTACTCCCATCGTGGCCCCCAGCACGACGTCGCCGGACACGAAGAGATGCAGGTCCACACCATCATACAGGATGTCCTCTTTCCAGATTCGCTTGGCATTAATAACCCTAAGAGCGTAAACAGGAAAGGGTAGTAAGATAGTTATAGTCACGAGCTTGGAGTAGTGACTGCTTTGGCTTTTAATAGAATTCATTCCGTTGTAAGATTATTCCATCAAATGGTGATTAACGGCTGTGTTTAACAAGTGGCTTGCACATTTCCCCTCTACAGCCTTCCGCAGACCACCCCCTCCATGCCTTTCCAAACGCACGCCTGCAGCGGGCCTCTCCCTTGCGCACCCAGTCGCCCTGCCTTGATCATGCAGCCTCTCTGGCTGTACCTGCCACATTCACGCACTTCCTGCCAGCTGGAAACTAACACCTTCTTGGCTGATTTTTGTTTTCTTCCTTATGCTTTTCTGTATTTTTCAAATGTTTTACAAGGAGCCCGTGTTTCTTTTATAATTAGGCCCAGTTGATTAAAAAAATCTTTTCTGACTGTGGAGGGTTTGGGGAGAGGGAGACCTAGATCCTGAGATTGTTACCTACAAGGACAAAATCAAATGGCAGATAGGTAATGATTTGGGCTTCATGGCTCATGGGAGCCGCTGGTTGACCAGGCGGCCCTAGGACCCCCTGTGCTGCCTAAGACGGCCTTCTCTTTGCAATGACACCCGGGTCTCGGTGTGTTACGCAGCAGCCAGAAGCCACGATTTCGCGGTCGGGTTGGGCATCTGTGTGAAGGACCCCCACTTCCTGAGACACCCAGGGACAGAGGCGGCACCGTGGGAATTCAGAGACTGGGACCTGTGCCCAAGTGCGGCCCCTCCCCCATCATCTTGCAGAACCTCTGTCCCTGCGCAGGTGCTGGGTCCTGCACTCTCCATGCCTGCAAACAAACCGGCGTCCCCCTCTCCTGTCTCCTGATGCAGGCCAGGTGCCCCCGCCAGGGGAGCCTTCCCTAACCTTTTCCTAGCAGGGGTGTGGCGGCCCTGTGCTCCCTTGGTAGGGAAGGTCTGTTTTGGTGGTGGCCCACTGGGTGCAGCCATTTGGAGTACCCCTGCTAGTGCGCGTGCTCCCCAGGCCCAGAACTGCCCTTCCACGAGCTGCTGCCGCCGCTCCCCCTCCTCCCGGAACTGCTTCCCGATCCCCACCGTCCGCCCCTCACTGGCCTCATGGCACGTGTCCTGAACTCTGTGTCTGTTGGGTCCTTAGCCTACTGGCCTCTGCACCAAGGAGCACATGGAGGTTCAGCGTGCGGTGCCTGGTTCACAGCCCCAAATTGGCCATCTCGGGGCCCAGTGTGCATGGGCTGTTGCAGAGACGAGGGGCCGGGCCCGGGGCCAGCGTTTTACCCCCATTGCCTTGAGGACACACCTTGCTCTACCCAGTTGGGCCCAGAAAGCACTCTACCCTCTCCCCACCATGGTGGGTCTCTTCCCATGAGGCTGCAGCAGTCCAGCCTTCTTGCACAGCCCCCCACTGTGACCACTACAGCCCCATCTGGCTCATGACCTTGACTTGCTCCCTCCGTTTTGCTGAACCTCGGTTTCCTCATCTGCAAAATGGTTGTCGGGGTCAGGAGTCGGGGGAGACGCACATCAAGGCACCCAAGAAATGATGATGGTCTTACAAGGGTCGCCTCCTTGGCACCTCCCTTAGGCTGCCTTCCCGTGTCAGGAGGGAGGCCCTGTGTGTGTCACCTTTTCTCTCCAGCAAGTCCGTCATTGCCTTGATGACAGAGATCCTGTCCTTCGTGTCTGTATATTCTTTCCAACCCTCCTGCCTGAACCCATTTATTGACTGACTCTCGTTGGGAGAGGAATCGAAGTCTTCCTCCAGCCTCGATGTCAGATGAGCAGAACAGATGCTCAGTCCTTGCCAGAGGGGAGCTCTGCTCTAGGGCTTCTGGACACCAGCTCTGGCCTCAGTGCTGCCCGAAGGAGTGAGGACGATGGAGGAGTGGGTGGCTCTGGCTGGAGGAGAGCTAGGGCATGCTCCAGGGCTAGGGCAGAGCCCCCAGACCCAGTTCAGAGTCTCCGGGGCTCCTTGAGCCCTAGATAGCACTGTGTAGGGCAGGGCAGGGCAGGGCAGGGCAGGGCAGGGCAGGGCAGGGCTGAGAAGCGGGGCTCGCTTGGGAACGAGGGTGGAGAGCAGACTTGGTTGCGGAGGGGCTTGGCGCAAGCTCACGGAGGCATGTCTCTGCCACAGGTGAACGGGAAGGAGCTCTCCAAGCTGTCTCAGGAGCAAACCCTGGAGGCCCTGCGCTCCTCCAAGGAGCCCCTAGTGATCCAGGTGCTGAGACGCAGCCCCCGCCTCCGGGGGGACAGCTCGTGCCATGACCTGCAGCTGGTGGACAGTGGCACTCAGACCGACATCACCTTTGAGCATATCATGGCGCTGGGCAAGCTGCGCCCGCCCACCCCGCCCATGGTCATCCTGGAGCCGTACGTCCTGTCTGAGCTGTGAGTCGCCCTCAGGAGGGCCCCGGGCCCTGCCTCCAGAGAGGGCACACCACCCAGACGCCACATAGCCGCAGCTCTGGGCGCAGTGGGGAGACCCCGACTGGCCTGCCCTCCCAGGCAGGAAGCAGGCTCCTTGGCCTCCAGAGCTGACTGTGGCATCCAAGGGCTCAGAAATTTCTAGGCTTCTAGCGTCAGGCTGGACACCAGTCAGTGAAGGGGCCAAGGGAGGCCGACATACAGGCTCCCTATGGTATCTACCCCCCAGGCCCAAGTGGGGCGCACACTGGGACTTTGCAGCTGGAAGGTTGAGAGCCTCAGCTCCTCCTCCTCCTCCATCCTCTCTCCTCTGCCGTCCATTGTCTTCTGCCTCTCGAGCATCCCTCTTTGAATCTTCTCTCATCCTTGTCTGTCCCATCCCCCCGCTGCTCTGCAATTCCTCCATCTCTTCGGCTTCTTTCTGGCCCACTCGGAAGAAGGGGGTCTCTCATCCAGGCCTGATGGCTCCTTCCGCTAATCTAAACCCGGGCTGCAGGGAGCTAGTCCCAGGACCCCCTCCTCCGCCAGCAGCCACGCTTAGCTTGGGGCCAGGAGGGCTGCCCCTGGAGGTAGAGTGGGCCCTCCTGTCCTTCCCCAGCACTCCTTTGGGGCCTGGATAACTCCTGGGGGCGTTGCATGAGTGGGGTCAGTGCCACATGGGAGGGGCACCCATAGTTTGGAGAAGTCGGCACCCTGCCTGGGCTGGGCGGCGGGGTGGGATGTGGCGGGGAGAGCTAGGCATGCCCGTGTCCTCGGTGCAGACCCCTGCACACTCCTGTCCAAGAAGCATTCCCGGCCTTTGCATGGATGCATGTAGCTCAGAAGGACGGGCTCCGTGCTGAGCGCTCTGGGACCAGCCAGCCTGCGGGCTGGGGCTAGGGCACGAGAAGAGCAGATGGTTGGCCTGACCCCCCTTCTCCTGGGCAGCCCCCCCATCAGCCATGAGTATTATGACCCAGCGGAGTTCATGGAGGGCGGCCCGCAGGAGGCAGACCGTATGGACGAGCTGGAGTATGAGGTGAGCCAGGCGGCCAGGCCAGGGCAGGGCCCACAGCCAGCTCCGGGAGCCTGCCCTGGGATGGCCGTCTGAAGCCCGGCTCAGGCTCGGCTCCTGTTGTTCGAAGGCGGCCCAGCCTTGTGGCCCTTGCGCACGCGTCACTGCTTCCTCAGGCTCACGGGCCGAGTTGGGTCAAGTCGGACTGAGTCGGGGAGGGCATGGGTGAGGTCTGTCCCTCAGTCAGTCTGTGTCAGTGAGTGTGTGTCCCACGCATGTCTGTGTCCTGTGTGTCCTGTGTGTCTTGTGTATGTCTTGGGCATTTCCCGGTAGGGGACACCATGGCACATTTGCGCCCCTTGGGATGGTAAGACAGACGCTCCAAGCTGGAGGCTGGAAGCTTGGTTCAGGTGACGTGCTGCTGCCGCCGGGGTTGGGGCTGGGCTGTGGCTGCCACCCCTGCGGCCCGCCTCCTTGCTCACATGTTTTGGGGGCTTTCTTCCTCTGCACCCCGCATCCCCCGTGTGGCAGGAGGTGGAGCTGTATAAGAGCAGCCACCGAGACAAGCTCGGCCTGATGGTTTGCTACCGCACGGACGATGAGGAGGACCTGGGCATCTATGTTGGAGAGGTATGAAGGGGTGTAGGAGCAGAGTCTCCTCGGAGCCAGTGGAGCCCCACGCCCCCTCCCTGTGTGCCATTACATCAGGGCTGGACTTGGACGGCATCCGTCTGTACAACACCGGCAGCAGGGGGAGGCCCCATGGTGGCGGGTGCTGCCGCAGGGTCTGGCACGTGGAGAGTCCCCACCCCTTCCCACCGCGTGGCCTCTCCACGCCGCCCAGGGCGCTGAGGCTGCCGGTAAAGAGCCGACTGCTGGGGGTACGGCCAGCTTATTAGCGTCACACAGGGCTGCTGATGGCTTCCTCCCACGTTTGCCCAGGGAGCCCTCCCCAGCAGACCTGTGCCCAGGACGGGGACGGCGAGCAAGGCCGAAGCCCTGGCCAGGCTTTGTTCCCCTGCCGCGCACCCTGTGGTCAGCCTCTTCCGGTGCTCACGGGGATTATTCTTCCCCACCGGCCCATGGCAGGTCTGTGTGTGTCCACAGGAGGGTGGACGCCCCCCCGCCCCGCACTCTAGTGGTGCTCTGATCACGTTTCAATCTCACTGCCCATCGGCCCCAGGGCTATTTTGGTGTGGATGGCGATGTATGGGAAAGTGTCCAGGTTCCGGCATTCACCCAGCCTGTGACATGAAAAAGAATCGGTTTCTGTGCAAACAGAGTAAATGAGTGCCAGCTGTGGGCATGGGCATGGGCCCGGAGTGGTGGGCAGGGGCTGGGAAGCTCTCGCTGGCAAGTTGGTGGCTCGTGCTGGCGAGAGGTGACCGGCCCGAGACCCAGTTTTGTTCCTGCCTCCTGGAGCTTGGAAGCTTCTGGTCTGAGTGAAGAGGGAGCAAGCAAGAAGGGGGCTTCAGTTTGCGTTGGGGGTCCCCAAGGTGAGGCTGTGCCTTGCTACCGAAAGGGAACCTTCGTGAAGGCTGCCTGGCCACCATGCTGCATCTGCCTTGCAGGTGAATCCCAACAGTATCGCAGCCAAAGACGGCCGGATCCGTGAGGGTGACCGGATCATCCAGGTGAGCAGGGCGGGCAGGCCGGCCCGAGGCCCCGCTGCACGGGCCGCCCAGCTACCAGTCCCCGGCCGAGCCCGGCTGTCCCTGCCAAGAGCCTCGCCCCATGGCCAGGCATCCCGCTGTGCCTGAGACCAGGCCTGGCTCCCCTCTCTCTCCTGTGCCGTTGCCCTTGGTGGCTCCCGCGTGCTCATGGGACCTGCTGGCATCGACGGCCTGTGCCGCTCTGGCACCTGGCCAGCGTCTCCGTCCATCCTGCAGGCATGAGCCCGCGCCCCACTCCACATCGTCCCCTGGGCCCAGGTGCTCTCGTGCAGGCCAGGCCGTCCTGTCCCTGGGCACCTGCACCTAGTTTCCATCCTGGCTCAGGGTGCTCTGCCTGGAGCTCCCTGCAAGGGCATCCGTGCAGTTCAGCCGGGGCCTGCGCCAGAGACAGCCCTGACGTTCTTGTTGATGGTTGCTTGGCTTGTCGCAGATAAATGGAATGGACGTCCAGAACCGGGAGGAGGCCGTAGCCATTCTGAGCCAGGAGGAGAATACCAACATCTCCCTGCTGGTGGCACGGCCCGAGAGCCAGGTGTGTGCGTGGCCGGCGGGACATGGTGGGACCCCTGACATTGTGGGATGCTGCCAATCTGTGACAAGGGCACAGACGTGCCAGCAGCCTGGCACTGCTCGAGGCTGGGTCGTGTCTCTGGGGTCCATCTCCCCGGTTCCGGCCTCGGGTGGCTGAGTGTGCTGGGACCATCCGCTCTCTTGGGTTGTTCACCTTCACTGAGACCAGGAGGCCGGGTGTGAGGCCTAGAGGCCACTGGTGGGGTGGTGTCTGGCGAGGTCCTTAAAGCAGTGGGGACGGCCCGGGCCTGTCTCTGCAGCTGGCGAAGCGGTGGAAGGACAGTGACCGGGATGACTTTCTGGATGACTTTGGCTCTGAGCATGAGGGGGAGCTGCGGGCCCGGAAGCTGAAATCCCCCCCTGCCCCACAGGTGAGGAGGGAGGCCCCATGGGGGTAGTAGGGAGGGCAGGCGGGAGGCCAGGGGAATGGGGCACGTGGGGGGTGGGCTGGACCCGAACCCCAACCCCACCCCCGCGGCACCCCGGTCTGCGGAACGCACACTGAGCAGGGCTCCTCTTTCTGCCCCAGCTTGGAAATGAAGAGGAGAAAGGGGTCCCCGACGTGGGCGCGGGCCTGAGCAACAGCCAGGAGCTGGACAGTGGGGTGGGCCGCACGGACGAGAGCACCCGCACGGAGGAGAGCTCCGAGCACGACCTGCTGGGCGACGAGCCCGCCAGCGCCGCCGACACGCCCGGGGCCCTGCGCAAGAGCCGCGACCTCCACTTCAGCATGGACTCCCTGCTGGCGGAGGGGGCAGGGCTGGGCGGGGGCGACCTCCCGGGCCTCACCGAGGAGGAGTACGAGCGCTACCGCGAGCTGCTGGAGATCAAGGGCCACCTGGAGAATGGCAACCAGCCGGGCCTCCTCTTCCCCAGGGCCTCCGGTGGCAACAGCGCCCTGGACGTGAACCGCAACGAGAGCCTGGGCCACGAGATGGCCATGCTGGAGGAGGAGCTGCGGCACCTGGAGTTTAAGTGCCGCAACATCCTGCGGGCACAGAAGATGCAGCAGCTGCGCGAGCGCTGCATGAAGGCCTGGCTGCTGGAGGAGGAGGGCCTCTACGACCTGGGCGCCGGCGAGCCCAAGAAGCACGAGCTGTCGGACATCTCCGAGCTGCCGGAGAAGTCGGACAAGGACAGCACCAGCGCATACAACACGGGGGAGAGCTGCCGCAGCACCCCTCTGCTCGCAGAGCCCCTGCCCGAGAGCCCCCTGCGGAGGGCCGCCGCTGGCAACTCCAACCTGAACCGGACCCCTTCCGGCCCCGCCCACCCCAAGGCAGCCCCTCCGCAGGGGAGCCCTGCCAAGTTCCGATCTCTCTCCCGGGATCCCGAAATGGGCAGGAGACCGCACTCAGAGGAGCGCGTCCGCCGGGGCCCCAAGACCGGCGTGACCCTCGAGCGCGTGGGCCCCGAAGGCAGCCCTTACCTGTCGCGGCGCCACCGCGGCCCGGGCCAAGAGAGCGAGCACTACCACAGCTGTGTGCAGCTGGCCCCGCCACGCGGCCTGGAAGAGCTGGGCCACGGGTCCCTGAGTTTGGCTGGTGGCCCCCGGGTAGGTGGGGCAGTGGCAGCCACCGAAGCACCCCGCATGGAGTGGAAGGTCAAGGTGCGCAGCGATGGGACCCGCTATGTGGCCAAGCGGCCGGTGCGCGATCGCCTCCTCAAAGCCCGGGCCCTGAAGATCCGGGAGGAACGCAGCGGCATGACCACCGACGACGACGCGGTGAGTGAGATGAAGATGGGCCGCTACTGGAGCAGGGAGGAGCGGAAGCAGCACCTGATCCGCGCCCGGGAGCAGCGGAAGCGGCGCGAGTTCATGATGCAGAGCCGGCTGGAGTGCCTGCGGGAGCAGCAGAACGGCGACAGCAAGGCCGAGCTCAACATCATTGCCTTGAGCCACCGCAAAACCATGAAGAAGCGAAACAAGAAGATCCTGGACAACTGGATCACCATCCAGGAGATGCTGGCCCACGGCACTCGCTCCGCCGATGGCAAGCGGGTGTACAACCCTCTGCTCTCCGTCACCACTGTCTGAGCCCTGCTGTGCTCCGGGGCAGGCCTTCTGCCCCTCCTCCCCCAGGTCCAGTGAGCCTCCCGAGACCCTGTCCCCTGCTGTCCCTTAGCATCTAGTGTGTGTCTGTGTGTACACACGGCGTGTGTGCACCTGTCTTTGTGTGTGTGCGCAGGACTCTGTTACCAGAGACAAGCCCCTGAGGAGAAGGGACACCTCTCTCCATCGGCTACCCCTACTCTCCAAGTACAGCAACCATGTACACAGCTGGCACGGGGGGCACCCCTTTCGCTGTGTGCCGGCCGCGTGTGCATAACACAAGCGCAGGCACACGCACGTGCACACGCACCGTCCCCTCTCCGGAGCTCTCCGCGTGCGTACTCAGCGTGGGACAGGAAAGGACTGAGAAGGAGAGACAAGAGACTGTCCTAAGCACAAGAGAAAGCCTGGCTGTGAAGCCTAGCACAGCCTCGCCCCCTGCCGGGAGACTTGGTTATTTGTAGACAAAGGCAACCCTGAGTTTTGTGGTTTTTCTCCCTTTCTGTGCTTGCCGGTTGTTGTTTTTCTGTTTTGTGGACCTGCCCTGGGGGCTGGCGGCTCCTTCAGGCGGCCTAACAAAGTGGAACCCCCAGCAAAAAGTGGAACCCCCAGCGGTGGCTGGGAAGGAGGTGGGGGGTGGGAGGAAGAGAGGGAGGGCGGGGGCAGGGGGAGGGGACGGGTTGGGAAAGAAGGGGAGAATGGGAAGCAGCTTTCTTGGTGGTCTCCACTCTGAGGTGTGGGGGTGGGGAGCCTTTGATGCGGCTTGCAAGGCCCGCCCCAGAGCCCACTTCCTTCCCCGATGACCGAGGGAGAGCCAAGGCAGAAGTCGCAGTGGAAGACCTCAGTGGCAAGACCCATGCCGAGCCCAGGGAGCGGCTGCAGCGAGAGGGATGGGCCCGGCCAGCTGGGCTGCCTGGGGAGAAGATGCTGTGCACCCCACCCTGCAGGTGTGCGCCCGGCCCAGACCCCAGAGCCCCTCCGGCTCAGGGCGCCCCAGACTGGAGGCACACAGGCCGCCCGCCCCTGCCCCCCATTGGCATTGGGAGAATAAAGCAAGCTGCCTTTTTGAGGTGACTCTTCGTCTGTGTTCATTCTCATTGGGCCGGGAGAACGGAAGAGTTTTGGGGGGCGGCCACGGTGGGCAAGGCATGGGTCCATTGAGAGCTATGCTCTGTGCTTTCTCTATGTGTCACTTAGAACACCAAGGTCTTCTGAAGTCCATCATGTACGCTGGGAGGAGGCACGACAGTCACCTTAGTTATTTCACAAGTGACGTGGTCACAGGGGCGATGCTCGGATGCAGGAAGGGTGGCAGAGGCCTGGCTTAGTGCTGGTGGCAGGCCTGTCTCCGGCGTGTGGGTGAGGCCAGCGCTGCTGGTCGTGAACCCTTGAGAAGTGGGCCCCGCCTCCCCATCCCCCAGCTCAGGAAGCACCCTAGAAGAGGCAGGGAGCTGGGAAGCCCTTTTTTAAGTATTCTTATTTTGAGAGAGAGAGAGAGAGCGAGAGAGCGCGCGCACAAGTGGGGAAGGGGCAGAGAGAGAGAGAGAGAATGAGGGAGGGAATCCCAAGAAGGCCCCACACTGTCAGCTCCAAGCCCAATGAAGGGCTCGATCTCACAAACTGTGAGATCAGACTTGAGCCAAAACCGAGAGTCGGATGCTTAACCTACTGAGCCCCGCCAGGCATCTCGAAGCTGGGAAGCTCTTGAAGGCACAAACTTCTCCTCATTTGGGGACCCCCACAAGGCCTAGCACGGAGATCGCGGAGTAAAGGTCTTGGGCCAGATAGATGAACATCTGGGTGGTCACGGAGGACCCTTCCATGATGGGAGGTCCCAGAGGGGCAGCCAAATGCTCGAGGTTCCATTCAGGGCAGCATGTGGGCACGTGCCGAGTGCTGGGCGGGGGACAAGGGCCCCAAAGACTGCAACTGGGAGCCTGGCTTGTGGTGTGCGCGGTGCCCCTGGGGTGGGTGGCGCAACAGGCAAGGAGCTGCCTCCTGAGCACACGCAGGATGCATTAAAATGCTATTGAGGGGCGCTTGGGTTGCTTAGTCAGTTAAGCGTCCGACTTTCGCTTGGGTCATGATCTCACGGTTCGTGGGTTCGAGCCCCGCGTCGGCTCTGTGCTGACTGCCAGCTCAGAGCCTGGAGCCTGTTTCGGAGTCTGTGACTCCCTCTCTCTCTGACCCTCCCCTGCTCACTCTGTCTCTCTCTCTCTAAAATAAATAAAAATATTTTAAAAAACAAAAAAATTAAAAAAAATAAATGCTATTGAAACATCAGTGTAGGGAGGGCTGATGGGAGTGGGAGGGGGAAGGGGGGTGATGGGCATGGAGGAGGGCACTTGTTGAGATGAGCACGGGCTCATCTTGACAAACTATTTAAGAAAAAATAAAAGGAGCACAGAAAAAAAAACAACCCATCATTGTAGGCCTCTCATTAATTCCCCTGATTGACTGAGATGGGTGTGAGCGAGTTCCCAGAGCCAACTGCTCCGCCGGGCCCTGAGGGAGGCCACATCTGTAGGCTGCCATCAGAGCGGGGGGAGGACACAGCTTGCTGGTGCAAAGGGGCAGATGGGAAAGGAGGGGGCTGGGGCCACAGGCTTCCTCAGGCCTCTGGAGCCCAGCACTAGGCCCATCTGTTCCTCCAGAGGGGACACTTGGGTCCCAAACAGGCCCCGTAGACGGTGGGGCTCCAAAAGCCTGGCCCTGGCTGCACGAACACTGGCTGGAGGACAATTGGAGACTAAGGCCAACTGTTCCCAGCGTGTCCCTCTCCAGCTGCTGGGATGGCTCCCACTTTGGTGAATCTGTGGCATCCCTTGCTGCGTGAAAGTGGCACTAGGGCTTCTGGGAGAAGTGGCACCAGGAAGGCCAGCAACCCTTAGCTGTCGTTGGCCTGGAACGGACCTCACGTTTGGGTCCTATTGCCATGGAGCAGAATCAAAGAGCCACCTGTCCGCCCTGCCTGCCCTGCACGGGCTGCTGGCAGAGCGGGAAAACCCCTCCGCTTTCACTCTGTGGCAAGAAGGGGAGCCCCAATCAAGCAGGCGCCCCTTGCGCTCCCATGACTGGTTTCTCCGAAATTCAGAAAGCCATCAGCCAGTGGCCCTGGCCTGGCCTGCTGCGCAGGGGACACAGCCTCCTGCTGGACCCCTGCTTTCGGGAAGGAGCCTCCACTCCTGCCTGTCACTTCATTCCAACCCACTGCAAGGACTGAGGGGAAAGGAGCAGGGAGAGGCTGGTATCCCCTAGTCTAGAGGAGGTCCCCAGGCAGTCCCAGGTTAAGAGCCACCCTCCACACACCCGGGGCCTCCTAGTGCCACAGAGCTACGTGCTCAGGGGAGACGGGGCACCGAGACAAAGGGCAAGGCAAACTGGAAGAGGCTAGCGACTGGCTCCTCAGAGACGTGAGGGCTCACGTCACCTTTCCAACTTCCTGTGCCTCCTGCGCATCCCTCCGGACACCATGAAGTGACAGCATGGGGGTGGGGTGCAGGACCTGGCGTGACCACTCCGCCACCACCAGCTCTGGCGGCCTCGGCCGCATCAGTGAGCTCGGGGAGTCCACGGTGCCCCCACGGCAGCAGTGAGTGAAGGACTCAGGAGCGTGGCTCGAGCCCAGGACTCCACACGGGCGCCACCGCACACACACGTGCTACAGACCGCTGTGGTCCACGGAAGCCGGGGACGGCCCGACCTTCTCTGGGAAGTTGCCTTTCTGCCGGCAGGTCAGAGGGCCCCCTCCCAGGTGGGCCACAGAGACGCTGCCGAGGAGCGGCTACACAAGGGCAGGAGAGAACGAGGGTGTCCCCTCTGCCAGAAGACAGCATGCGCTGGGTGGACGGGCAACCCCACGCCCTGCCCAAACCTATGCAGGCAGCTGGGAGACACCAGGGGGCACCGGGAAGGGAAGGCCGAACTGGAAGCCAAGGGAGGGGAGCCTGCTGTGGCCGAGTGTGAGGCACATGCGTGCACGCGCACACACACACACGCGCACACAAACACACACGCACGCACACACACGAGGCAGGGGGGCTCCAGCCACAACCCCACGCAGGGCCTGCGCCATCCGGGTGGATAAGGGTACCAGCGGTCCCGCTCTGCCCATGCGCAGAACACACAACAACAAAGTCAGGAGCCCACGTCCTGAGTACCGGTGACAGCCAGCAACTGTTTATTGAAAGTAGCAAGGAGGACCCCGGGTGCCACCTTCAAGACTGGATGTGACTCTTGGCACTGAAGGCCAGATAGTAGATAACCACGCCGATGGCTGCAGCCAGCACCTCAGTGGACACCCAGGGTCCATTCCAGGTGCCCTGCAAGAAAGGAGACCAAAGCTGGCTCAGGGGAGAGAGAGGAAAGGAGCCAGCCACCCCCGGCCACCCTCCCTCTAGGGCACAAAGGCACACTGGCCAACTCCCAGCCCAACCCCACCCCTCCAAAAGGGCAAGGCTCGCTGCATGTGACCTGCTTCTCCTCAGCCCACTCACCCGATGGTCCACACTGACTGTGAACAGGGGTGGGATGATGGAAATGTCCTCGTTATTTCTCTGAGCCTGCAAGGAGATGCTGGGGTCAGGGGTGCATCCAGGTGGGCTGGGGAGAGAGACTGGGCAGGCAGGAACGTTGGCCCGAGTCACAGAAGAGTGGAGAGCCAAGCAAGAGAGAAACACGGATGGTGCGAGGACAGGCATGGCAGCTGGTCAGGAAGGTGCCCACCGGGTCAGCCTGCTCGGTGAAGGCAGGGCCCCAGTGGCCTGGAGCTCGAGGAAGAGGGACTACAGGGAGAAGGTGGCTGTGGAAGTGGGGCGCACCCTCCCTCCTGCAGGCCCAGGCAGGGCTCCGGGTCACTGGTACTCACCTTCCTCAGCAGGCTGTAGGATTCCTCGTCGAAGAATCTGACCTCATAGGTGCCTGCATGGGCACTCTTGTGGTCTAGGCTCCAGGACACCTGGGTCGGGTAGGTTTGGCGAGGGGTGGGCACAGTGGACACATCCAGGCCCCCTGCCGGTGCTGACAGTACCGCTACCCGCAGCCTGAATCAAACAGCCTCAATCCTGCTCCACTGGGCCACCCCTAGGGCTTCAAAGTCATGCCAGCAGGCAGATGGCCTCCCCCCCAAATGACAACCGTCGAATCCCTTACCTGATAACGTCCCACATCCTGACCCCGGGTCACGGGAAATTGTTTTCCACTGACATCAGCATAAAGGGCCATGTTCTGGGACGGGACAAAGAGAGAGTCACCTCCTCCCCTCCCTGGCTGTCAGCAGAAGCTGTACCGTGCTGCCCACGGCAACACTCATGGCCAGCAGGGCACACTAGGGGACTGGGCTGTGTCTGGCAGGGGGCACCGCAGGAGAGCCACGGGGGTGAGCCTGCCGCAACCAGAACCATGCCAGGAAGCCAAGCTCCACTGATGCCATTACTGCCTCTCTGCACGTCTACCCTACGTGGAGGATGCACCCCCACGATGGCCTGGCCTCGCTAACCCACAGCAGGCCTAATAACTGCGACCGCAGGCAGGGTGACTGAAGTGTGCTTGTTCCTCTGAGCCTGGAAGAGGGTGTTGGGGTCAGGGCGCAGCCAACGAGCCACCCAAGGAGGGGTGCACCCAAAAAAGGCCACCTCGGCAAACAGCAACCAGGAAAGGGCTACGGGAGCCCAGGGACCCAACCCCTGCTCTCTCACTTCCGAGTACTCTTACAAGACACAGCACGAAGTCCACCTACGTTTTCACACCTAGGCAGACTAGAAAAATGTTCTTTTAACACCTGGTTCAAACAATCTGGCCTGGTTGTGCCCTACCCTCTCTCCACTACCTGTAAATCAAAATCCTCATTCGCCCTCTGTCTATCTACGCAGGTCCCTGGGTGGGATCCCATTAACTGCCAGTGAGGTCCTAGGCTCCCTGTGGCCTCCTGCTCTGGCACTGTCCTGGCTGAATGCCCCCTGCCTCACCTGGACCCTGTTCTTGCACGTCAGGGAGATCTCCACAATGAAAACGGTCTCAGTGGAAATGACGGCATCCGAGGTGGTGTAGTAAGAAGGGGTGATCTGGGGCTCCACGCAGGCCTCTGCTGTGGGGAGGAGGCAGACGTACTGACGAAAGGCCCAACTTGTGGGGAGCTGAGGGGCAGAAGGGACTGCCCACACCCACTTCCCAGACCTTGTCAGCTGACACACGGGACCCTTTGGGACCTGTCAGGTGAGATGCAGGAGACAGATCCAAACGCTCAGCCAGAAGGGTAGCAGCAAGGGGAGGGGGAGGGCGGGAGGGCCTTGAAGGAAGGCCAGGAGGCCAGGAGGCCAAGGCTCTGTGCTGGCGGAACCTCAATGTAGGGGCAAAAGAGCGGGGGTGTGAGCACGCATGGGGGGTGGAGAGGCAGCAGCAGCAGGACGGACTCACTGCACACCTGGTGCCTGCGGCTGCACCTGTGGCCCCGAAGCCATGCGAGGATTGGGGTTGCAGTCGGACCTCGATTCGGAGCCATGCACAGCCCCGGCCAGTTTACTGAAGGCACCCTCCGCGGACGCCAAGCATGGAGCGGCTTGCAACGGATGAGGGCTTGAGATGAAAGGGTCTCTGCCCCCACCCACGGCTGACAGAAGGCCAAGACTGGCCCCAGCGTCTCCCAGGGAAGGAGACGGGCACAGCTCGTACCCTGTAACAGCGCTGCCCCGAGAGAAAGGATGCTGCCTCAGCCATCGTCCCGCTGCTAGAGGCTACAGGGAAGGAAGGATACTGCCTAAATCACAGAGTGCCAAGCAGATGCTGCCAGTGGGAAAGTTCTCAGCTGCTCTCTGAATGTGTCCTGGCACAGCCATGCATCAGGCTGAGACAGAGGAGCCTTGCATCTGGGCAGCAGGAGGAAGATGCCTGGGAACGCCAGTGGGGGGTGGTTCTCAGGAGCCACATCTGTGCCCCGCTAAGCTTGACCTTTTTCCTAAGGACCCTGTGGAGCACCAAAGGGTTTTACAGTCAGGCGCGTCCCTTCCAGACACCACTGGCCACACCATGGCTAATTCCTGAGGGGCAGGTGAGAAGGGTGCAGGCAGGGAAGCCAGTTAGGCAGACGAAACACTACAGGCACCAAAGGCACTGGCCTGAGTAGCGTAGGTAAAGTGAATGTGTAGAAGTGTAGAAAGTATCTGTGACCCAGTCTAGGGCCCCCAGACTTCACGCTGGCTCCTGCAAGACCTCGTCCTCAACACACTTCTGGACTCCAGTTCCTGAGCTCAACCCCGCCACTAGGTGTTAAGAATCTCCCAAGAATGTATGTATGTACAGATCTGACTGTGGCTCAGCTGTGCTGAAAAGCCCTTTATAAATATACCAGGGCCTCAGGGGAAAAGTCAACGGTCTGGCCTGGCACTCAAGCGTTCGCCCAGCCTTTTTCCCTTTCTCCCCTCTTCTCCAATCTAACTTGCCTAGCTCATGGTCCTTCTGCCTGGCCCATCCCCGCTTCCTCTCTTCACTTACAGCTCCCTTCCTGGGGAGACCTGGCTGGCCCCACGTCACCGGGTCAGGTGGCTCCTCTCCCACTAGCCTAGTCTCTCACTCCGATCGCCCTGCGCTGCAGAGTTTTGCTCGTGTCCGGCCACCCCCGCTCCAGGACTGGGAGTTCCGGGTGGGACCAGGGACGTGTGTCAATTTCCCTGCTGGAGCCGGGAACCGGGCGCACGAGACAGATTATGGTACTCTTCCTCGCAGAAGCGGCCGGGGCGGGGGGCGTAGTGAGAAGCTTTGGCTGTTTCTTCCGGCAGCGTGGCTGCTGGGTAAACGTGTGTTGTAGGAGCGTGTGGTGGCCTCGGTCGCCGTGCGCCGAGGCCACCTGCCTCTTGGAGGAAGAAGGCCCAGAACCCCGCTTCGCCCGCACCCCTCCTCCCCCCACGCACCACCAGTCGTGGGAGAGAGGCTCGCCAGAAAGGGGCTCCGGCCAGGCCGCTACCTGAGCAGCAGGAGAGGCTGGACAGCAGGAGTAGCGCCAGGGCGCCGAGAGATGCCAGCGCCGCCATCGCCTCTTCTCTGCCGAGGGAAAAAGGGAGAGACTCTCCTGAACACGAGGGGCAGACGAGGAAGCGCGACGCGTAAGCAGCGGGAGCAGCCAATCAAGCGCCGGCGGGCCAGTGACGTCACCGGCGGCACTGACGTGTCCCCTCCCCAGACCAGAGGCCCCCCCGGTAGCCGCCCCATCAAAATGGCGACGGCGACGACGGCGGCGCCGCTGTCGACGCCGGAAGGGGGCGTGTGAACCGGTGCCGTTGCGCGCGTGCGCACTACTGGGTCCGTGCCCGCTCCCGGCGCTTCGCGCCCTGCCAAGCTCTCGCGAGAGCGGTGACTACGTGTCTGGACGTGCAGCGGTTCTCACTTTCTGTCATGGCGCTGAAGGTGGCGGCGGTCGTCGGTGGCGCTGCAAAAGCGGTGCTCAGACCCGCCCTTCTCTGCCGTCCTTGGGAGGTGAGAAGGGGCAGCGGGCCGCGGGGACAGCCGCAGCGCTCGCTGGGCCGGGCCAAGGGCCGCTGGCTAGCGGAGCGTCTTGGAGCCCGATTGGCTGTGGGCCCCGCGAGGGGCGGAGTGAGGGCTCCGCGCCGGAGTTGATTGGCTACCTCCGCTGTCAGTGAGGGGATTGGATAAAGTTGGCTCTTTGTTGGGCTTTCCCAGGGGGTCTGCGTCTTGGGCGGGGGAGGGGTGGGAGCCCCGCTGGGGAGGATGGAGAGGGCGGCGGAGGGCCGAATGTCAACTCCCTAGTATATTGTGGGAGTCCTTCCGAGACGATCACGTGTCCTGGCCCGCCTTCTTCTTGTGGCCTTAGGAATCCCGTTCCCAGCCCCCGTACCTCCTCCGGTTTTTCTTTTTCTTTTCTTTTTCTTTTTTAATTTTTTAAATTTATTTCTAAGAGAGAGAGAGAGAGACAGCGTGAGCAGGGGAGGCTCAGAGCGAGAGGGAGTCACAGACTGAAACAGGCTCCAGGCTCTGAGCTGGCAGTCAGCACAGAGCCCGACGCGGGCTCGAACCCACGAACCGTGAGATCATGACCTAAGGGAAAGTCGGACGCTTAACCGACTAAGCCACCCAGGCGCCCCTCCTCCTCGGGTTTTTCTATTGAGGACCGATTTGCCACTTGTCCCAGTGAAGTTGGAGAATCGAATTTTGCCAAGTACTCCCGACATCACCCCCTCGAACATTTTTTTATAGCTCCAGATGCTTTTTTCATCCCGCGGGCGCCTGGAATGGGAGAGAGCTAGATTTTCTGAGGCTGGTGACGTGGGGTGGCCATAGGGGCTTTGTTTCCGCAGTTTTCCGTTTAGGATCTTGGTTATTCATTCAAGTCTCATTCCTCTCTCCTAACACACTTAAATGAGAATAACTTAGTTTCCGGGTGGGTTGGAAGCCATCCGAAGCATCATCCAGCCAAGACTGGCTTTAGGGGGTTTCCGGGTGGGTTGGAAGCCATCCGAAGCATCATCCAGCCAAGACTAGCTTTAGGGGACAAGACGTATGACCTTGCTCCCTCCACTAACCTACACTGTGGCCACCCTCCTGTCTGTGGGCTCCAGTTTCCCCTCTGTCTCAAAGGATCTAGCCAACACTGACCTTCCAGAATCCTGTGACTTTGCTGACGCTCCTTGTGGACGCCTGTGGCTGTGTCTCTGCCCTCTGACCCCTCCGGGAGACTACCCAGTGACAGCTTATGCTTTATGAAATCCTGACTTCTACTAACTTGCTGATGAGGGGCTTTCCAGAGGCCCTGATGGTCTGGCGGCTAGGCTCCCTTGGAATCTTGGTGAAGACATTTGTCCCCTCCCTGACTTCCCCTTCTATGTGTCTTGTGTGCTTGTTAGGGTGGGGGTGGGAGCAGTGCCTTGCTCTGAGACTGGTTGTCCCGGGTATGGGAAGCTTTAGAGATGAACCCCAGGTCGTTGGTCCCACTGATTGGGACCTTGTGGGAAGACATGCGGCCACCACTGGCACTTGATCTAGCACAGACATGCTGAGGAAAGGAGCCTCACTAAGGTGTGGAGCATGGGAGACCTTTGTCAGGAACACATACCACCCAGCACTCCTTTCTTTCTGTGGCACCATCACGGCATGGCTGAGAGATTCCCCCCTCCTGCTTAATGAATGAGCAGCAGGCGGGGGCATATGCCATCCTGCCTTAAACTGGGCTTCTCTGATGGGTAGCTCCACAGGGCGGCGTAGGTGTGAGGTGGAAGCCCTGGAAGCCCTTGAGGGAAGGTGCCTGTGTCTGTCCTGGGCCAGGTCAGGGGAGTAAGACTATCCTGAGAGCCCTCTGGGTGTTTGGCTAAAGCCTGAAGAAGCATCTAGCATAGGGACTGGGTGAGGGAGAAGTTTGGCCCAGGTGGTGATGTGATCCAAGGTGGGGATGGGGCCGGGGGCCCAGATACAGAGCTAGGTGCAGGTGGTGGCTCACCACCATGGCCGAGTTACCTGCGTAGCACCAGTGGACTCCCGAGAGGATTCACTGCTGGGAGCTATAAGGGTCCACCGCATGCCACCCCCACCTCTGGGCATCAGCCATGAAAACTGGCCTAAGGGGCTGGCGGAGTGAACGGGGAGGGGGGCATGTCCTGCCGGGCATGGCTTGCTGCATCCTCCCAGCAGCCGCGTAAGATGGGTGCCCCTGTCCCATGGGTTTTAGATGGGAAGTCAGCAAGGTTAAGCTATTTGCTCCTGAGAGATAGTGGATTTAGACCGAGGCCTCCCTGACCCTTGAGCCCACCATCTCTTCCTTCATTTTCTGGCATGTTCATTAATTCAGGAAATGTTTCTTATGTCTGAGCTCTGGACCAGGCATTCTGTTAGGTCTTGGGATGACAGGAAGTTGGACCGATATGGCTTCCGCTCTCAAGGGCTTTGGGCTTGGGGAGGGAGCAAGGCAGTCACTAGGGACATTGTGGTTGGTGGGGTGGGGTGGGGAGGGGGGGTAGGTAGGGCTTTGGGAGCCAAGGGGGACCAACGGCTCAGCAGCCTCACGGCATCCAGAAAGGCTTCCTGGAAGAAAGGCCGTGGAAGCTTCCTTCTATAAGTCGTATCAAGAACCTATAAATAAGATGAATCCAGGGGTGCCTGGGTGGTTAAGCATCAGACTCTTGATTTCAGCTCTGGTCATGATCTCAGGGTCGTAAGGTTGGACTCTGCACGGAGTGTGGAGCCTGCTTAAGATTCTCTTCCTCTCTGCTCCTCTCCTGCTTGCCCATGTTCATTCTCTCTCTGTCTCAAAAAAAAAAAAAAAAAAAAAAAAAAGATGAGTCACATACTGCCAAGTGCTAGAAAGGATATTGGAAAGCCCTGAGCATGCCTGTGTCTGCAGATCCGGGGGTCACATGGATGAGCAGATACCCCGAAGCCTTTGGTCCTAGTCGTTACCCCCTCCTGGCCCGTGGCCTGGCTGGGTGAGCGGCACACCTGTGCTTCCAGAGCCTGTGTGAGCGGCCGCCTTGTGAATACCCGCCTGGGAGACCCAGAGGCGATGATCAGCCTCTGAGCTTTTTAGACTTCTAGCAGGAAGGTATGGCTCTTTGCAAAGCGGCCATGGCAGCTCTGCCATTGGCTGGAACAGTCTGCTGCCGCCCCAGTAGGCAATCCAAGTGACAAAAGGACCTCGGCTCTGCCCCTGCCTCTTTGGATTGAGGGACACCCGGGCACGTTCCCAGGTGGGGAGCAGCAGGGAGCAAAGCGTGAGGACCCATAGGCCGTCTGCAGTGGGACGTGTCACATAGCGCGGGGACTCTAGATGGATCACTGCTCAACACCTGTCCCCTTTGGCTCAGATCCCTTTTACTCTGAAGCTGTCAGATATGGCATTGGTGTGGCTAGACGTGGCTGTCTCTGAGTTGGGGGGTTGGGGACGTTCGTCTTCCGCGCAGGCCACAGAGCAGTTTGGCAGTCCTTTGTGAAAGCCCTCTGGAAGACTGGTGTCTGTTATTCTGAAAACGCTTAGATTTTCCCTGGCACGTTTGCTTCGGACCTGTGGTTCTGGAGGGCTGTTCTCACGATGCCAACAGCGATTGTCTCTGGGTAGACGGGGGCTGGGTGCCATCTTTTTACTCTAATCTCCATGTTGTGACTGTATGTTGTTTTTGTAATAAGGAAAAGATTTTTTTTATACATTTTTAAAGTTTGTTTATTTATTTTGAGATGGACAGAGAGGGAGAACCCCAAGCAGGCTCTGCACTGTCACAGCACAGAGCCCGACAGGGGGCTCGACTCCATGAACCGTGAGATCATGGCCTGAGCCAATGTCACGAGCTGGATGCTTAACCGACTGAGCCCCCCAGGTGCCCTGTAAGGAAAAACAGATTTTAGAAATGAGAAAATGATTGTTGTGGCAGCCCTCTGGTTTGTGAAAACGAGTTCCTGATTGTGCCACGTGCAGTGTGCCAACTTTCCTGTGTCACAGACAGCAAACACCCCTGAGCAGGACTGATTATTGGCCTGAATAAGATTCCTGAAGAATCAGGAATAACAAAAGAGAGAAACATGACTTAAGTAACTGATTATGGATTTGGCAGAAGCTTAGAGGGTCGCTGTGACCCTCTACGATGCTTTGACTGGCTGGTCCCGGGGAAACGGATGGAGGCTTTGGAGCCATTTGTCTGGGCACGTACTGCATGCTGTCCACCACGTGATGGTGCAGGGGTGAGGTGGAGGGATGATGCATGGGACCTGGCTGGGCATGGTGGGGACGGTTCCTCTTCCCTGCCAAGAGTTCCCCTGGCCTTTACCGAATTGACTTTCTGGGCTGGATGACAACCACTGGCATCTGCGTTCTCTTTGCCAGGTTCTAGGTGCCCATGAGGCCTCCCGGAGGAGCTTCTCAGTAAGTACCTGCCGGAGTGTATACGTGCGTGCGTGTGTGTGTGTGTGCACGCGCGCGCACGCACACACATGTGTATGCTTGTGTTTACACGTGCACGCACCTGTCTGGGCGTGCAGAGACGTGTATGTGTGTGTGCACGTATGTGTGCTGTGCCTGCCTGTTTGTTCCCAGGCCCTCCAGGTCCTCCTCTCTGAGGCATGACCTGGAGGTCCCCCCCTCCTTACCCGAAGCCCACTGCACAGCACCCCCAGGGAAAAGGCCCCATTCCTGGGGCACAGCCTTGTTCCTACAAGCCTGGCTGATTCGTGTCTTCTTCCTTCCTGTTCCCACTCTAGCAACAAACAATTGTGAGTATTCTTCTCACCTGCCTGTTAAGTTTTGGGGCTTTTAGTTGCTGTGGGATTGAGCCGAGTCCAGGCGGGGGGTGGGGACTGTTTCTGCCACCATCCTGACGCAGGGGCCCCCCCCGTGATTAGCTTGGCTGGGCTGGGCTGGGGTAGGGGATCAGGTACCCGGAGCTGGAACCTCATGACTGACTGGCCCACCGGGCCCACCATCACCTTTCCGTCTTTCCAGCCTCCATCGGCTAAGTATGGTGGGCGGCACACAGTGACCATGATCCCGGGAGATGGCATCGGGCCAGAGCTCATGTTACATGTCAAGTCTGTGTTCAGGTACACGGCTCCTGGGCCTTCTTCCCCTTGACCCGTACCCCTAGGGGACGGTTTACCCTGGGGTGGGGGGGCTTCAGAACTGTGCCAAGAGGGATCGTGAGCCCAGAAGCCCACTGGCCAGGGCTCTGCCCAAGCGCCCCGTGAGGCAGTGGCAGGAGGGCTGAAAGCCCAGGCCTTTTGTCCCAGTGCCTGTGATCCCCCCAGGCTGGCCTGGGCGCGGGGCAGGTGGCACAGTGGTCACGCTAACTGCCGTAGGGTTAAAGCATCTCCCTATCAGTTGGTGCAGGCGGGCCCAGTCTCCTTTCAGCCAGAGCCAGGTCAGGGTGGGCAGTGGCGGTGGGGAGGCCTCTGCACCCAGTGGTCTGGGCAGGCTTCCTAGAAGAGGCATGAGAAGGTCCAGGGCCTGCCACCTTGACCCAGTTCTGCCCCAGGCATGCATGTGTGCCGGTGGACTTTGAAGAGGTGCACGTGAGCTCCAACGCTGACGAAGAGGACATCCGCAATGCCATCATGGCCATCCGTCGGAACCGTGTGGCCTTGAAGGGTGAGCGTGGGGGCCAGGATGGGGCTCTGTGCACGATCCCTTTCATTTCCAAGCTGACACACGCTTGTTGCTGGGGCTGCACAACTCTGACTTTAGGGATTTTCTGGCCGGGGAGGACCCTTGTGCTTGGAGAGTGGACAGAAGCTTCTGGGGTCCGTCTGGGAGCTTGGTGGCACTAGGCTGTACAAGTGCCTGTTCAGTAAAGGGCTTCCTCCCACGCCCTTCTCTCCTGGGGCAGCCCTCTCTGCTGGGGTCAGCTTTGACTCTCAGAGTCTTTTTTCACAAACCACATGTCACAGGGATGCAGTTCTCACCCTCCGCCTGCCGCCTTGCCTCCAGCTGGCCCGGCTCTGGATGTTACAGACAGGAATTCTAGCCCGTTCTCAGTTTGCCTTGGTTTGGTACACGTTCTTAAACTGCTTGTATTACTCACTTTGTAAAGTATAGCTCATCACCTGCTCTGTGTGAGCCAAGATGAAGCCGGGCAGAGCCCCAGCCCCTGGCAGTCCAGCAGAGGGGCCACCATGGCAACTGAAGCGGGTCTAAGACATTGTGGGCGAAGGCAGTGTAGGCAGGCGGGGCTCGGGGCAGGCCTAGCGGGCCCTGACGAAAGCCTGCTCTGCTGGGGACCTTCTGGCCGTCTTCTGGGTGCTGCTGGTGCCCTGCTCCTCCCGTTCTCCTTGCCCTGGGTCTGCCCCAGGCCAAACCAGAGTCTTTTCCAGGCAGCCCCCACCTGCCCCTGAACTGGGGCTCATGTGGCGCCTTGATGTGGGGCCTAACGGCGACGCTGGCCAAGGTCATGCTGCTGGCGCCAGCCTGGCTAGCCAGCCCATTAGTGAGCAGGATTGGTCACTTTCTCTCCAGCCAAACCCCGATCTTGCCATTTCCTGCCCGGGGTCTGGCAAGATCTCTTTGCTAGCTGCCAACCCTTGTTCATTCATTTGTTCATTCACTAAGTAAGTATTTATCAAGTGCCTGCTATTTGCCAGGGCCGCTCTAGGCCCTTGGAACCCATCAGTGAACCGCACACACGCACACGCACACACCCCTGCCCTCACAGGGCTTAACATCAGCAACTCCACCCTGGCGCTCCATGAAGTACATCTGCTGGTGAGAGCCACCTCCTCTGGTCGATGCTGCCTTCGGCACGTGTTCCCTCACTCAGGGTGGGGAATATGGTGGCGTCACTGAGCCCATGGCCCCTCTCCAGCCTGTCTTTGTTCTGTCTTGCAGGTAATATCGAAACAAACCATAACCTTCCACCGTCCCACAAATCCCGAAACAACATCCTTCGGTGAGAGCCAAGTGCAGAGGCTGGGGGCTCGGCAGGGGTGGAGTGTGCCAGCAGACAGCTGTGACACTGACCGGCTGCTCTTCTCTCTGCGTTCCCAGTACCAGCCTGGACCTCTATGCCAATGTCATCCACTGTAAGAGCCTGCCAGGAGTGGTGACCCGGCACAGGGACATAGATATCCTCATTGTCCGGGAAAACACAGAGGGCGAGTACAGCAGCCTAGAGCACGAGGTGGGTGGGGCCCGGGCCCGTCCCCTGTCCTTGGGTGGTGGGGGCCGGGGACAAGCCTGGCCAGGCCCAAGGAGAAGCTTGTGCCAGACAGCCTCTTCTCCCCGTCTCTGTCCCAGAGTGTGGCCGGAGTGGTGGAGAGCCTGAAGATCATCACCAAAGCCAAGTCCCTGCGCATTGCCGAATACGCCTTCAAGCTGGCCCAGGAGAGTGGGCGCAAGAAAGTGACAGCGGTGCACAAGGCCAACATCATGTACGTCCCACCCCTGCTGTGCTCCTGCCCGTTCCGTTCCGTAGGCAGCTGTGAGACTGCTGAGCTGAATGGCCTCCGCTGCCCTGCTGTTAGGGACTTGGGGCCCCGGACCCCGGCCACTGCCCGAGGGGCCGTGCTCCGGGGCGTGCCCTTTGCCCCTTTCCCGGCCGCAGCGTCACCACAGTGCACACGCTGGGCGGGTAGAGCGGGATTGTGCCCATCGTCCAGGCGGGGGACTGGTCAGAGTTAGAACGCAGCTTCTCTGGCCATCTGTGCACCCCGTCCCTCCAGCTGACTGTCATAGTGGCCAAGCTGGTGTCTTGCGCCCCCCTCCTAGGAAACTAGGCGACGGGCTCTTCCTCCAGTGCTGCAAGGAGGTGGCGGCCCGCTATCCCCAGATCACCTTTGAGAACATGATTGTGGACAACACCACCATGCAGGTAGGTGGCCTGCCGGGTTCCAGGGCGGTCTGCCTCGGGCACAAGGGGCTTCCTGTGCACTCAGGCTCTTCTGTCTGTCCACCCTTGCCCTGCAGCTGGTGTCCCGGCCCCAGCAGTTTGATGTCATGGTGATGCCCAATCTCTACGGGAACATCGTCAACAACGTCTGCGCGGGACTGGTCGGGGGCCCCGGCCTCGTGGCTGGCGCCAACTACGGCCATGTGTACGCCGTGTTTGAGACGGTGAGTTGCCGGGGCCGTTGGCCCTTCCGTGCTCTAGAGCTCACGTCCCGTTCACTTTGCCGAAAGCGTATGATACAGTGCGGCCGTCGCCACCGCCTCCTCCCTGGATGTTGTCGTCGCTGCAGTATTCGGGGCCCCTGGTGGCTCAGTTGGTTGCGCGACGGACTCTTGATTTCCGCTCAGGTCGTGATCTCACAGTTTCTGAGTTCGAGCCCTACATCGGGCTCCGTGCTAACAGTGTGGAGGCTGCTTGGGATTTTTCTGTCTCCTTCTCCCTCTCTCTTTGCCCTTCCCCCACTTGCACCCTCTGTCTCAAAATAAGTAAATAATTTTTAAAAGAAAGGTGGGAGAAACCCTGTGCTTGTTGGCTGCCACTGCCAACCCCTGGCCACCACTCATCTGCTTTCTGTCCCTCCGGCTTTGCCTTTTCTGGCAGTCTCCTACACAGAGTCACACTGTGTGGCCCCCTAGGGTTGGCTTCTTTCTCTTAGTGTCGTAGTGTTTTGTTTTTCTTAATTTTAGAGAAAGAGAGTGTGAGCAGGGGAGAAGGGCAGAGGGAGAGAGAGAATCCTAAACCATTCTTATGCTCAGTGTGGAGCCCTATGTGAGGCTCGATCACACGACCCTAGGACCATGACCTGAGCTGAAATCAAGAGTGGATACCCCACCCACTGAGCCCCCCATGCACCCCACAAATGTAGTATTTTGAAGGCTTATCCATGCTGTACCATGGCTATATGGCCCAACAATGTTCCTTATTATGGCTGCATAATATTTTATCGTACAGACACCACGTTTTGTTGATCTATTTGTTAGCTTCTATTTTTAAGTCTATTTTTTAAATGAGGTAAAATTTGCATAACACTGAAACCATTAAAAGAAACTTTACTAATGTTTATTTTTGACAAAGAGAGAGAGAGACTGTCTGTGAGCAGGGGAGGGGCAAAGAGAGAGGGAGACACAGAATCCGAAGCCCCCAGCTGTGCTGACAGCTCAGAGCCCAATGCGGGACTCAAACCCATGAACAGTGTGCTTATGACCTGAGCTGAAGTTGGGCACTTCACCGACTGAGCCACCCAGGTGCCCCCAGAGTGAAACCATTTTTAAATGAGCAATTCAGGGGTATTAAATATACGTACAGTGTTGGGTAATCATCATTTCTATCTAGTTCCGGAGCATTTCCGTCACCCCAGAAGGGGATCCCTGCCGCATTAGCCAGCATTCCATGACCCCGCCCTCGCCCCCGACACTCACTGACCTGCCTTCTGTCTGTGTGGATTTGCGTGTTCTGGACATTTCACACAAATGGAATCCTACACTCTGCATTCTTTTTTTATTTTTTAAGTTTATTTATTTTTATTTTTGAGAGAGCAGGGGAGGGGCCTTGCAGGGGACATAATCCCAAGCAGGCTCTGCGGTGTCAGTGCTAAACCCGACTCAGGGCTTGAACTCACGAACCATGAGATCATGACCTGAGCTGAAACAAAACCAGGCGTCAGATGCTTAACTGACTGAGCCCCCTAGGTGCCCCTACACCCTGTGTTCTTTTTTTTTTTTTAATGTTTTTATTCACTTTTGAGAGCAAGAGAATAGGAGCTGGGTGGAGGGGGCACAAAGAGAGGGGGACAGAGGATCCTAAGCGGGCTCTGCAGTGACAGCAGTGAGCCGGGTACAGGGCTTGAGCTCACAAATCATGAGATCATGATGTGAGCTGAAGTCAAGTCGACTTCACTCAATTGACTGAGCTACCCAGGCACCCGGCCCCGCGCTCTCACGCTTACCGTCCCAGTCCTCTGTCTTGCTCCCTCTAGGCTACGAGGAACACGGGGAAGAGTATCGCCAATAAGAACATCGCCAACCCCACAGCCACGCTGCTGGCAAGTTGCATGATGCTGGACCACCTCAAGTAAGTAGCTTCGCGACCCCCGGCCGTCAGCCCCCGGCCAGCACCACCCCCCCCCAGCCCCGAGCACTGAAAGCTGCCCTCCCTCCCTCCTTAGGCTCCACTCCTATGCCGCCTCCATCCGTAAGGCCGTGTTGGCTTCCATGGACAACGAAAACGTGAGGCTCTTCTTCTCCCCTCCCCTGCCTTACCCCAGCCCCTTCCCCCGGTGGGGGTTGAGCTGGCATGCCACCTGAGGGGCCAGAGGTGATGACCTGGCACTTCCTGCTGTCCCCCAGGGGAGGGCAGTACCAGCTACGGTAGGACTCTCTTGGACTTAGCTGGTACCACCGTCCTCCTGCTGGCGGGTCTGACCCCTGCAAGCCATGGGAGATGGTGGGCAGCACAGGGTAGGGGTCAGGTGGCGGCGGAGCCCAGGCGTGTGCTCAGGTTCGCCCGTGTCCCGCAGATGCACACCCCAGACATCGGGGGCCAAGGCACTACATCGGAAGCCATCCAGGACATCATCCGCCACATCCGCATCATCAATGGCCGGGCTGTGGAGGCCTAGGTTGTCCCTGGGCCTCCCTTAGCTCGCTCCCCCTTCCCGCTCCCAGCCCCCCAGCCAGCTTGGTGGGCAGACCCAGAGTAAATCAGCTTCTGGCCCGATCTTGGCTGCCGTGCTTCTGTCCCTTCAGGACACTGGCGATTCAGTTCACACTTTATTAAGAAAAGAAAAATGCGCACACTTCCCATCCGAGGCCCTCAGTGAGGGCTGGGGACAGAACAAATGCTGAATGGCGGGCCTGGCTCCAGCCTCTCTCCCCCACCGAGAGAGCTCGCGCACAGCAGGGTGGGGGAAGGCAGCTCCTGAAGGGTGGCTCACGGGGACAGGAGCCGTCCAGCTTTCCCTGAAGGCACTGGGGGTGGGGGGTGGGGGTGGGGAGGGTGGGGGACAGCCACGCCTCAAGCTGCACAAAGTGCCCGTGGGGCCTAAGGGTTGAGCCAGGGGTGCCGGAGGCAGTCGGCCGCGCTGGCCCGCTTCTCGGGGATATACTCCATCATGGGCAGCAGGAAGGCGCTGAACTGCGTGGCCTGCTCCAGGGGCCACTCGTACTTCTCCATGAGCACCTCGTACAGGCCCCAGTGCTTGAGGTTGTGGATGTGCCGCAGCTCTCCTGGGGGCAGGCCGGCAGGCTTGAGGTCAGGCGCTGCCGGCAAGGGGCCCTCTGGACCCAGCGCTCCCCCTGTTCTGGAGCCTGTGCTCCCTGCGCCACACACTACGCCCAGGTGGCCCGAGCCTGCCCGGCCCTACCTCTCCGGTTGAAGAACTCCCGGGAATAGCGGCCCGAGAGGGCAAAGGCTGGGGGGATGTCTCCCAAAAGCTCCACGATGTGGGCGATGTGGTCTGTGGACAGAGAGGAGGCCGGGTGGCGGCTGGGTGGCGGCCGGGCGGCCGGGAGGCCCCCAGCCCGAGCCCAGGGCCAGCCTCCCCCTACCCTCGTCACGACTGTAGTCTTCTCCAGAGTGAGGCTCGAATAGGTAGTCTCCGGTGGCCAGCTCGAAGGCCTAAAAGGGGGGGCAGGTGAGGCCGCCAGCTGCGGGGGCTGTAGGGGGCGGCTGGGCCACGGCAGCGGGAGGCATACCATGCATGCTGTGCTCCAGATGTCGGCGGGGGGCCCGTACTCAGCCCCGATGAGTACTTCCACGGCCCGGTACTGGCGTGTCTGGATGTCCTCGGTAAAGTGCTTGTGCTGGGGGCAAGGGGAGCCCTGGGGAGGAGCCGGGGCCACGGCTGGCCCGCCCCCAGTGGCCCCCACCATCTCCCACCTCTGGGTCGAACAACCAAGGAGCTCAGTGGGGCTCCCTCTGAGCCTCAGGATCCCCAGAGGTCCTGAGAGGGACTGGCCGCTTCCCAGTGGTCCCCCGCCCCTTGCAATGGGTCCAGTTCTGGTGACTGGATGGGACGGACGCTGGTCTGGGCTCAGTCGTGGCTCTGTGTCTCGAGGCAGACCCCAGGGTCTGGTCGAGTGGCAGTTCGGGCCCCGTGGGGCTCGCAGGAGCCCCGCCTGTGCCCCTGCCCTCGCAGCCGGGTGCCCAGCTCTGCTCTCTGGGCTGCTCATACCACCCAGCAGGCGTTGCCCAGGTCTGCGATCTTGATCTTGATCTTGTCTGCATTTTGGGGCTCTAGGGGGTTCACCAGGAGGTTCGAGGCACCAAACGGTGCTGGAGAAGGAAGAGAAGGGAGAGGCTGCGCCGGCGGGGCCCCTTGGGCCCCGCCTGCCCAGCCCCGCTCGCCAGCCTGCCGCCTGTCCAAGCCACCCAGCAAGCCCACCCGCAGGCTGGGCCCCACTTACTGCTGGGTGACAGGAGGCCCCCCATCTCCCGCTGGTTGGAGGAGCCTGAGAGGATGGAGCACGAGGCCGGAGAGAAAAGGGAGCCCGAGAAGCCGGAGGTCTGGGAGCCTGGGCTGAGGCTGCGCTCGCCCCCGGCGGCTGGGGAGGAGGAGGCGGAGGAGGGGCCGGCTCCGGCCCCGCCCCCGGGGTGGCACCCGGACGAGGATGTGGAGCCGCTGCCCCCCTCGAGCCTCGAGCCAGCATCTGGGGAGACGGGCAGGGGCGGGCTGTGAGCGGACACCCCGGAGGCCTGCGCCTGCTGGGCGCGCGCCGCGGCCCCTCACCCTCGGTCTGGGCCCCTCACCCTCGGTCTGAGCCGCCGCCTCCATGGCCTCCAGCCTCTGCAGGTCTCGCAGCCGCTCCTCCAGCAGCCGCTTCTGCAGCTTCCGCTTGCGCCGCATCTTCTTCCTCTTGTTTTTCGACAGCTTACCGGTCTGCCAGCAGAGCCGGGGTCACCCCAGGGCTCCCGTCGCCCAGCCCCTGATCGCCCACGCCTCTGCCCGTGGCCTGCATGCCTCGTGGAAGACGAGGCCTGTGGGCCCTAGAGCCACCGTGGACATAAACGCGTGCCACCTCGCTCCGGCCCGCTGCTTGGCACCAGCCCTTCCCTGCGCGAAGCTCGAGTTTTGGGGGAGAGGGGAGCTGATGGGCCTTCGCCTAGGCGAGAGCCTGCCTCCCCTGGGGGACAGCTTGGGCCCCTCCTGGCCCTGGACGCAGTGTCCTTCCACTGAGGCAGTAGCAAACCAAGCGACCACCAAGGGCATGATGTGACCCACCTTGTGTACCACCCTCATCCCTGGGGAGGGCAGGGATGTGGGGAGGGTGTGGGACCAAAGAGGCCAAGGAGGGAGGGAGCTCTGGGGAGATGAGGCCCGGGAAAAGGGGGCCACCCCAACTTACCAAGACCTCCTGGGGGGCGGTGCTGACTGGGGGAGCAGGGCATTGGGGGAGAGAGAGGAAGAAAGACTCAGGCAGGGGCTGAGGCCCACAGGCCCCACCCTGGGCCCTTCCACGCTGGTGGTGGTACCTGTGGAGCGGGATGGGGGCGGTGCCCCTGACTGCTGCCACTCAGTGGCCTCGGTGGCCAGGCGCCTGATGTAGGCATCACCCACACACAGCAGGATGTTCTCGGGCTTGATGTCTGTGTGGATGATCTTGCACTTGGTGTGGAGGTAGTCCAGGCCATGCAGCACCTGGGGAGAGGCACTCCAGAACTTTACCAGCCCTGCCCTGGCCGCCCCGCCACGCTCTTAGAGCACGTGATGCTCACCTGCCTCACGATGCTCTTGACGCAGGGCACGGGCAGGCCCTGGTAGTTGGACTTGATGATCCACTTGAGGAGCTGGTGGCCCAGGACTTCCAGCACCATGCACACATCTGGGGCTGGGAGTGAAGGGTGGCCAGCAGGCCCACAGCAGGAGGCACTGGCCCTGCCCACCCGCAGCCGGGGCTGGGGAGCAACAGGGTCTGGCAGTGCAGCGTCCCCACCTTCCCGGTGTGATTAGAGTGTCCCTGTCACTCTCAGGTGTGCCACTGGGGAGGTACCTTCTGCGCTCACCCCAGGGAGAGGGCACTTGAGGAGCAGACACAGAGGCCTCTCAGGCCAGCCCCAGTCCCAGGCCCAAGTGCGCACAAGACCTTGGGAGAAGCTCCCAGGTGGAAGGCACTGCCACACAGGTGGCCCCTGCCGTTTGGGGGTAACTTGGCAATGCCCGTGAATAACCACTCTCAGCCTGGTCATCCACTCACCCCCACATAAAGACAACCCTCAAAGCGGTGGGGCTGTTTTGTAGACTAGCATCACTCGAAGGGGTAAGCCCCCATTGTGCAGATCGGTAAACCGAGGCCCTGGTAGCTGGGATGGTGGGGGCGGCACTGCTGCCGCCACACTGCTCTGCTCATCCTACAAAGGATACGGACTCCGTTGACCCCTGAGATCCTGAAGTCATCAATGAGCTGGACAATGGTCTCTCTTTTGGGGTCACTGGGGTCACTGTCTCGGACCTGGAGCAAAGGGACCACGAACGGCTCCAACCTGTCCCTCGCCAGCTGCTCCCTTCTGCACCCCCCGCGCACCACCGGCCGCCTCCTCCTATCGCCCTGGCCTGCTCCTGCAGGCGCTCCCAGGCAGAGCCAGCTGGAGCCTGCCCCTCTGGGAACTCCGCCCTGCCTGGGAGCCGGGAGTGCGGAGGGTGGCGCCTCACACATTTCAGGAGCTTGATCTCATCCACGGCGGTCTCCGTGTAATGCCCCGCGCTCTTCACCACTTTCAGGGCCACGAAGCGCTTGCGCCTGCAACACCAAGCTCTGCGTCGGCTGCCGGCCCGGCTAGTCCCGTGGGGGCAGTCTGGTGGCCCCAACCAAGCCCAGGGGTAGGCTTCCAGCTGCCACTGGGCCCTGGGGGGTGAGCGGAGGGGGCACTTACTGGATATCCCAGCAGAGCCAGACGGTGGAGAAGTGGCCCCAGCCCAGCTTGCGCACCACGTGGTACCGCCCATTGAACAGGTCGCCAATCTTCACGGGGTAGTAGCCGCCTGGGGAAGGAGCCCATAGAGCACGGTGGGCAGTGCCGCCTTCCTTGGGGGGGTGGGGGGGTGGCCCAGGACGACCCAGCCCCGCTGGCCCCCTGGCCCACGTGGGCCGGCCTCGGCACCCTCCTCCTCCACAGCTGTCCCGTGTCCCACGGCAGCCGCCTGGCCGCCTGTGCCCAAGGCCAGGCCTCACCCTTGCAGTAGTCCTTGGGGTCCTCCTGCTCCTCCTCATCAGAGCCCAACAGCCCCTGCAGCATCCGCGGCGCCGGTGCGGCGGGGGCGAGTTCAGAGCCCGAGGACTCGGGCCCGCAGGAGGCCTGTGAGCTGCGGGGTAGGGGGCGGGCAGTGAGCACTTGAGGCCCGGGTTGGTGGGGGGCCCCGGGCGCCCAGGCTGAGCCCTACCTGCTGCTGCTGCCGCCGCCGCTGTCCCCGCCGCCGCCACCAGCGCTGGCGCTCATCCCGGCCGTGCGGCCCGCAGCTCCGCGCCCCGGGCGGCTGCTCCTGTGGCTCCCGGCTGCGGCCCGCGCATTTATAGCCTCGGCCGCTGATCTCACCCGCCTTTATAAATAGCCTCCCAGCTGCTCGGCTGTGGGCAAGGTATGCGGCGGGAGGAGGCGGTGCGGGCCACGGGCCGCCAGGGAAAGCCTGGCCCCCAGGAGGACCGGCGCCCCCCCCCCCGCCCCGCCCCACGGGTGGCCGAGGGGGCCCACTGAGTGAGGACTGGCAGCAACCTACTTCCCAGGCTGAGTCCCTGCACTCCAGGGCTGAAGCCAGCTGAGGGGGCAGTGGACAGGACAGCCCAGTTCTCAGGTCGAGCACTACCACACACCCCGCGTACCCTAGGGCACCATTACACTTGGAACATTCTCTGGCTTCCTGCTTGGCCTTTGGTAGCCTTCGAAAAGGTGGCCCTTCCCATTCCCATGGGTGCCCTGTTCCTTGCCCACTCTCAATGGGGTTCCCACTTTTCCTGTGGCTCATCTCCCTGAGTGTGGGGTCGCTGGGGGTCCTGGATGACTGAGGCAGGGGCATGAGCTGAAGCCACCTGGTTCCTCCCCGCAGAGGTGTTGGGACAGTGTCAAAGCCTGGGAGCCCGCCCACTGAAGACCCCAGCACTGACACCGTGTGGTCTCCCAGCTCCTCCGGGCCCGGCCAGCCCTGCCTTGCTCGCTGTGTCCACCGGCATGCGCCACGTGCCCATGTGGGAGGCACAGGGACCCAGCCACCCTGGCCCTGCCCTCAGGAGTCTTCCTCCAGTGGGACTCAAACAAGTCCCCAGTTCTAACAGGCTGGTGACAGAGGGACCTCCAGGTCAGGCAGAGCCCTCTGGAGCCTGTGACCTTGGGGCTGCATCCAAGGGACCAGGAAGAGTCGGTTGCCCAGCAAGGGATGGGTGGGTAAGCTTCCAGGGTGGTGCAGAGCCTGGCTGGGGTGAGGCCTGCAGTGGGAGAGCCGGGGGGAGGGGGGGCTCTTGCCACAGAGTGGTTGGGGGTGGGGGCAGGGAGGCTTTGGGCGGCCAAGGGTCCTAACGGAGCCTGTGGGCATTAGTGTGAGATTCTCGCAGAGGCTGATGGGCACTTGTGCTCTTTAGAAACATCACTCTGGCTGCTCCCAGGAGGGAATGGAGGGGGGAAGTGTGGAGCTGGGAGGCCAGCTGGGGACTGTCGGGGAGACAGAAAGAAGCAGCTGGGGCTCAGCGGTGACTGTGGTCAGCCCAAGATGGGAGATGCTTGGTCCTGTTGTCCCCCGGGCCAAGAAAGAACTGGTAGGGCGGGGTGGCCATAGGTGGGGGTGGGGTGGCCAAGGGAGGTGAGGGGACAGAAGAGAGCAAGGCCCAGGGGTGCCTGATGGCCCCTCATTTCCTTGCGCAGAAGTCACAGTCATGGGGCCAAGGGGAGGGCCAAGAAGGGTAGAAGCACTGAGTAAACTCTCACAGGGATGGGCTGGGGATTAGGCTTTTTCTAAAAAGATGTATTTCTATTTTTATTTCCAGATGCGATTCTGCAGCAAGCAAATAAATATAGTGGGGGGAGGTGGGGGGGGGGGAAGAGGTAAGGATTACGATAAATTAGAAAGAAGCCCAGGTAGGGGAAGGAAGGGTGGGCTGTGGGAGAGGCGGCAGGGAGTTCCCTGGCGGGCATGGCCCCCTTCCATGTCCGGCCAGCCCCTCCTCATTTGCTGGTGGCATCCAGGGGTCCTAAGGCACTGCAGTGGCAGGTGGTGGCAGGACATGCTGCTTGCTCCTCTCCAGGCCGGTGGCCCGCAGGTGACCAGCTCACAGGTCCGTCACCTTGTTCTCCACCAGGGCTGCTACCTGCTGCAGGCGGCAGGCCAGCTGCATCTTCTGGCCCACGGGGTCCTCCTCCAGGGCACCGATGATCTGCCAAGGTAGAGGCGGGTGTCGTGCCTGAGGCCTCCACCCTCTGCCCATCACTCAGGGCCACTCAGTCCTGTGTCCATGTCAGCAGCAGCCTGGGGGTCCAGCAGGGGCTGCCCCCAGCCTCCCCGAAGGATCGGGACAGAAGCCACACTCCTTCCCTAACCTGGGCCCTCCCCCCACCGCCCAGGTTGGCACCTCCTTGCATCTGCAGGGAGGATCCTGGGGCCTCCCTCTGGGCCCTGGAGATGTGCCCCTCCCCCCCGGAGCCCCGAGGGCCTCACCTGGTCATAATACCTGTGGATATGGTTGTACAGCTCTTGCAAAGCTTCCAGGCAGTGAGGAGCCGACGTGTAGTTCTGGGGGTAGCACGTGGAGGGGTGAGCCCCAGTCTGGACCTTAAACTGCAAACCTCCCCTCCCACCCACCCCCACCCAAACGTGGAGGGGTGTGTTCCCCTCCCCGCCCCCCCAGGGCCCTGCCTCACCCCGGAGAGCTCGGCCAGAGCTGAGTTCATCTCCTGATAGCTGGCGGGGGAGCTCTGGCGGATGTCCGAGTAGTATCTGGCAGGGGGGGACACGGTTAGGTGCAGGCGACCCCCACCCCCCTCCCCCAATGGCCCGACACCTACCTCTCCACCATCTGCTTGTAGCGAGGGATCTCTCGGGCGTACAGCAGTTTGTTCACAGGGGAGTCCTGCTCCGGGTAGGGGCGGGCCTGAGCAGGGAGGTGGGGGAGCTCCGGCCCTGTCACCCGGAATGTACCACCGGTGCCCTCTACTTCCCACCTCCTGGCCTCCGTTAGGCGCCACCACCACCCCAGCCCCGCTCAGGGCTGGGTACCGAGCCTCCGAGGCCTCCGCCCCAAGCCTTTCCTCAGCGCCCCTCTGACAGCTGCAGCGGCTGGCTCCGCCCTTACCCGGCCCACTTTATGCTCAGAGATAGTGCAGGAGTCAATGAAGGTTTGGGCGATGACGGCCAGGATGGCGTCCACGTTGTCTGACACTCGCACATCAAAGATGAGCTGTGGGTTCTTCAGGGTGTTCACCCAGAACCGCAGCAACAGGCTGGGGACACGGGTCAGCCGCAGGCATCGTCAGCCTGGGCCTCGGACCCGAGTTCCGCAGGGAGCTGACTTGCGAGTCCGTTTTGGGGGCGGCCGGAAATCCAGGGTGGATGACACCACGCTTGGGGCTCCTGTCCTGGCCCTGTGGCCCCCACCCTGGGCCATGCCCTTATCCTCTGGAACTCCATATCTCATCTGCATGGGGGCGGGGGACAGTGGGTGAGATACCTGTTAGTCTTCCAGATGTGCAAGGTCTCTGGGTCCTCAATGCCATGCTTCTCTGCCAGTTCGTCCAGGAAGTCGAACAGGTACTTGATGGCAATGGGCACGGGTCTGTTCACACTGAGGACGGCCTGGAAGGCGTCATCCACAAACTTCTGCAGCGTGCCCTGGAAGGTGTGGGAGGGGCCGTGGAGGGGGGCCAGCGCCATGCTCCATCCGTGGGTAGGGCCCTGTCTGTACCCCTCGGGACCACACTCTCTCCACAGCTCAGGTGGGGGGCCCCCTCTGTGTGCCTTCCCAGCCAAGGCCCTGGCTCCCCTGGGGCCAGCTCCCCAGCCACACCAACCTTCATGGAGAGCAGGCGGGTGAGGTAGATTTCTGGAATTGCCTTGGCCCGTGCCCGCTCCCGTTCTCGCTCCCTCAGGCTGCTGCGCCGGGCCTTGGCCCCTTCTGGCTCTTCGGTGGCTTTCACCAGGTGCCAGAGATGGACCCCGCCCTCCTCACCATCCTCCAGCATGGGCGTGTCTGGGGGTGCAGAAGCCCGGCCTCAGTCCTCTGCCCCTGTCCAGGTGGGGCAGGGTGGCGGACGCCGGGAAGAGCAGGGGAAAAGAGAGGCAGAGAGAGTGGCAGCCGAGGAGCTCGCTCAGCCCAACATCCTGGGCTCCCAGAGCTCCCCAACCCGGACAAGCCGTCGCCCTCGTCGGCCCCAGGTCCTTGGCCCAGCCCAGAGCTTTGGCTTGCCCACTGGCGAGGCGTGGGGGTTACCCAGGCCAGGTAGACGGCAAGCCCAGGACTGCTGCCCGCCCGCTTCGAGCTCTGGGAGGGGCGGTGGTGGCAGATGGGCACGTGTGGGCCGCAGGACTCACTCTCCCCCGGGGGGCAGCTCTGGGCCAGGCTCTGGGAGATGGCGCCTCCGTTGTGCAGCTGGGGGATGAGCGTCACTGTAGCTCCATCTGGGACCTGGTGGGGGGAGGTGAGCAGAGGCCAGACTCCTTCCCTGGCTGGTCCATAGATGGGGACCTGCCTCCCCCCAGCCCCTGCCCGCCTGGTACCTTGTAGTGCTGTAGGGTGTTGAGTCTCTTCCAGTGGTTCTGGGTCACTGAGGTCAGGTCCTCATCTGACAGGGTTAGATGACCAGCAAGGCCCGAGCGCCACTCTGAGGGCACGCAGGGAAGCCAATTAGCCTGCAGCCTGTCCCCCAAGTCTGCTACTTGAAGCAAGGCACGGCTGAGCATCTACAGGTGGGGACAGGCCCATGCGGGGACTGGTGGGTGGGCTCTCTCACCGAGGTCTAGGGCATGCACTGAGGGCCTTTGGGAGAAGGGGGTGCCCTTGTAGACTTGGTCCAACACCTTCTCTTTGACCTGGGTGATGGTGTCTGTATCGAGCACCCGGGCAGGCACGCGCTGCACCGCACCACTCCCCGCGGCCCCGCCGCCGGCCCTGGGGCCCACCAACACCATCAGCGTCAGGGGCCGGAAGTCCACATCCTCCCGAAGCAGGCGGCTGTCATTCAGGGTCCGTTTTGCCTTGCCGGTGACAGCATCCACGGGGCCCTTGTCCACCTGGTACTGGATGGCCCGGAGGAGCATGTACAGCGGCTCACCAGCCACCTCCTGCAAGCATCGGGATGGGCCCGTGTCAGCTCCGAGGGCGAGGCCTCCACCCCACACCTTCCCCCTTTCCGGCCCCTGGCAGCCCGAGGCCCCGGGAGAATCGGGGCCCAGGTCAGTGAGGACACGCGCAGCAGCCTGTGCACGAAGCGAGGGGAGGAGGCGTCGTCCGGGGCGCCCCTCACCTTCAGGAAGGCGTACAGACAGATGGACAGCCAGTTGGTAAGCAGCTTCTCTACCATGGTCTCTGTCCTGTAGGGGGCCGGCCCCAGGTCAGAGGGGGGTGCTGCGGGGCCATCCCATCCCCGGGCTGAGGCAGGCAGAGGAGGGAAGGCGGAGCTCTTCCGCCTGTCAGCCCCCATGCCCAGGTCCCTGGGAAGGATGCCCATCTGCTTCCCTATGGGTGGGCTTCTGTCCTGACCTGCCTCCTGGGGGTTCCTGGCCCCGCTCAGCCCAGGACAGGGCGGGGCGGGCAGCTCAGCAGGGAGCCACCGCCCCTGCCTCTGGGAACCATGGTGGGGTCAGAGCCAACCTGCGCAACATGAGCTTGGGGTTCTTGTGCACGTAATGGGCAGCCAGGTCACTTAGCAGAGTCCTCATGATGTCGGTCAGGTACTCCAACTTGCCGTGCAGCGCCAGGGACAGCAGAGAGGCCACGTGGCAGCGGTCCCGCTGGGAGAAGCTGGGCTGCTCCTCCAGGGTGTGGATGAGCTGCGGTGGCGGGCAGGGCTGGCACTCAGGGAAGCCCCACGTAGTCTCCCACCTCTGTGCCGTCACCTGCTGCCCAGCCCAGCCTGTGCCCAGTGCACCCCCCCCCACCACCACCCCTGGGGCTCCGTGCCCACCCACGTAGCTCTCACCGTGAGGAGGAAGATCTTGCTGTTGAGCAGGTTGGAGAGCTGCGTCAGGCCCTGGCGCACGGGGGCGCGGCGGCCCTCTTCCCCGGGCCCCTCGGGTGCGGGCTGCAGCGGGCGGCCGCCGTGCCCCGGGAAGAAGACTCGCTCGGCATAGGTGTGGTAGTCCAGGAAGGGGATCCCGCTAGCCTCCAGGTCGCTGCTGAGGTCGGTCATCTCGGTCATCAGGTCTGCAGGCCAGGAGCCACCGGGGTGTGGGCTCAGGCCCAGCTGGACGCTCTGCCCCCCGCCCCCACTCCCCACAGCCCCCACCCCACCTGTGAACTCCTTGCGGCACTGGTCACCGACGCCAATCTCCAGGTTCTCCAGCTGCACGAGAACCTTCTGATAGTCCCGCAGGGCCTGCTTGCTCTTGTGCCTGCAGCCGGGGGACCAGGTGTTAGTCGCGGGCCCCGGTCTGCCCGAGCTAAGGCCACCAAACCAGGGTGGCCAGCTGCCAGTGAAGGAGGAAGTTCGCCACTGGGGTGTGCGTGCCAGGGTTGGGGGGGGGCTCTCACCTGTACATGAGGGTGAGGAGGAGGATGGCGGCAATGAGAACTGCTGCACCCATGCCCAGGCCCAATTGGGCCTCCAAGGGGAAGGCGGACAGGGTGGGCTCAGTCTCATACTGGACGGAGCCCAAGGCCAGGCGCACGTTGCCCATGTGAACCTGGAGGGATGGGGCTCCTGAGTGTGGGCGTTCAGGGCTCCACCTGCCCAGCCGCCTCTACACCCGGGACCCCGCCTCACCACGAACTGCGGCAGGGTGCTGGAGCCGTTGGTGGGCTGGGGCGCCTGGGCCGGTGGCTCGCAGTAGAGGTGGGTGAGGGTGAGGGTCTTCACCAGGCACTCGCCATCACCGATGTGCACGCGCACCTCCTCCTTGCTGATCCCCAGGTTGAGGCCCTGGCCCTGGGAGACACACCAGGGGGCTCGAGCCAGGTCAGCCAGCCTATGCGCGCAGTGCCCGCACAGAGCTGGCTGGCCGAAGCCCTCACCTCCACGTCCAGGACGTTGCCTGGCTTGAGGCGGTAGGGGCGGGTGGGCTCCTCTCGGCTGAGGGGGGCCAGACGGGGGTTGGGCTGGTACAGGAAGTCCTGGCCCCCACTGGCGCTGGCGAAGTCCACATGCACGTTGTCTAGGGTGAAGAAGACGCGCTGCGGGTGCGCCCCATCTGGCACAGCGGGGCTCTGGCACAGGAGGAGGCTGGACGAGTTGACGGAACAGACGGTGGAACACTACGAGGCAGGCAGCCGGGCCGGGACAAGGTGGGGTGAGCTGTGGCTCCCTTGCTCACTCCCTGGGGGCGATATGGACCCTCGGCCCCCGTCCTCCCTCCCCTGGCCCCACCGTCTGCCCTCACCTGCAGCAAGCCTCCCTCAAGCTGCATACAAGCCTGGAGGGCTGGAGCGGGGGCCCCGCAGCTCCTCTTCGGGGTTGGGGCCGGAGGCCGGGCCCCTGCAGCCTGCATCTCCGCCGTGGCCTCCAGCCACACGGACAGAAGGGGCTGCTGCACCACGTCCAGGCCCGTGCCCCTGACTCGGATCAGCCGGCCGCCCCTGTGCCAGATTGGCAGTCAGCAGGGGTGGGGCTGGGAGGCGGCCCGGCCCAGCCCCGCCCTGCCTCCCCAGCCAGGTGCGGAGGCTACCCTGAGCCGACTAGGTCCTCACCCCCGGAAGCTGACGCTGGGCTCTGCCGACACAAGCTGGGGGTTGGCAGTGTAGTGGAAGGGGCTGGTGGGCAGCATGCGCTGCGCGTGGCCGAACACCACCCGAACCACAGCTTCCCCCGGGCTGGCCTGGGACATGGTGTCGCACACAATGGCCTCAGGACACACTGGCTCCCGGCTGCAGGGTGGGGAGGGGTCTGGCATCTCGCGCTCTAGCCCGGGCCTGGCCACCCCACCAGTGACCCACGTCGCCTCCCTCAGTGAGGGCCCAGGGCACTAGGGATGGGCACAGTGGCCGTTTCTGTTAGAGTTTGACGGGGGCGTAAGGGAGCCCCGAGTGCAGTGCCCGCAGTACCCGAGGGGACAGTGAGGCCCACAGGGAATGCCCTGAGCTGACAGCAGCCACCTCGGGGCCAGGAGGAGAGACACTCACATGGGACAGGGTTGTCCACCCACAAACACGCTGACGTTGCCTCCCGTGTGCAGGTGCCGCCCGTGGATAGTGAGCTGGGTGCCCCCTGCCTGGGGGCCCCACTGGGGGCTCAGGCTCAGTAGGATGGGGTCCTGGGAGACAGAGCAGGCTGGGACAGCCATGGCGGCCTGGCCTAGCACTTACCAAGGCTCTGGTTCCTCAGGCACTTGTGCTCTGTCACCTGGGCCACCACTGACCACACCCTCCTTCCAGAACCCCGCAGCTCTCCTCCTATCCACCCTGCCCTCGGAGGGGGCTCTTCCCCGCTCACTTCATCCCTGTCCCTCCTCTGCCATGGCTTACACCTCCCAGGCCCCCACCCCCCGAGCTGTAAACCCTGAGATCCAATCCCCACCTTCGGGTGCCAAGGAACTCCTGATACTAACCTGGCCCTGCCTCCCCCTGCACCCGCCCTGGGCTTCCCCCCTGCACCCGCCCTGGGCTTCGTGGCTTCAGAATTAGCCCCCGTGGATGGCAGGGGCTCAAGCTAGCACCTGGAGGCGTCCCTGCCCTCCCTCACTCCCCAGCTGTGCCTGCCGGCAGCTCTGGTCCCAGACTGGCTGCTGTGCCCACCCGCTCGCCATGCTTGCTGCCAAAGTGCCACTCCTCCCGCTGGGACAGATGCCACCACTGTCCTCCAGTCAGTGGCCTGAATGAACGTCAGATCCGTGACTCCCTTCCTGGCCGTGTGGCAGCCCTTCGTGCTACCTCCTAGGTCAATTGGAAAGCCTCACCTCGGTGTCCATGCCCCCCACCCCTCCCTCTTATCACCCTGCGTGGGGACCAGCCAAGCGTGGGCACTGACCTGGTAGGTGAAATGTTGGGTTGAGATGCCTGGTGGCCGATTCTTAATGGCCACTTGGATTGGCCCCGTGGTGCCGTTGGGGGCAGGGGATGTCACACATACAATCCTGGGGGGCAGCGGCCCAGTGGCTGGTCAGGCCCTCCCTCAGCAGGTTCCGGGGGCCAGTCAGTGGCTGCTGCCTAGAAGCTGCCCCCTCCACCCTCTCCCTGCCAGCTCCCCTCTCCTTCCCTCCCCTGGCTCATCTCCCTTTGGTGCATCTGGTCCGGGCCCACATTCCTTGGCTACAGGCCTCCCTTCTCTCTGGGTAGCTGCTCTTTGAGGGCATCCCTCCGTCCCGGGCAGCTAGGACGCCTCACCGGGCAGAGGTGCGGTAGAGGGAGGGCTCAGGGCTGCAGGGCTGGCCAGCCACATTCACGGCGTCTTGGACCTCAGCAAAATCCCGGCCCAGGTTGGAGCCCCAGATGGTGAGGGCCAAGCCGCCCTCGGGGGGCCCGGTCAGGGGCTCGATCTGCAGCAGGGAAGGGTGACAATGGAGTGTCCCGAGCCCACATCCAACCTGCAGTGGGGGTGCCCAACCCGCTGACCAGCCTGAGGCAGGACAGAGCCGCTAGGGCTCGGGGGCCTGAGCGGGGGCCTGAGCGGCGGCCAGTCTGAGCCGGGTGAGGTCAGGAGAGTGGAAAGCACGGCAGGGCGGACGGGGAGGAGGTGAGAGAGTGGGCCACGGCGCGGTGGGTGGGGGGCAGAGGGGCTGGGGCTCACTGCGTCAATGCTGGGCGTGGGACACAGCAGCTCCACGGCCCCGGGGGGGCAGAGGGGGCCGTAGCGACAGCCGGGCCGCCCGTGGCTGCACCACAGACAGCCCAGGCTTCTGTTGGCTGCCTGGCAGCGGCTGCAGTCGGGGTGGCCCACGGCGCAGTCGTACAGGGTCACTAGGAAAGGCCAGGCGGTGCACTGAGGCGCATCCCCTGTGCCGCTTGCCTTGTGCCACCCGCCTTGCCACCCCCAAGCTCACCATGAAGAGTGTGGGTGTTGTCCAGCCGCTGCCCCTCGCCCCGGGTGACATAGATGGGCACCGGGAGCTCCTGCCGGACCATGGAGGGGTAGAACTGTGGGTGGAGGTTGGGGTCAGGCCGGGCCCGACTCAGGACACCCCTGGCCCCTGTCTCCTCCTGGACCCTCTTCCCAGAACGGGTGCCTTTGTTCTGTGCCCGTGTCTCCCAGAGACTTCCAGCCTGGGGCAGAGGCTGTGGGTGCTGCGTTCCCGCTGCCTTGGGAGTGACAGGAGGCCACTGGTGGCCTGGAACAGTCTGTGGCACAAGGGGTTGGTGGGGGGCCTCTCAGGGCTACAGAAAGCGTGTGGTAGCAGGTGAGGCTGGGGGGCGGCCACACACCTGCCGGGCCTGGCAGTCGATGAGGCCCACATCCCCAGCCATGTCTTCCAGAGAGGCCGGCAGCCTTCTAAGTTCTCCGGGCAGCTCCAGCCAGCAGTGGTAGGAGGCGGGCAAGGTCTGGGAGGGGACACTGTCAGGACCCTGGACACGGTCAACCCCCCCCCCGCCCCACCCCCATCCCCTGCTCACTCCAAAATGCTGAAGATTCCGCACACGCAGGGCCAAACGGCTCTCCCAACCGACAGGCACCAGGAGGGGACCTGCTGGGCCCTCCACCCGGGGACAGGCCTCTGGGCCACGCACCTGGACATCCACCTGCGGACAGGAGACCCTCTAGCCCTTTGGCAGTTGAGGGGCCCAGGCAGGGCATCGCGTGGGTCGGGGGGCTGGGCCCACGTACCTCCTGGGCACTGTAGATGGTCACCTCGCCCTCTGGGCAGCGCTCCGCATACACGCAGCGGCCACTGCGGGGGCACCAATGGCACCGCCAGAGACTGCCTACACAGGCGCGGCACCTGGAGGGGCAGGGGGGCTGCTCAGCCTGGGCTCCGTCGGGGCGTCGCCACCCCTGCCCGGCAGCCAGGCCCGGCACTCACGGGGCAGCCACCTCCAAGGCCTGGATGGCGCCACAGTCGTAGAAGGAGAAGTTGGTGGCAGCCACAGCCACATCCTCGAACATCAGAGCCAGGGGCAAGGTGATGTGGTCTGGGGGGGCGGGGGGGACGGCGGGAGCAAGGCGGGGCATGTGGCTCTGGCCGCTGTAGCTCCTGCCCCAGCCCCCAGCCGCCTCCCCTGGGAGGCCCCTCACCTGTGCCCGGAGGGTTAAGAGGCAGCTGGTCTTGGGGAGGGCTGATGCAGGCTATGTGGGCCCCTTCCACATGGGCCAAACTGTCGTAGTCCCCAAAGGCGCAATGGAAGTATTCATCCATGGCCAGGGTGGGCAGCCGAGAGACAGACAAGGTGACCTGGGACGCACACAAAGGAAACAGAACAGGCAGGGGCTTCTCGATGGGGAGGCGGGGGGGGGGGGCTCTCTGCTAAGGAGACACACCCCGGGCAGAGCGGGGTGGGAGGGGAGGCAGCGGAACGGGAGGCCGGCGAGGCTTACCGGACCCTGCTCCTGTCGAGGGCGGTGGGCCGGCAGCAATCTCTGCACATGCGGGCAGTGGCTGTCCCCGCAGCTCCACAGCCACTGGTTGGCCTGGGCTGCCCGGCCGCATTGGCCCTTGCGGGTACACCTGGGGGACAGGGGCCCATTCGTCCGCCATGGGTCCCAGGGGAGTGAAAGGGATTACACTCAAGAGAAAGGGGCGCCTGGGGAGCTCAGTCGCTTGAGCGGCCGACTTCGGCTCAGGCCATGATCTCACGGTTCATGGGTTCGAGCCTCGCGTTGGGCTCTGTGCTGACAGCTCAGAGCCTGGAGCCTGCTTCGGATTCTGTGTCTCCCTGCCTCCCTGCCCTTCCCTCTTCCACCCCTCTCATAGTTTCTCTCTCTCTCTCCTCTTCTCTCTCAAAAATAAATAAAACGTTTGAAAAAATATATGTATGAACATTAAAAAAGAGAGGAAGGGGACAGCAGACAGGGCTTCATGGTCAATGGCAGGCTTTGGCCGCCACTGCTGCCGAAGGAAAGGTTGCCACAGGGTTCGCGACCATCGGCAGAGGCTTGGCTGGGGGTGGGGCTGGGAAAGGAGGAACAAGCGGGTGGGGCCGCATGGGGTGGGATGGACGGAGGGCGCCGGGAGCGCCCTCCGGCATACAGTGCCCGTCGGCCCGGGCTCACCTGCCCTGGAGGACGCACCAGCCGCACAACGGGTCCCGGGCCTGCAAGCAGCTGGTACAGTCAGGGAACTGGGAACAGGCCTCCACGGGCACCCGGTCCACCTGCACGGGTGGCAAGGGACGGCGGCGGTGGGTTCGGGGACTTGGGCCACGTGTGCCCTCCCTGCCCTGGGACAAGCCGCACCTGCCGGGCAGTCAGGACGTAGACGTAGCTGCCGCTGCCGTCCACCAGCAGGTCTGGGCTGACGGCTGAGCCCGGAGGCCCCACCTGCTGGGAGTGGTACACCTGGCCCTGGGAGCCATTGAGAAAGACCTGGAGGGACCACAAGGCACGTGCTCTCCTGTTGGTTGGGGCTCCCAGGGAGCACGCTGCTCTGCCTGTGTCACCTCCCCCTGCCAGCATCACCCGGCCGCCCTGGCTAAGGGCCTGGGGTGCCAGGGGCGGGAGGGCAGCTGCAGGGAGATAAGCAGGCCGCAAGGAGGCGAGAGTTTGCCTCTGAGAGACCTCCGGGGCCGGGATGGCTCTGGGGACCCGGCGCTGCCCATCCCATCCCCATGGCAATCCTGCCCACCTCGACCATTGGCTCCTCTATGAGCCGGAGAAACTGGGGCTGCCCGGTTTGTCATCCTAAGTCACGCAACTAGGAGCCCCAGAAGGCGACACCCAGCCACTGCCCTCAGTGTATGGCGTGGTCTTTCAACCCGCCGGCAGGATGCTGCCCGAGACGTGGAAGGTACCGCCCCAATCGGGGCCCAGACACGCCCGGTGAAGCCGGTGAGGCCGGGCCCGGCAGGGCCGCGCGGAGGCCTCGCGTCAGGGGCCCAGCGCCAGGGCAACCCCTCCTTCGGCAGGGCCTCACCTTATGCAGCTGCCCCTGGGTGTCCCCCAGGAAAGCTATCGTGTGCCCATCTGCCTGGAGGCCCGCGACGGCACTGATGGGCTGCGGGAGCTGCAGCACAGGCCTGGCCTCGAGGGCCTGGCGACCGGCAATGGGGCTGGGCGTGTGCTCGTCGCCGCAGGGGTATGACTCCGGGGAGTCCTGGGTGGACGGGGAGGGGAGAATCAACTCCTGGAAGAGGCAGGAAGTGACCCCCCTGCCCCCCTCCCTGGGCCTAGAGCTAGTTGCAGCTGGAGGGCTAGGCCGGGGAACCCTGGGGGACGGAGGACGGGCGCCCAGCTTTGGCAGGACAACCTCGCACAGCAGAAGAACAAAGGCAAAGAGCAGCAGGCCAAGAGCACCTAGGAGCCTGTCCCTCCTTGACATCCTACACCCAGCCGGCTGTCACCTGACGGCATCCAGCTCCCCAGAGCCCAGGGTTACATGTGGCCGTCCCTGCCTTGGACCAAGAGACATGACGAGGGCCAGGAAAGACGGGGCCGCCTCAGGCAGGCAGCGCACAAAGCCCACGGTGAGAGGGGCACTCACGACGGGCAGGGCGACGCAGCGAGACGTGACTCCGTACTCCACGGCGGCTTCCTCCGCGCCGCTGGGGCCCCGGCCACCGGCCGTGTAGCAAAGGCGACGGGCCTGTTCCATGCTCGCGTCCAAGTCGGCCAGCGGAAAGGCGCACAGGGCCGCCTGTGCCCCTCCAGGGCCGGCGGCAAACGCGCCCAGCAAGGCAGTCGGGGTGAGGAAGGCAGCCTGGACGAGGCCCTGGCCCTGGCAGGTGAGCGGCACCTCCACGTAGGAGTAGAGGTAGGCGTCCCCAAGGCAGAGCCGGGCCACGTAGGAGCGGTACTCGGCCTGTGCCCGTGCCCCACGGCGGCGGAAGACGAAGTAGGCAGATCGGGCGTTGGCGAAGGCCGCCACGTAGCTGTTGTTGTAGTCTGAGAAGTCGCCCACCACGAGGCGGCCCAGGCCCTCGCTGGAGAAGGGCTGTGGCCCGGCCAGGTGGCGCACGGTCAGGGGCGGCACCCCTCCCGACAGCTTGCCCGCCATGCCTCTGGCCACCATCAGGAGGTCCCGGCCTGGCGTCGGCACCACCAGGCCCACCGTGGCCACTCCCGGGGCGTTGGCGGCCACAAACTGCCCGTCGCCAGGGTCCTCGGCCTGGTACAGCACCTGGGCCACGTCGTCGAGGCGCCGCTTCTCACACACGCCCTGCCGCACCTGCCCGCAGGCCACCAGCTCCCGGGCCCGGCCGCTCACCAGCAGCAGCTGGTTGGCGTTGTCGGTGAGCTGGGCCTGCGGGCAGTCGGCCGGGTCGCGGAAGGGCACGCAGTCAGGACTGTCGAACACAGGGCCAGTGACAGCCACGGCCTCGAGCTGCAGCTCGGGGCCGAGCTGGAAGAGGCGGTTCACGGCACCGACGTAGAGCGTGCCACGGCCAGGCGCCAGTGCCAAGTGGTTGAAGGTGGTGTTGGGTGCGGAGAAGCGGTGGGCCTCGCTTGGAGGCAGTGGGGGGCACAGCAGCAGCAGCAGCAGCAGGAGCCGGGGCCCCAGGGGAGGCCGGGGAGGCATCACAGCTACCTGGGGTGAGAGTGGAGCCAAGCGAGGCCCGGTGGGGGGAGAGCGCCAGCCTCCGCACCCCGCGCCCGCACATGTCAGGCCAGCGAAAGACGCCAATGAAGAAAGGTAGGGAGAGCGCCAGAGGAAGAGAAGAATCCAGAAGAGACACAGATAGAAAGGGAGTCAGAAAAAGAAACACAAGGAGACATGGAGAAAAGAGGCAGAGAGAGAGAGAACAGAAAGAGGTGCAGACGGAGTATCCACGACACGGAGAGAGGGTGGGCTGAATGACAGTAGGGCAGGTACGGAAACGAAAGGAGAGGAGTGTGGAGCAGGGGAGAAGCAGGAGGTGCTGATGGGGAGACTCGAGGGGAGGCAGAGGGAGGGCAGCCAGGCAAGGGGGAAGGGGCGGGGAAGACAAGGCAGAGGGCAAGGACATAGAACAAAGGCTAGTGGAAGTCTCTGTGCTTGCCATCCAGGCAAAGAGCCCGGATCCTGCCTGGGGGCAAGGGGAGCCCGGCCATCATGCAAGGTGGGGGACAGCAAGGGTATGCAGAGAAAACAAGCCCTGAGCAGGCAGGGCCAGCTGTAAAGAGGGACCTGGGGCGCCTGGGGGGGGCTCAGACGGTTGAGCGCCCAACTTCAGCTCAGGTCGTGATCTCGCGGTTCGTGGGTTCAAGCCCCACGTCGCGCTCTGGGCTGACAGCTAGCTCAGAGCCTGGAGCTTGCTTCATATCCTCTGTCCCTCTCTCTCCGCCCCTCCTTCTCTTGTGCTCTTGCTCTCTTGTGACCATAAATAAACATTAAAAGGAAAAAGAGGGATCCTCGCCAGTGGGGAGAGGGAGTGAGTGCTGGAGAGGAGAGACAGCCAGGGAGAAACTGAGGCCTCCAGAGAACTGCAGGCTGTGCCAATGATGGCAATGGAGGCAGGGCAGAGGAGAGCAGGTCATGCCACAGGGGGCTGCGAGGGGGGTCAGAGCAGGGGCTGGGCGACACCCGGGAGCCAGCCGGAGTAGGCACTTGGGGAGGCGGTGGGGAAGCACTGAGAGATGATACTCTACTGGTGGTGCTGACGTGCAGGCGTGAGAGAAAGAGAAGGGTGAGCTTAGCTGGGGAGAAGGCACTCGGGGGGCTAAGCCAGGCCAGGGCACCCCCAACCCCCACGCATGTGGAGCCATTCGGAGCTCACGCAAAAGCTATCTCCCATGGGCCTGCGGGGGGCCCCTGCTGCGCACATCCACCCCGCATCCCAGCCCCTGCTCCGCAATGTCGGGTCCCAGCGGCTTCCAGGTGACCAGGCGACAGCTGCACAGGAAGAGCCACCTCAGCAGGCAGAGCCCCTGGGCACAGAGCCACAGAGAAGGGGACAGAGGGCAGGTCCTAAGTTGGGCCAGGGTCCTGCACAGCTGGGCAATGGCACTCTGTGCCCTCCAGGAGCCAGCCCACTGTCACTTGGTGCCCTGCGGCTTGGTGGCAGAGACGGGAGCCTGGGCCCTGGCAGGCGTGCTGGCTGGAGGCAGAGCCCCGAGGAAGGCCTCCGAGCCCCTTATCTCAGGGACACAGACAGGAAGGTCAGGCCCGGCTTGGGGACGGGGGCATTTCCTGTAGAGCCGGGATATCGGCGGCCATGCCCGGGGTATGTGGGTGAGGGGTGGAGACGCGGTGCATCGGAGCCCCGTGCCCAGGCTCCCCTCTGGACCACTTTGCCTGCCTCGCCTCGCCCCCTGCCGGCACCGTCTCTGTGGACAGGGGACCCAGGCACTTACCGCCTTGAAGGGGAGCAGCAGAGGGGTCTCCTGGGCAGCGTGGCGCCAAGGGAGGCACAGCTCCTCAGTTCAGCTGGCCCAGGGCACTGGTGACGGGCACAAGGCGGCTGTGGGGGGCATTGTCCTGAGTGGGAGGGAGACGGTTGAGCCTTGGCCCCAGGAGGGGGGGAGGGGGGCCAGGGGGGCCAAGGGCCCGGGTGGCTGGGCTCCGCCACAGCTGGCAGCTTTGTCAATAGTGGCCGGGCCAAGGCAGCCCCGCCTCCACCCCAACAATGTCGTCTCTGTCCACAGGCCTGGGCCAGGGACTCACGATCTGGTGCTCTCACCCCCACCCGGGGCTGCTCTGGCCAGGGGGCTCCCTGCCACTGCCCACCCCCAGAGAGACACCCCCTGGGACCTGGGGACAAAGGACAGGGTTTCTTCGAGCCAGCAAAATGAGACCCACACAGCCAGCCCATCCCACTCCCGGCCCGTGCCAGCCAGCGTGCGCGTCTCCGGGTACTGCCGACCCCCGGGGTCCCTGTGAAGGGCACAGGGCAGGCCGCTGAGCCCCCACGGGAAGGTCAGGGCGCCGAGCCCCTGCGATGCCAGCCTCAGCCTTGGTAGCCTTGGTGCCCAGTTGAAGGGCCGGTCCTGACCCTCAATGCTCGCCTTTGTCCAGGCTGGGGGCAGGGAGATGCTGACAAAGGCAGCCCATCCAGGAGACCTTCCACCCCCACCCCCACCCCCATGGCCCAGAATAAGACCGGCCAGAGAGCAAGTGACCTGTGTCCATCCAGCCCCGCCCCAGGGGACTGGGGAAGTCGTGCCAGGTGCACCACGATGGTAGCGGGCAGTGCCAGCGGAGGCTGCTGCTGCAGGGGGGCGGGGGGGGGCGAGGCAAAGAGGATGCGCATGAGGGGACGGGGGCACGGCCCCTGGGAACCCAGCACTCAGCCTCAGCCGCGGCAGCTGGGTGCCAGCTGTTCCCTTCCCCCTCACCCAGGGAAACAGCAGCCCAGGATGGGCCTGGAGCTCCCCTCTAGCTGTGGGGGGGGGGTGCAGAAGGGGGTGGGAGGGGAGTGGCTCTCCGGCCAACCTCACAGGGCACCATCCGCAGCCTAAGCTGGCCGAGCAGGGGCCCTGGGCTGTGGCAGGAGGGCAGGTGCTCTCGGGCGGGGTCCCCGCTTTCTCCAAGGTGCGGTGCAGCAGCTTCAGAGCAAGGTGGTGGCAGCGGGGCTCACTGCCACCTGGCCGGGCCGGTTGGGTGGCTGTGGGGGTGGGGAGCCAGGCAGGCCTCCTCCCTACCCTGTGCCCTGCTGCCAGCCCTGTCAGCTTTCCCGTTTGGGGGTTAAAAGACTGGGATCCCACCTCCCAGCTCCAGAGCCACCCCTGCAGGAGGTGCTGTGCCCCTAAGGCATCACGAGGTGTTGGATCAGGCTACCTGATGGCCTTTGCCCTATCCGGCGACAGCACTCTGCAGACCCCTGGCTTCTACCAGACCCCAGCGTGTCTCGAGGCAGCGCCCCGTGACCCAGCGTCCCTTACACCCCGCGTCCTCGCCAGCCCCAGCTCTGCCTACCTGGGTGGGCCACTGGCAGGGGTCGAAGAGCAGCGGGCAGTGCCAGGAGTGCGTCCCCAGCACATACCCAGCCTCCCTCCCCACAACGCAATCCCGCCCAACCCCACTTCTCCCGGCGCCAGGCCCCTCCCCGCCCGCCCCTCGGCCTGCCGGTGCAGGGCAGGGCGTTGCTGCCCTCTGCTGGCCTTGGTGTGCACGGCGGAGGGCAGGCGGCGGGCAGCTGGCTGGAGCCCGTGAAAGCATGGCAGTGCCCTCCCATTGGGCGGGCGGGCAGGCATTCCGTAGCCTTCCACTAAGCACCTACTGGGTGCCAGTCTAGGGCCTCGCACTGGCACCATTCAGAGACAAAGCCCACTGCCTCCTGATCCAAGGGTGTCCCGGGCCTTGGGGACAAAACTACGTGCCAACCGACAAGGCTCCATTGCCAGAACAGCTCATCTGTGGAGCACACTGGACATGGGAGGGAGAGGAGCCAAGTCTAGGGGTGCTCAGGGAATCGGAGAGCTTCACAGAGGAAGTGAGATTTAAGGTGGCCTTGAGCCACACATTTCAGCTAATTCTGATGTCCTCCTGACCATCAGGGCTGCTCTAAGTGTTGTGCGTATGTTAACTCATTCACTCCTTACAATGACCCCAGAAGGGGCACGCTTATTTTCTCCAGTTCACAGGTGGGGAAACTGAGGCATGAGATGTTAGGAAACGTGCACAAAGTTTTAGAGTTTTAGGGCTACTTAATGGCAAGGCTAAGAGTCAACTGTAGGGACCCTACACTTAATCATGAGGCCACGTGGCTATGAACCACGAAGCAAGGCAAGCATTGGGCAGGAGGGGAGATGCGGACTGCCCGATGCCACGCCTGCAGATGACATAGCCACGGAGGCCTCCCCCTGCCTGGAGTACAGGTTTTGTCGAAGTGGATGCAGAGGTCAATCTATCAGAGGGAACTTAGACTTACGTCAAAAGTTGCCATGACCTTGTAAATAGCTTTGAATTTGGACAAGTGTAAGCTGGTGGCCCTGGATGGAGAATGTGGGGGAATGTGGACCAGGGGGGGCCGTGGGCACGTGGAGAGGTGGGTACGCTCCAGATGTGCTGGACAAGGCAGAACACTGGAGACCTAGTGTTTGATGGGGTGTGGGCAGTGCAGCCAGGAGAATCCAGGAGACCCCTAGGCACTTTCAGTTGGGACGCCGCTCCCTGCAGTGCAGGGGTGTGGGTGGAGTGGTGGGTGGTGCAGGGGGGGACCAGAGGACTGAAGGGCCTATGAGGCAAGAAGAGATGGCCAATGGCGTTGTTGGTGCCTTACTGTGAGCATACATGTATGTCCTTGGTGACCTCAGGAAAGACGTCTTTGATCTCAGCAATGGGAACATTTCCCCCACCTTTCCACAGAAGAAAATAAATCTGTAGCTGCGCAATATAATTTTTAAAACTTTATTTATTTTTGAGAGAAACGGAGAGAGACCACAAGCAGGGGAGGGACAGAGACAGAGGGGCACAGGGTATCCAAAGCGGGCTCCATGCCAATAGGAGAGAGTCCGATGTGGGGTCCGAACCTGCCAACTGTTAGATCATGACCTGAGCCGAAGTCGGGCACTTAGCCGAATGAGTCACCTGGGCGCCCCACGCAACACGGTTTTTAATAGCTTTGTGTGCATATGGCCTGCAAGGGCCCCAACCCCACCCTGAGCAGATGACAGGTGGCTCCAAGTCTGAATTTGGTGGCCACCATGGAAGATGTTTCCAGATTTTGTGAGCTTGAAAATCTTACAGAAAGGGAGTTGTGTTGTAGGCTTCCTTCTGCAAAGGACCCCTTCCCCTCACCACTGCTGTGGAGATGTATTTGTGCAAGTCCTCCTGGATGGAGCATTTATCAGTGTGCCTAGCATCCTGGCGCTGATCCTTGCCCAGCACCAGGCTATCTAGGCTTTTCCTTAATACTTCCTGTCAATACAGTCGGATTGAGATGGTGATGCCTCGCCCGGCTTTTAACTGGCTTTCCCCGACTACCAGTCATACTGAGCTTCTTCGTGTTTCCTTTTCTGCAAAATGCCTGATCCTGTCTTTGACAGTTTTTTTTTTTTAATGTAGGTTGTGTTTTCCTTACTATTTTGAGGGATTCTTTATATATTCTGGATACCAGTGTTTGGTCTGTTATGTCTTCTCCATGCCTGTTACTTGTCTTCTCAGTTTGCTTCTGGAATGGTTTGATAAATAAGTCTTAATTTAGATATAATCGCATTTATCCATCTTCTCTTTTATGGTTTGTCCTTTTTTTGTCTTGCTTAAGAAAATCCTCCCCTACCCAAGGTCACAGAAATTTTCTCCTGGGTCTCTTTTCTAAATCTGTTTTTATAGGTTTTCATAGTCACGTACTCTTGGATCCATCTGGAATGGGTTTGTTTGCATGGGGTGTGAGGGAGGAGCCATGCTTTCTCCTTTTCCACATGGGGGGCTGGCCTCCCCGCCCCAGTGTTCAGCCCATCCGGCTCCACTGACGTGCGGTGGGCCCTTCGCTCTGTCCCAAGCCGATGCAAACATCTGTCCCTTTCGTTCATTTCTCTACCGCTGTTATGCTTACTGAAGTTTTAAAGCTTCTTTTTCTTCTCTTTCTCCTTTTCCTTCTTCTCTGCTCTCCCCCTCAGTTTGTTGCTCCTTCTCCTCCTCATCTTTCAAAATTTTCTTGCCTATTCTAGGCACTTTAATTTTCCTTAGAAGTTTAAGAAACAGTTTGTCAGGCGCCTGGGTGGCTCAGTCGGTTGAGCGGCTGACTCTGGCTCAGGTCATGATCTCGCAGTCCATGGGTTCGAGCCCCATGACTCGAACCCATGAGCTGTGCCGACAGCTCAGAGCCTGGAGCCTGTTTCAGATTCTGTGTCTCTCTCTCTTTGACCCTCCCCTGCTCACACTCTCTCTCTCTCAGAAATAAATAAAACTTAAAAAAAAAAAACAACAACAAGAAACAGTTTGTCAAGTTCCGAGAAAAACTCTGTTGGGAGTTTTCCGAAGGGGCAAATAGAGATTTTGTTGAATTTGGAATCCCTTTGGAGACTAGCTACCTCTAAAATATTGTTTCCCCATCGATGAACATAGTGCGTCTCTATTTAATAAGGTCCTTTAAAACCATATTTACCCAAAGGATATGGGCATCATTTGTTAGATGTATTATAGCATTACAAATGTCCTCTTTTTAATTTACCCTCTGATTGTTCTGCTGGTATTATATCTAGTAATTCTCTTTGGATTCCTTTTGTGGATTCTGTTTATTTTCTATTTATACAATCATGTCATCTGCCGCTAGTGACTATTTTGTTTCTTCTTTTCCAGTCTTTTTTTTCTCAAAATTTTAATTTACACTCTAGTTAGTTAACATATAGTGTAATGTGGGTTTCAGAAGTAGAACCAATGATTCATCACTTACATGTAATACCCAGTGCTCATCACAACAAGTACCCTCCTTAATGCCCATCCCCCACCCACCTCCCTCCATCAACCCTGAGTTTGTTCTCTATTGTTAAGAGTCTTTTATGATTTGTTTCCCTGTCTCTTTTTTTCTCCCTTCCCGTATGATCAGCTGTTTTGTTTCGTTTTTTTTAAACGTTTATTTACTTTTGAGACAGAGAGAGAGCACGAGCAGGGGAGGGGCAGAGAGAGAGGGAGACACAGAATCTGAAGCAGGCTCCAGGCTCTGAGCTGTCAGCACAGAGCCCGATGCAGGGTTCGAACTCAGGAACCACAAGATCATGACCTGAGCCGAAGTTGGACACTTAATTGACTGAGCCACCCAGGTGCCCCTGTTTCTTTAAAAAAAAAAAAATTTTTTTTGAACGTTTATTTACTTTTGAGACAGAGAGAGAGCACGAGCTGGGGAGGGGCAGAGAGGCAGGGAGACACAGAATCTGAAACAGGATCCAGGCTCTGAGCTGTCGGCACAGAGCCCTATGCGGGGCTTGAACCCATGGACTGCGAGATCATGACCTGAGCCAGAGTCGGCCGCTCAACCGACTGAGCCACCCAGGCGCCCGTAGGCACCCCTGTTTCTTAAGTTCCACATATGAGTGAAATCATATGATAGTTGTCTTTCTCTGACTGACTTATTTAGCTTAACATTATACTCTCTACCTCCATCCATGTCATTGCAAATGTCAAGATTTCATCCTTTCTGATGGCTAAGTAATATTTCACTGTATATATAAACCACATCTTCTTGGGCTGTCTGGGTGGCTTAGTCGGTTAAGCGTCCGACTTTCTCTTAGGTTATGATCTCGCGGTTCGTGGGTTCGAGCCCCACGTCGGGCTCTGTGCTGACTGCCAGCTCAGAGCCTGGAGCCTATTTCAGGTCTGTATCTCTCTCTCTTGACCTCCCCTGCTCACGTTGCTCTCTCTCTCTCTCTCCTAGAAATAAATTAAAAAATATTAAAAAAAACACATCTTCTTTATCCATTCATCAGTCGGTGGACATTTGGGCTCTTTCCATAATTGGGCTATTGTTGATAATGCTCCTATAAATATAGGGGTGCACATGCCCTTCCGAATCAGTATTTTTGTGTCTTTTGGATAAATACCTAGTCGTGCAATTGCTGGATCATAGCATAATTCTATTTGTAACTTTCTTAGGAACCTCCATACTGCTTTCCAGAGTGGTTGCGCCAGTTTGCATTCCTTCCAATAATGCACAAGTGTTCCCTTTTCTCCTCATCCTCACCACCACCTGTTATTTCTTCTGTTGTTGATTTTAGCCATTCTGACAGGTGTGAGGTGGTATCTTATTGTGGTTTTGATTTGTATTCCCCGATGATGAATGATGTTGAGCATCTCTTCATGTGTCTGTTAGCCGCCTGGATGTCTTCTTTAGAAACGTGTCCATTCGGTTCTTCTGCCCATTTTTTCACTGGATTATGTTTTGTGTGTGTCGTGTTGAGTTCGGTAAGTTCTTTATAGATTTTGGAGACTAACCCTTTATCAGATGTCATTTGCAAATATCTTCTCCCATTTTCCAGTCCTTTTACTTATAGTTTCTTTTTTTCACTTTACTTCCCTGAATAGTACAACATGGAATTAAAGCAGAGGAAGTGTTCTTAATTTAATCATTAAGTATGATGTTTGCGGGGGGCGGGGGGGCGGTGCTAGACACCTTTGTGAGAGTAAGGAGCCTCCCTTTCAGTCCTAGTTTGCTATGTGTTCGATTCTTATCGAATGCTTTTTCTCAGCGCATTGAGATGGTGACAGGATTTTCTTCCTTTCTGCCCGTCTGGGGCTCGATATCATGAACCAGTGAGATCATGAACTGAGCTGAGATCACGATCAGATGCTTAACCAACTGAGCCACCCAGGCAGCCCTATCCGTACGTTTTAAACTACTGACCCAATTTTTTAAAGCAATTATGGGACTGTTCAGGTTTTCTGCTTTTTCTTGAGTCAATTTTTTTTTATTGTGGTAAAAAATTCATAACATAGAGTTTACCATCCAAACCGTTTTCGGTGTACAGTGCAGTATGTTGAGAACACTTATGTTGTTATGAAACATAACATCTTGCAAAGCGGAAACCCCATATCCATTGCACAACTCTCCTTTGGCGCCTGTCTCCAGCCCTTGGCCCCCATCGTTTTACTTTCCATTTTTATGAATTTGACTACTTTAGATACCTCGTAGAAGTGGAATCATATAGTATTTGTCATTTGGGGCTGGCTTATTTCACTTGGCATAATGTCCTCAAGGTTCATCCGTGCAGCAGATATGACAGGATTTCCTTCCTGTTTAAGGCAAAGTTGCCTCATATGGATAGACCACATTTCGTTCATCCATTCATCGGTTGGTGGGTGGTCAGGTTGGCCATTGTGAATAATGCCGCCATGATCATGGAGGTACAAAAACCTCTGCCTTCGGTTCCTTTGGATATACATCCAGAAGTAGGATTGCGGGATCATATGGTGGTTCTCGTTTCAGTTTTTTCAGGAGCCTCCATACTGTTTTCCAAGGCACTTGCAGTATTTTATAACTCCCGACAGTGCACACGTTTCAAATTTCTTCACATCCTAGCCAACACCTGATATTTTCTGTTTTTTTTTTTTTTAAGTTTATTCATTATTTTTTTTTCTGAGAGAGAGAAAGAGAGAGAGAGAGAATGAGTAGTGCAGTGGGAGAGAGAGAAGGAGAAAGAGAATCCCAAGCAGGCTCCACGCTGTCAGCACAGAGCCCGACATGAGGCTGCAAGTCAACGAACCGTGAGATCATGAACTGAGCCAGAATCAGGAGTCAGACGCTTAACCGACTGAGCCACCCGGGCTCCTCAGGAGTTTTAGAGTCTTAGGTCTTACATTCAGGCCTTTAAGTGATGTTGGATTGATGTGTGTGTATGATGTAATGTAAGGGTCCAGCTTCATTCTGCATGTGCATGTCCGGTTTTCCCAGCCCTGTTTGTTGAAGAGATCACCCTTTCCCCCACTGAATGGTCTTGGCACCCTTGTCGAAGACCGTTTGACCCTATTCGTGACGATTTATTCTGGGGTCTGTATTCTGTTCTGTCGGTTTGTTTGTCTTTCTTCATGCCATACCACACTATTTCGGTTCCTGTGGCCTGTTTTGAAATCAGGAAGTGTGACTCCTCCAACTTTGTGCTTCTTTTTCAGAATTGTTTTGGCTATTTGGGGTCCCTTGAGATTCCATGTGAACTTTTGGCTGAATTTTTCTCCTTCGAGTTAGTTTTTGATAAACAATATTTCATTAGGAGCATGACCATTTCATCACAATTTGCATTTATTAGGATAAAGTCTTTTGGTTTTATTATGATGGAATTTAGTAGGTCAAAAGCAGATGAAATTGCTTAATATCCAGCTATTTGTGACTTGTAAAAATGGCAGTTTCATCTTATCCAACGGAATACATACACAAGAGGACACACCAGTTCTATGAACTGTCCAGAGAATGACGATAAACCGTTAGACCTGCGTCCCCACCATCCCCTGGAGGGCTGCGCCCCCAAGTGCCCCCTCCCTCCTCACTGGAGGCAACCACTACCCTTTCCTTGTTTTCCTTTTTTAAAAAAAAAAGGTTTTTAAAATGTTTACTTATTTTTGAGGGAGAGAGAGACAGAGTGCAAGCAGAGAAGGGGCGGAGAGAGAGGGAGACACAGAATCCAAAGCAGGCTCCGGGCTCTAAGCTGTCAGCACAGAGCCCAACGTGGGGCTTGAACCCACGAACTGTGAGATCATGACCTGGGCTGAAGTCAGACGCTTAACTGCCAGAGCCACCCAGGTGCCCCTCCTTGTTTTTCTCCATACTTATCCCAAACACCAATTATCCCTAAATAATATTATTTAGTTTTGTATGTTCTGAAGTTCGTATAAATGGAATCGTATCAGACATAATTTTCTGTAACTTGTCGCTTTAATTCCATATCACAGTTGTGACAGAGTCCCAGCTGCTGCACAGAGCTGCAGTTTGCTCACTCTTACTGCTGAGGGCTGGCTGCGGTGGCACAGACGCTAAAATTGGAACGATACAGAGATTAGCATGGTCCCTGCGCAAGGACGAGACTCTTATTGCTGAATGGTTTCCTGTCATATGACTCTAGCATACCGTGTCTATTCTCCTACCGCTGGACGCTCGGCTCGTTTCGGGCTTTGGTTTCTTATAAGCAACGCTGCCGTGGGCCATTTGTACGTGGCATTGGCTTTATTTGTAAAAGAGCTTCTCCAGGATGTGCCCAGGAGTGACACTTTCTCCAAAGTGGCTATACCAGTTTACTGCTCTAGCACCGCTCCTGTCCGCCCCGCAGTGTGAGAATTCCTGCTGCCCCATATCACTGCCAAGACTCAGGATGGTCAGACTTTTTAATTTCTGCCAATCAGTGGGAATCAAAGGATATTGCACCATGATTTTAGTTTGCATTTGCACAGGCCTTCCGTTCTAACAGGATGGAGAGTGAAGTCCAGTCTTCTGCAAGAGCAGAAGATGTGGGGCAAAGATGTGAACATCCAGCAGCTTCTTTACTTTTATTTTATTTTATTCTTTTTTAAAAAATGGTTATTCAGTTTTGAGAGAGACAGGGCGAGAGCACAAGCAGGGGAGGGGCAGAGAGAGAGGGAGACAGAAGACACGAAGTGGGGGTCTTTGTTGACATCGGAGAGCCCGATGTGGGGCTGGGCCCCTGGAACGGTGAGATCATGACCTGAGCCAAAGTCAGATGCTTAACTGAGCCACCCAGGTGCCCCTTTATTTTATTTTTAAAAAGTATTTATTTATCAAGAGAAAGAGAGAGAGAATCCAAAGCAAGCCCTGCGCTGTCAGTGCAGAGCCCAACGTGGGGCTCGATCTCACCATCCACAAGATCAAGGACTCAGCTGAAATCAAGAGGCTGACACTTAACTGACGGAGCCATCCAGGTGCCCCACAGCTTCTTTATGTGTGTGTGTGTGTGTGTGTGTGTGTGTGTGTGTGTCTAAGATCAAGCAGCTTCTTATACAGATTTTCAATCACCCCCCCCCACCCTGCGCCCCGACCACACATACATACATATTTTCTTCTGAGCTGTCTCATGCCTCCAGTTCTTGTGCAAACCAGCCCCCGCTCGTGGCTGCCTCCCCCCTGCAGTGTTAAAGCTTTGCTCTGGTCTCCTAAGTCACTTATTCTTCCTCCACCCGTTCTCCAGCTTCTAAAACATCCTTGGTAGGCACCCCTGCCGTTTTCTGTGGTGAATTTATTCCTTTCCACCTTGGTCATCCCCTTACTGTCATTCTCACCGCATTTGTCAAGCAAGGACCCCCGGGTGCTCACACTCCCCGCTTTACCCAGAGCCCCCGTGGCACCGAGATGGCTGTTGTATCGCGGCCACATCCCTGTTTTCCTTCCTATCATTGTTTCCTTGAAGCCTCTCTCCTTGCATTCTCACCAGAGACTTGTTTATTTTACGAATTTCAGAGAACAGACTTTTGGTTTTATTGATCTTTCTGTTTTCCATCTCGTTAATTTCTGCTGTCTTTGTGATTTCCTTTTTGTCTGCTTTCTTAGGGTTTATTCTACTGTGGTTTCTCTAGCTTCCTGAGTTGTGCTCCTCTTACGCTCTTTAAGGCTGTACATTTTCTCCGAAGCACTGCTTGGGTGACATCTCCTACGTTTTCACATGTAGTGTTTTCACTGTTGTTCACTTCCGTTTTTAGATTTTCAATATAATTCTTCTTGCGCCAGTCAGTCGGAAGTGCATTTTAAACTTAACGTTTGTACGTTAAGATTTCCAAATATATGAGAGGACGTAGTTGTATTATTGACTTAGATTTGATTCTATCACAGTTTGAGAACGTCGTTTGTACTGGTTGCGGTTCATTTTGTGGCCTAGGACATGATGAGTTTTAGTAAATGTTCAAGGTGAACTTGAAAAGAATGTGTAGTCTCTAGCTTTGGGATGTCCGTTAATGAAGCTTGTTCAATTTTTCCTATAATGTTACAAGTTCTTTTTAAAATTGTTTTCTTAAAATTTTTTTTAATGATTATTTATTTTTCATAGGGAGAGACAGAGCATGAGTGGGGGAGGGGCAGAGAGAGAGGGAGACACAGAATTTGAAGCGGGCTCCAGGCCCTAAGCTGTCAGCACACAGAGCCCAACGTGGGGCTCGAACGCACGAACTGTGAGATCATGATCTGAACCGAAGTCGGACGCTTAACCCACTGAGCTACCTAGGCGCTCCTACAAGTTCTTTTTTTGTTTATTTATTTTTGAAAGAGAGAGAGAGGGAGGTAGGGAGAGACAGAGAGAGAGGGGACAGAGAATCTGTGCTGACAGCACAGAGCCCAATGTGGGGCTAGAACCCGTGAACTGCCAGATCAACACCTGAGCCGAAGTCAGAGCTTAGTGGACTGAGCCACCCAGGCGCCCCTAATCTTACAAGTTTTGTCGCTTTGAGCTACCAAGTGTAGTGATAAGCATAATTTATTGTGGCAGATTTTCTAATTTATTAATTTTTCTCTTTACTGTGCTGCTTTTTTGTTTGATATACATTTCAGGTTCTCCCATTAGGCAGGTGCACGCATGTTAATGGTTAATGCTTTTGAATGAATTATTTCTTTAATCATTATGCAGCAACCTCTTTTATTCTTAATAATGATTTGTGCCCTGAGGTCTACTTTGTCTGATGTTCATTTCTCTCCACCAACTTCCTTTCGGACAGTATTCACCAACTATGTCTCTTTCCATCTGTATCAATTACGGTTTGGCGGCAGACCACAGAACCATCCTAGCTATGCAAGTTAAAAAAAAAAAAAAAGGATTTATTATCAGGTAGGGAAAACTTAAACAATCTTGGGAAGAAAAGGGGGAACAGCTCCTCTCCTGGGATCAGGAACAGATCCTAACCCCTAAATTAGGGAAAATGTAGGCTATTTCCCATCCCCCAGATGAAACACCGAGCACCTCCTCCTCGGGTGCTTGTATCTTCAATCACCACCTGCCCCTCCTTCAGCGAAGGCTGCCATCACCCACCCGGCCACCTAAGCCAGGGCCCAAGGGTCATATTGAATCTCCCTCTCCACTCCCCCGAGTCTGACCGCCCCCCCCCCCATGCTTCTTGTCTTTCTTCTAATTTCACTCTTCTATTTCTAGGAGCTCAAGTGTCAGTACATCTTGCCTGGGCAGCTCAAAGTGGTGCTTTAAGTGCTTTAACCTTTATCATCTATCATCTTTCTGCATATGTCATCTATTACCTATCAATCATGCATCATCTAGCTACCATCAATCAATCAATCAATCAATCAATCAATCTATGTGTCTATCGTATTATCTATAGATCTATTTGCCGAGGTGAAATTCACATGACTTAAAATTTTCCCTTTTAATGGGCACACTACAGAGGTATTTAGTCCAGTCACAAAGATGTGTAGCCATCACCTGTACGGTTCCAGAACATCACCCCGAAAGGAAACCCCGTACTCCTTACGCAGTCACTCTCCATTTCCCACCTGCCCCCCCCCAGCCGCCCGCACCCACCCGTTGGCCATGGACTTGCCCATCCCCGACATGTCCTATCAGTGCCGTCGTACAGCACGCGAGCTCCTGCGTCCGGCTCCTCGCAGCCCGCCACGTCCCCCGGGTCCCTTCCTGGTGCAGCAGGGGCCAGACCTCCATCCCTCGTTCCCGCCGAGTGGCAGGCCGTCGCGCGGACGCACCGCGTTCTGTCCATTGATATTGATGGGCTTTTGGGTTGCTTCCGGTTTTGGATTATCAACAGCATCACCATGAACGTTCACATCTAAGTGTTTGGCTCAACACCTGTTTTCAGTTTGCTTGGGTTTAAGCCAGGGGTGGACGTGCCAGGTGGTATGGCAGCCCCATGCTTAGCCTGCCACAATGGCCACTCCATGGCCCTGGCTACCCGCAGGGGACGGGGACCAGGCTGTGCGCTCTTGCCTCCTTCCAAACAGTCCTGCACTCACCTACTAGAAGCGTAACTGCATGTGGCCTGCCTCCAACCTGCTGAAAACCCTTCGGTGGCTTCTCATCGCCTCCAAAGTAAATCTAAGCTCCCCAGCATGGCCCGAGCCCCTCCCCTCCTCTGCCCTCCGCGTCACGTTGACGCCCTGCGTCTGGCTCCTGATTCACCTCTGGGCTTTTGCACAAGCTTTCCCTCCTCCTAGAAGGTCTAGAACCATCTTTTCCCTGCTGCCCCTCGGCCAGCAGCACCAGGACGCTTCCTCCTCTGTGGGCCCCTGGCCCTGCCCACTTTGCAGCTGGCTGCTTTTCCCAGAGTAGCTCTCTCAAAGCTCCTCTTGCAGGGACTGGGTGCCAGCCCCCTCCTCTCCACCCCAGTACTGTGCCTGGGATTGCACGAGACTCCGGTTTGCAGGCAGCCAATAAGTTTGGCAGATGTTGCTAAATCTCCCTCCCGGGCATGTCCCCTGGAGAATACGCTGAGCCGCTGAGCTGTGTGTTTGGGTGGGGGTCAAGGTTAGTCCTTCTATCCCAGGCGACCTGATGCTCCCGCCCCACCTCTCCCCAAGCCCTGCTGCACAAAGAGGCTAGGAGACGGGATCGCACTTTCTGTGGGAGGCTTTTACTCAGGGATTGAGGGAGGCTCCCCGGCCGGAGGGCTGAGGGCCTGGAAAGGCACATGCGGTGGTGGCTGTGGTGGGGTCCCCCTCTTGGGTGGGCGCTGGCTTTGCAGAGACAGCTCCCCTGGCTGACCCCTCTTTGGCACTGAGCTGGGCTCACAGGCGCCCTCACGCCCGGCAGCCCCAGTACCCGTTCCCCGTTCAGTTGGTCTGCAACCCCCACCCCCTGGAGGGGGCTGGGAGTGTGGGCCTCTGGGGGCTGGCTCAATGGCTAGGCCACCTGCGGAAGGACGGTGGCCCGGGCCGCCTCCGGTGCCAGCAGGGTGCTCGTGTTGGCAATCGGGATGGCTACAAACAGGAATCCAATACATCCAATAAATTAGAAGGAAAGAAGGCTAGGGGCCGAGGAGGGCAGGGGCTACATTCTCATCATTGCTTGCTAAGAAATGCTGTGCAGTTCTTCCTCTCGAGGGCTCTTGGAAAGGGAGAAGGGGTTCACACCAGGGGCCCTGTCTGCCTGTGGGCCCCATTCGCCCATTTCCATGGCAGGAAGGGCAGCCCGTGGGATGGGAGCCTCAGTGGGCCATCTGGGCAGTAGCAACAGGTGGCCTGTGGGGTCTCCGAGGGGCAGAAGGGGAGGGAATGAGGGGGACCACAGTGCCAGGAGAGCAGGGCTCCACAGACGCAAGGCTCTGCACAGACTGGCTGGCAGTGTGAGCTGGGGTCTCACCTCTACCCCTCACCTCCTCCTGGAAGAGAAGAAAGGGCCACCCGCCCTGCCCAGGGAAGGGGGTGCAGGGACAGGTGCGCGTGTTTGCTGGCAGTCCTCTAGGCAGGGCAGGTGGCGGCCAGGAGGCCTGGGAGGGAAAGGCATGCGGGGCGGGCCTGCGGCAGGGCTGGCTGGAGGGGCGGGCGGCCGGGTGCTGCCATTTCCTTCATGTGATCCCGGGGCTCAGGGCGGGGCGGCGCCCTGGAGGACCCCAGAGCCTTGGCCCAGGATCTGGCACAGCTCCTGGAGGCGCCGCTGCATCTTGGGAATGCCCGCCAGCTGCTGCTCCAGCCGCTGCTTCTCTTCAGTCAGGCTCAGGCGAGCGGCCGAGTCTAGCTTCTCGAACTTCCAGCCACCCTCCCCATCAAACCGTAGCAGGTGTGTGTGGTACTTCCTGGGCCGGGAGAGGGACGGGGGCGGAGGATCAGAGGCAATTGGGCAGGAGACACTTGGCAGCCCGCACTCCCGACCCCGGCAGCAGCCCTACCCACCCCCCACCCCCCAGCTGCCATGTCCCAGGGGTGCTGAATGCGGGCGGGAAGGGGGGGCACCTACCACAGGGAGGGCCGGTGGGTGATGGACAGCAGCGCGATGCCGGCGTCCTTGGCCGCCTGGAAGATCTTGCCTTCTACATCGATGCTCACAGCGCTGGTGCATTCATCCAGGAGGGCGTACTTGGGTCTGGGGGCAGGGCCCAACGCACTAGGCTGTGGACCCTCCTTCGCAGAAGCGTTGGCCTGCCCCCCACGGTGCGAATCTCCATTTTGCTTCTTGAGGCCAATCTGGGCCCGGGGTGAGGACTCCTAATGGCCCCAGGGCACCTGGCTGTCCCACCCAGCGACCTGGGATCCCCCAGGCTGCCCTTTCGTCTCTGCTGCGGGCTCAGTGCCGGAGGGAGCCCGAGCGCCCCGGACTGCCCAGCTCACCTGTGGTAGAACATGCGCGCCATGCCGATTCTCTGCTTCTCGCCCCCCGACAGCACATCCTTCCAGTCGCACACGGCTTCCCAACCTGGCCAGGGCACAAGGGGGTTCTGTTCCACTCAGCAAGGGCTGGGCGACATCAGCTGGGGCCCAGACCCAGGGGCGGTGGGAGGGCTAGTGAGAGTGCGATACGGGGGTACATTTGACTCTGGGGAAGCCTGGCCACTGGGTACATGCGTCCTGCCCACTTACCTAACTGTAGGTAAGACTTTAATAGTCAAAAAAGACTTGTGACAGAATTGTGGCCCCTCCAGGGAAAGGTATGCGGCAATCCTAACCTGTAGGACCTCAGAACGTGACCTTATGTGGAGATGCGGTCTTTACAGATGGGACAGTTATCAGGAAGTCACGAGGGCGGGCCCCAAGCCAGGAGGACCGTGTCATAAGAAGGGGACGTTTGGAAATGGACACGCACAGAGGGAGGGCCGTGTGAAGGCATGGGAGAAGACCGCCACCTCCACGCCAAGGAGACGGGCCTCGAACTGGCCCTTCCCTCACGGCCCCCAGAAGGGACCGAGCCTCCCAACCCGTGGATGTGGCGCTTTTGGCTTCCAGAGCCGGGAGATGGTCCGTCTCTGTTGTTCGGGTGCCCAGCCTGCGGCGCCCGTCACGGCGGCCCCAGCAGACGCACGCAGGCCCTGACAGGGTGCTAGCCAAGAGGCAGCCCGTGCTTCGGTCGGCGTGCGGCCAACGGTCACAGCACGGGCCCACAGACGGCTGGAGCAGTGTCTCCTGAAGGGTCCTCACCTGCAGGGACTGGGTGTTTCTGTCATTGCTTGGTGCCAGTGCCTTAGCGAGTCTGAGCAGAAACAACTCATCTCCTACCTCCACTCTGTCTTCCCCTAGGACTAGAAGTTCTGAAAGGGCGTGTGCCCAGCCACTGGAAAGCCTCTACTCCATAGCTTGCCTTGAGGTGAGGGGGTGACCGTGTAACTGAATTCTGGCCAGTGGGGTATTAAGTGTGTTACACACGTGGCAGCTTCTGGAACTTTCTTATATAGACGGCACATACCCTTGCCTCTCCCCCACCGCCCCCGTCTCCAACCTATGGCCTGGGGTGCTATGTAATAGCCGGAGCAGCCATCTTGGACCAGGAGGTGGCTTTGGTAGCGGAGGCTAACATAGCTGAGTGACCTGAGGGGCCTTTCACAGAGCAGGGCTGCCTCCATCAACTACGGCCTGCTTTCCTCAGGACTTTCGTGTCACAGTTAAGATAAACTTGTGACTGCTTTGAGCCACCTTTCGGGGAAGGGGGTTCTGCTGCTCATAGCTGAACTCAACGCTCACAGGTTGTGATGGTAGGCTTCAGGGTCCCAGTGCACTCAGGGGCGCCAGAGAAGAGAGGAGGAGGGGTGCCCTCCCAAGCGTGGGGCCGCTGGGAACGCAAAGGGCCGAGCAGGACCCAGAGAAGCCGGGACGAAGCCTGGGGGTGACCATAGCAACCAGGGTAGGCCCGGGAGGAGCTGCCCCACCAAATCCACCACCTCCAGGCCCCTTTCTGACACAGGTGACATCGGAGAAGAAGCCTCGAGAATCACCTGCTGTTCCCCGAAAAATTGCTGTGAGTCCTTACAGGATTTGTTTTGTTTAATCCTGGCGCAAAGGGAACGGGTACCTGTCCCCTTCTGCAGGGGAAGAGAGTCTCAAGAGGTGAGGTCATCGCTTAAGGTCAAGCTGAGGCAAGAAGTGGAGCCCAGGCTCTCAGATTTCAAGAAGAGAAGCGAGCCCAGCCCCACCTCCCTTTCCTCGCAGCAGCTCCGCAGCCCTCCTCCCCTCCTCCCTTCTGGGCACAATGGGCGCTACCAGCCCGTCCCTCCACTGCCACGGTCTCCTTCCCAGGGGACAGCAGCTCCCAGGCTCAAGCCGGAAACGCAGGCGTCCCGCTCCCCGTGTGCCGCTCACACCCATGCTCTGTCTTCTCCCTCGACCTGTCACCCCACTTCATCGTCAGGGAAAGCCCCGGCTCCCTGCCTTGCCCACAGGGCCCTTCCTGCCCCGGAGCCCGACAGCCAGGACAGGGTGTCCTGGGCCGAAAGTGAGCACCCCCACCGCATGCCTCCCGCTGTGCCTGGCTTCCCTTGTCCTGTGACCTCAGGTCCGTCAGGCGGCTGGGGCTTTCCAGGACACCTAGCACTTTGAACTCCTGGACGCACGGGCTATCTTTATCCCTTGGGGGCAAGAGGAAGGCAGGGGCAAGAGGAAGGCAGGGGCGGGGGTGGCGGCTGGTCCCCGCTGAGTCTTGGGACAAAGGGCAATTGATGGGTGGCTCATACCTTGGCGCTGATAGGCGGGACAGGTCACCTCCCCCCTCACCTCCTTCCCGCTGCAGGATGTGGTTCAAGTGCACGATGTCCAGAATGGCTTCCAGGTGCTGCTCTGAATAGCCTTTCCTTCGCATATCCTCCACGGAGTCTGGGTAGATCACCTGATCCCGCAAGGAGCCCACGGACATGTAGGGCCTGTGGGGAAGCTGCGTGTCCACTCAGGGCAGGGTTGGCCCTGTCCCCTCCCCCCACCCCCGACCACCGATGGCCCGTGCCCGCGCAGGCTGTCACGGGTGCTGGCTGCTGGACACAGGGCTGACTCAAAGCCCACAGGCCCCTGCCACAAAGTCCAGGCAGTGTTCCCAACACCCCCCACTGTGAACGCGCACCACGCGCTGTGCACACGCCCCCCCCCCGTGCATAGGTGCGCACTCACACAGCAGACACACTCGCACACGCCACATGGTCACAGACACACACATGGTGGCCCCCATTTCTGTGCGCACACACGTCACGCGGCGGGCGAGGGCAGGATGGCAGGTGGAGGCGCTGTCACCCCCTGTGACTCTGGGGGCAGGATCCTGCCATCCTCTCCTGACGCACCAGGCTCTGCTGCCTCCTGGGCGGCAGGTTCCACAGGAGGGAGGGCGTGGGGGCAGACCTGGGCGCGGGGTCCCCTTCCCCCCTCACCTCTGAGGGATGTAGAACATGCGCTGGGGCGGGGGCTTGTACAGCACGCCACTGTATGCGGGCCACAGCCCCCCAAGGATCCGGAACAGAGAACTCTTGCCGCAGCCGTTGGGGCCCGTGATGAGCAGGTGCATGCCTTCTTCCACCTGTGGGGACAGCGGCGCCGCGTGGGGCCCGGCCGAGGTGGGGCCGCGGTGCCCTCCCTCCTCCCGACTGTGGCCACACTCAGGTACGGGCCCAGGCTGCTAGGCCACTCTCAATCTCTTGCTGAGGGGCGGCAGGGCCCGAGGCATGAAGGTCAGCATCCAGAGCCCTAACCGGACGCCTGTTTTGGGCCCCAGCCTGTCCCCTAAGCCCCTGACAAGTGCCAGAGAGCATGGGGCCAGCGTGAGGAAGGCCCTGGCAAGTCTGCGTCGCCCTCTCTGCCATGCCATCCCACCTCACTAGGAGTCCCAGTGTGCTTGCTCTCCCAGTAGGGTCGCTGTCCCTCGTTTTCCCACGAGGGCCTGACCTGGGAAAGGCACTTTCCTTTGAGTTCTAGGTGGATGGTACAAACTCCCAACTCTGTTCCTAACGCCTGGCCAGCCCTTCCGCCCCCGTGGCCCTCTCACTGTCCCCTAGGGTCCTAGGCTGCTGGGGAGATCCCTCTGTGACCCCTGGCCTCAGCGTCAAGGCCTCAGGCTCCCTGGTTAGCCGATTCCAAGATGCCTGCTGGTCTGACAAAAACGCCTTTTGTAGGCAGGGGGTGTGTGGGGGGGGGTGTGCAGGAAGGAGGGGGTCAAGTGGCAGGGAGACCACTGTCCTTGGGAGGCAAGGGAGAGCACGGAGCATGAAGCCAAGGCACCTGGGCACCGCTCTCAACCTACACCCTGACCCCCGTCCGAGGCCAGATTAAGTTGTCTGCTCTCCCAGAGTATGACTAAGGGCAGCACTGCTCGCCTGTGACGCACGTAGTCCCCAGGCCGCCTGAGTGTGATGGGGTTATGGGTTGAGTGGTGTCCATCCGATTGCATATACTGGAGTCCTAACCCCCAAGACCTCATTCAGAATATGACCTTATTTGGAAATAGAGTCTTTGCAAATATAATCAATTAAATTTAGGTGAGGTCATTCTAGAGTGGGGTGGGCCCCGAATTCCACGTGACAGGTATCCCTATCAAATGGGGACATTCAGACACAGACAGATGCACACAGAGAATACCACATGAAGGTGAAGGCAGAGTTTGACATGAGGTCAAGGCCAGGAACACCACTGATGGCCTGAGATAGACAAACTCTCCCTCAGCTACAAGACACCCTCATCTGGACTTCCGGCCTCCAGGATCCACTTCTGTAGTTTGAGCCCCTCACTGTGTGGTCCTCTGTTACACTATAAAGTCCCTTGGGTGGGGGTGGGGCCGGACTGCCCCGCCCTGCCCCCAGCCAGCCCCGGGCTGCCTCCCCGGTTGCCTTCCTGGCCCCCAACATCTCCTAGCCCCAGAGCCCGGCTTCTGCTTGGCCACGCATTCCTGCTCTTCCATCCTGGTCACCCCTCCTCACCTGGCCACGTTCCCTAACCAGCTGGGCCCTGGCTCGGCAGGGCCCCCAGTCTTGGCCTACTTGGCTGTCACTGGGCCTACCTGGAAATCATTCACCTGAGAAAAAACAATCATTGGTGGCTCCCTGCCATGCCGCAAGAGTGACCACAGGCAGGGGCGATGGGGATCACACAACGGTCTATGTGCCCGCCTCCAGCTGGCTCTCAGGGCCCTCCCCGCAGGCCAAGGAAAGGAGCCCCAGGCACTGACCCAGCCACTTGCCTCTTCCCACTTCCTTCCTCTTGCCAAACTGGCTCTGTGGCCAGGTGCACGAGGCCCCCACGGGACCCGGCCCCAAGGTCCCTCGGCTCTGTGCTCCTGCCACTTCACTGCCTTTCTCTGCCTGCCCTCGGGAGAGGGCTTCATCATGCAGCCCACCTGTCCCAAGGCTCCTGGGTGAAGCTTCATGTGACCTCTGTTCACCGCAGGGACGGGACTACCCTTCCTGTAGCCTGCATGGGATCCCAGGAGGCTAACTGGGGACCTCTGTCATACTTTTGGGGCCCCAGAGTGGGTCCTCCCTCCAATTTACCTCTGGTTCCCAGTGCCCAGCCCAGGGCTTAGGCAATATTGGTTGAATGAATGAAAACACGAATGAATGAATGACTCCCTCTTACTTCTTACCCTGATCCCCCCAGCCCCCACCCCCGCCAACAGGTCTCTTCTTCAGTCCATCATTCCTTGACCCTGTCCAAAGCTCTGGCTAGGGACACAGGTGACCGGTGGGTGTTGGCCACCAGAGCCTCCTTTCTAAAAACAGCCTCTGTAGTGGCTGAGAGCCCTTCTAGTAGGCCAGGCTCGACTCGGCACACACCTGCACTGGGGGTGTCTCGAAGCAGATGGGGGGACCCCAAGCCCAGGTCACTAGGGAAATCCATTCTGCCATAGTTGGAGTTGAACTGGAGGCCCCAGGACCCAGGCTCCTCAGGGGCGGGTGCAGGGAGGGTGGCCTCTCACCTTGACTTTAGCCCGCCTGCCAAGTAGACCTGGGGACTGACAACATATGCAGGCCCAGCCAGCCAGACACCGAGGATTGGGGCTCGTAGACACAAAAGGCTGGGCCCAGGGTAGCTCAGCCCCGCCCAGCCCACACTTCCGGGTCAGGCACCCCGGCCACCCGTCCCCCATGTGACCTACCCTGATGTTGAGGCTGGCCACCACCACCTCTCCCGTGGGCGTGATGATGGGGATGTTCTCACAAATAATTCCCTGTTCCACGTCTACCACTTGGCCTGGAGACAGAACACAATGAAGGAATGGAGGGAGCAGCAGCACTCCCTCTGCCTTCTGGCGGATTCCATGAAACCCCTCCCCCACCCCTTAGAGCGTGTGGTCCGGGGGCCCCCTGGGAATACGCTGGGTCTTCCATAAGCTCACCGACCAGCCAGTGTCTGGTGCTGAGCTCTGGGCAGGGCAGGGGTGAAGTCAATTCCCTGGCTGCTGGCACCTGAGGCTCGGGGTCCACCCTTGCTCCATAAAACCCTCAGCTCTCACTACCATTTTAATGGTGGCTTCGATGCCTGGGCTTCTTTTCCACAGCATCTTGGCCTCTGCTGTAGTGTTAAACTTTCTCTTGCTGCCCACAGGGGAGAGCGATCCCCTTTACTCAGGGACCGTGTCCCCCTCTTTTGCAAAGAGAACTAGGAAAAATCTCAGCCAGAGCACGGGGAAGGAACCCCTGCAAGCGAGGGGTTGGCCAGCGGCTACCGCTCTGGAGAAGGCAGCCGCGGGGGGGGCGGGGGGCACAGCAGGGCCGGGGAAGCCCTCCCTGAGGCGCGGCTCGAAGACACTGGCCTCTGGGTGGGAGGGCGTCTGTGGGGAGGGTGCCCTTACCTCGGATCTGCAGGGGACCCTCTACACGGGCACCAGGCCGCACCACAGACCCGGCTCCCGCCCGAGTGTCCTCCAGCTCGCCAGGCCTCTTGAAACGGCAGTGCCGGACATCTTCAAACACCTGGAACATCTCGTGTACTCGGGCTGTGTAGCCGGCCAGCTCTGTCACCTGCGGGGATGGTGATGCTGGTTCTGACCCTGCCGGCTGGGGAGGTGTGGTGGGGGCACAGCGGGGGTGAGGGCTGGGCTGGGGGGAGGGTACCTCCTTGTAGGACGACATGATCCGCTCAATGGCATCCGCGGCGGCGGTGAGGAGGTTGCGGGCAATGGTGAAGGCTTCTGTGCGTTCGCTCACAAGCTCCTCCTCCCTCATCTCCAAGGCTGCCTTCTTCACCGCCTCTGAGTCTAGGAAGCACCGTGGAAAGGAGGGGAGGGGACGGTGGAGAATGAAAACTGACCCACTAGGGGAAAGACGAGTCTCTCCAGCAGCACACACACGAGCCAAGTCAAAGTGGAGCACCAGCCTGCGCGTATGTGCTGAGACTATCAAACTCTTAGAAGAAAGCGGGCATTAAGGCTCTGTGACCTGGGATTAGGTCTGGCTCCTTAAATATGACATCAAAAGTACAGGCCACAAAAGAAAAACAGATAAATGAGCTTCATCACAATTAGAACCTTTTGGGCACCGAAAGAAACCATAAAGCAAGTGAAAAGATAACCTATAGACTGGGGGAACACAGCTGCAAATCACGTATCTGATGAGGGTCTCGTATCCGGAATATGTAAAGAACTTTTTCAATTCAACAACAAAGCGAACCCAATTAAACAATGGGCAAAAGCTCTGAACTGGCATTGCTACTGTCTTTCTTAGATCTACGAACGGCCAATAAGCACATGAAAAGATGCTCCACACTCTTAGTTGCCAGAGAAATATAAGTCAAAACTGCAACGAGGGGTGCCTGGGTGGCCCAGTCCAGGTTTCGGCTCAGGTCACGATCTCACTGGTTCGTGGGTGTGAGCCCCACATACAGCTCCCTGCTGACAGTGCGGAGCCTGCTTGGGATTCTCCCTCCCTCCCTCTCTTTCTCACTGCCCTTCTCTCGCTCATGCTGTCTCTGTCTCTCTCAAAAACATATCAACTTAAAAAAAAAACAACAACGAGACAATGGGATACCACTTCACATGCACTAGGACGGCTAGAATTAGAAAGGAATAATAACAGGCGTTGGTGAGGAAGAGGAAAAACGGGCCCCCTCACACGCTGCTGTGAGGGATGCAAGATGGCGTCGCCACCAGGGAAAACAGTCCGGCACTTCCTCAAAAAGTTCAACATAGAGGTACCAGAGAACTCAGCAACCCCATGCTTGGATATGTATCCAGGAGAAACAAAAATATCCGTTCACACGAGAACCTGTATACGAATGATCACGGCAACATCACTCACAAGCACCAAACGTCCGTCAGTGGTGGGAGAAGAAAGAGACTGTGGTACGTGTACGCATGTACGTATGTATATGAGTATTATTCAGGCACGAAAGGGAGTGAAGGAGCACTGACTCACCCCACAATGTGACTGAGCCTTGAAAAGTGTTATGCTGGGTGAAAGAGGCCAGACTCAAAAGGCCACATGTTGAATGATTCCATTTCTGAGAAATGCCCACCAGAGGCAAAGCTACAGGACCAGAAAGATGCCCGGGGTGGGGTGCAGGGTGACTGCTAATGACTCCAGGGTTTCCTTTTGGGGTGATGACGATGTTTTGGACTTAGATGGTGGTGACGGTCGCACAATTTGTAACTATATTAAAAACCGCCGAATTGTATCCTTTAAAAGGCTGAATTGTATGGTATGTTGATTACATCTCAACAATTGGGGTGAGACAGTGAGCCACGAGGCATTTGGCTTTCTTTTTTGGCACCACCAGCTCCTTCCCCCGAAACTGCCCTCCGCCAGTGTCCCGCACTGACTACAGCGGCCCCTCAGGGCCACACCGGCATCTGATCTGAGGCCCAGAGCTGTGCACCCCGGGCCTCTCCAACACCAGTGTCCCTCATGGACTCCCCACTGCTACTCCCGTCTCTCCCTCAGCTCGCCCCTCGGCGCTGTATTCTTTGACCTCTGTGAGCCTGGTCCTCCTTGACGCCTCTATTTCTCTCTGGGAGCCTGTTTCTGTCTTGACTTGCTCGTCTGTTTCAGTCTAGACCCCGTGTTTGCTCACTTCAATTGTCTCCTGTCAGTGGCCTTGACTCCCTTGACCCTTAGAGCTCTCAGGGGGCAGGGCTTTTGCACAAGGAATGCTCTGGAAACCGTGATGGGGAGCAAGGGGGAGGCGGACTCTGAGGTCCTGGGGTGTGGGAGAGTGAACAGTGGCCGCTGGAGGGACCCAGTGGAAGTGGAGGCTCCCGGGCTGAAGTGGTGGGAAGGAAGGTTCTGTGCAGAGCCCAGGGACTCTATGGGGGGGGCGGGGGACATCAGGCGGGTGCCCTAGGGTTATGATGGCGGGGGTGGGGTGGGGAGGTCGGGAAGCCAGTTCAGGGCCGATGGCCTCCAGAAGAGAACAGGGTGGAAAATGGATGGAACGGATGGCCCGAGAGCCTTGTGTTGCCTTCTCGTGGGCCTGGCCCAGGAACCCAGGGGACAGGATGGGGTGGCAGGGTAGGGGTCTTAATCCTGACAGTCTATGGGCTTAGGCCTGCCTTCCCACCGTGCCCCGGGTGACACAGCACCCAGCAGGCAGGGGGGGCCATAAGCCCTCCTCCCCAGAGGTCCTGAGAGCGGGACAGTGACCGCACACACAGGGGCGGCGTGTGCAGCTGCCGGGGGCATCTTGGCAACGGTTGGCACCTCCTGGGAGACACAACTCACTGCCCTCGCCGTAGCTTACCCCAGACACTCAGGCAGCTAAGAGCAGGGCCCTGGGGTGGACGGAGGAGCAGCCGTTCACAGCTAGGCCACTCCTCCCCTGGGCCCTCTGGCCTTGCAGCTCCGGGCCAGGAGGGCAAAGGTACCTGAATTTCCCCCAACTGATAAAGTTTCTGCCTCCTCCCGTTGGTCCCCAGTGCTCTCAGCCTCCTCGGGGCACCTAGAGACCTCACTAGCCACCGGGGGCCGGGGACGCAGCAAGGACAAAAGAGACAACCCCCCGAGCACACAGCCTAAAGTGGCAGAGTGACAATAAAGCAAACAGAGAAGTAGAACAGACAGGGTGTTCACTGTCAGGACAGCAGCGGGGGAGGTGGGGGAAGGGGAGTGGGGGGTATCAGAGGGAAGCGTCACTTGCAAATAGAGCAGTCACTTGCAAAGGCCCTGTGGCAGAAGCATTGCTTTGGGGGAATAACAAGGAGGCTGTGAGTCAGAAGCGGAGTGAACAAGGTGGGCAGTATTTCATTGTCACAGGCAACTAACTATGAAGGGCCGCGAGGCCAGGAACAAGAGCTCATGCTTCTTTGAATTGCTCACAAAGTCTGGTGTAGCAGGGGCTCCCAAAAGTCCTCCGCTTTCACAGGAGGGAGAGGCCTCAGGACCAGACAGGCCTGGGCACCAGCTCTAGAGGAAAGTAGCTGCAGGCGCTTCCTCCCAGAACCCACAGGCCACTTTCCTTGTGCCCGTGCTCCAGGCCAGGGCTGCTGAGGGAGTCTGGCGCCTGTGCCTAAATCAAGGCCGCCCTTTTTGTCAGGCCTTTGTGGTGGGAAGTACTAATCCCCCTTCAATAGACCTTTCCCCTTATGGGTTACCCAGTGAGGGACACACAGCTGAGGGTTCAAAAGCCCAAGGCAGACACACCAATAGGGAGAGAATCAGAGAGACTTCTGGTTCTGAAACAAGTCAGCCTCTCTCTCTCTCTCTCTGTTTTTAAAAAATTTTTAAAGTTTATTTTACTTATTTTGAGAGAGAGAGGGAGACAGAGCGCAAGCATGCATAGGAGGGGCAGAGAGAGGAGAGAAAGAGAATCTCCAGCAGGCTTTGCACTGTCAGCACGGAGCCGGATGTGGGGCTTGAACTCACGAACCTCAATATCATGACCTGAGCTGAAATCAAGAGCTGGTCACTTAACTGACTGAGCCACCCAGGCTCCCCTCTCTCTCTTTATATATAACTGAAAATCTTCTTACTACGGAACTGCATAACATATGACACCTTTTATTTTCAGAAATTTTAAAACATTTTATTTCCTTTATTGAGAGAGAGAGAGAAAGAGAGAGGGGGAAAATGCAAGCAGGGGAGGGGCAGAGGGACAGTGCAGAGTCCACAGTGAGATCATGATCTCAACCAAAATCAAGAGCTGTACACTTAACCAACTTAGCTATTCAGGCACCCAGATTTTATTTTATTTTTTAAAGTAAGCTCTTCTTACACCCAACATGAGGCTCCAACTCACAACCCCGAGATCAAGAATCGCATACACCACCAAGTGAGCCAGCCAGGTGCCTCAAAATACAACACTTCTTATTTTATTTAAATATTTAAAAATTTTTGTTTTAAGTATGCTCCACGCCCATCGTGGGGCTCAAACTCATGACCCTGAGATCAAGAGTTGCATGCTCTACTGACTGAGCCAGTCAGGCGCCCTGAAGTGTAACTATTTACTTGCTTATTTATTTATTTATGTTTTAGAGAAAGAGCAAGTGAGTGTGTGGGCACATGCAAGTGGGGTCAGAGGGGCAGAGGAGAGAGAAAGAGAATCCCAAGCAGCTCAGCGTGGAGCCCAATGTGGGGCTCGATCCCATGACCCTGGGATTGTGACCTCAGCCAAAATCAAGAGTTGGAACCTCAACCAACTGAGCCACCCAGGTGCTGTGATTTTACTTATTTTTTTAAGTAAGCTCTTTTTTTCTTTTTAATGTTTTATTTTATTTTCTGAGAGACAGAGTACAAGCAGGGGAGGGGCAGAGAGAGGGGGAGACAAAGAATCCGAAGCAGGCTCCAGGCTCTGAGCTGTCAGCACAGAGCCCGATGCAGGGCTTGAACCCACGAATGTGAGATCATGAACTGAGCTGAAGTTGGACACTCAACTGACTGAGCCACCCAGGTACCCTGATTTTATTTTTTTAAGTAAGCTTTAGCTACACCCAACATGGGGCTCCAACTCACAACCCTGAGATCAAGAGTCGCATATACGGAGTAAGCCAGCCAGGTGCCCCAAAGTATAACACCTTTCATTTCATTTATTTAAAATTAAACAAAAATTCTTATTTTAAGCAGCTCCACGCCCATAGAGAGTTGCATGCTCTACAGACTAAGCCGGCCAGGCGTCCCAAAGTAGAACTATTCATTCATTCATTCATTCATTCATTCACTCATTCATTTTTCAGAGAGAGCGAGAGTGAGTGTGAGGGCAGAGGGAGAGAGAGAATTCCAAGCAGGCTCCATGCTGAGCATGGAGCCCAACGTGGGGCTCGATCCCATGACCCTGGGATCATGACCTGAGCCGAAATCAAGAGTTGGACGCTCAACCGACTGAGCCACTCAGGAGCCCGAGCATAACACCTTTTAAAGCAGAGCTGTGCTCCAAGGAAGACAAGGGACATTCCCAGGAGTGCAGCGAGAAGCCGGCAGCCAAGTGCTCCCATGAAATCTCCAGAGATGGGAGAACACAGGGAAGCTTCTGTTGTGCAGCTGGGGCTCTGGGCGCACTGAACACGCAACAAAAGATTACAGATAAGAATCTGTAATTATGTGTGTATGGAGTTCAAATTAATACTGCCTCTAAGTTCAGAAACCCCTCCTCCCCAAGTGGAGAAGCTAATGTGAAATGACCTCCAGTTGGCTAATTAGCCAGGTGTGCGTGGCCCAAACAAAAGCAAGCGCACACCGTGCTGGAGAATTACCCCTGCAGTCAGACCACTCATGGCTCCCATGGAAGTCGTTGCAAAACCCACAGGGAAATGAAACACCACGAGTGAAGACCAGCAGATGGAAGATAAAGGTGGCCTAGGTCTCCAAGAATTCAGAGAAGCAAATAGTTGGGTAGAGACCATGGAGCTTAAGAGGAGCAGTCCAAAAGATGAGAAAATCAGACACTTATAAAAACAGTTTGGAATTCATATCTGAAAAGAAAAATTTCAGTGCGCCTGGGTGGCTCAGTCGGTTTCTTGATTTCACACTGGGTCATGATCCCAGGGTCGTGGGATCGAGCCCTGTGTTGAGCTCCATGCGGAACATGGAGCCTGTTTAAGATCCTCTCTCTTGGGGCACCTGGGTGGCTCAATTCGTTGAGCATCCGACTTCCACTCAGGTCATGATCTCGCAGTTGACGAGTTCAAGCCCCTGGTAGGGCTCTGTGCTGACAGCTCAGAGCCTGGGGCCTGCTTTGGATTCTGTGTCTCCCTCTCTGCCCCTTCCCTGCTCATGCTCTGTCTCTCTCTGTCTCAAAAATAAATATAAACATTAAAAAAAAAAAAGATTCTCTGTCTCTCTCTGTCTCCTTCTGCCCATCTCCTCTGCTTGCATATGTGTACTCTCTCTCCAAAAAAGAAAGGAGGGAAAGAAGGAAGAAAGAAAGAAGGAAAGAATAAAATTTCTGTTTTCAAATTTTTGTGTGGAAGAGAATCAAATAGAACTTATACAAATAGTCACTGAGGGGTGCCTGGGTGGCTCAGTTGGTTAAGCAACCGACTCTTGGTTTCAGCTCAGGTCATGATTTCCTGTTTCACGAGATGGAGATCAACCCCACACTGGGCTCTGTGCTGTCAGTGCAGAGCCTGCTGGGATTCATTTCTCTCCCCCCTTCTCTCTGTCTCTTTCTCTGCCCCTCCTACCTGTGCTCTCTCTCTCTCTCAAAATCAGTTAATAAACTTAAAAAATTATTAAAAAAAGAAATAGTCATTGAAATTTTAAAACTCTTCAAATCAGACACAGCTGGAAAGCACACTGATGAGTGAGTGAGCAGAAAGATCTGAGGCAATTTCCCAGAATTCAGCACAGTGTTAGGTGGCGGAGGGTGAAGACCCGCGCGTCTAGTGGGAGTTCCAGAAGGAAAGAGCAGAGGAACGAGACCAAGGCAACATGTGAAAAGGTAACAGCTGAGAATTTTCCAGAATGATGGAAAGGTCTGAGCATACAAAGGCCATACAACAAGTATGGATAAACAGAAACCTACGGATAAACCCTGCATAGGGAACCTGGAGGGCGCAAAGAAGACAACGCAGGCTGCTAGGGGCCGTTAAGCTAATAGTGGATTTTCCAACAGAGACCATGGAATATCGTCAGGGACTGAGAGAAAGTAACACCCTCGGCTCCCACACCCAACCAAATTTTGGGGGAAAGAAACAACAAAATAATCTCAAAGCTCCCCTGATGAAAGCCTTGCCGAAAGAACTTTTAGAAGACCTCTATCTGGAAGAAGGTAACTGGGCTGTGGGGAAGGATGGATGAGCAAAGAAATCATTCAACACAGTGCTGAAGTTAAACCCACATCGACCCGATAAAGCAATAGCTGAGCCTAAAAATAACAGGAAAGCAAACTTGACACGGGGCTACGCCAAACATCAGCATGGGCGGTCCCGGGGTTAGAATGTTCTAGAGGCTGGGGGAAGGAGCGCCTACTCTCCCGTGCTCGTGTTAGCCTTTCAGAGGGCAACCACGACAAGACTGCCAGTTAGAGGAACAAAATGGGAAATCTGATGACCCCGTAGCTAAAGTGAAAAGGAGGCCTCCCTGTCCCCCACCCCCACCCCAGGCCGTAGGGCAGAGGTCTATATCTGCTGCAACCTAGAGAAGTTGTTTTAGGCATGCGGAAGCCGAGGCCCGAGCGCTGAGGTAGCTCCCAGAAGGTCGCTCCCACCCGCAGGTGGCACTGAGCCGAGGACAGGGCCAGACCCACGCTCCTGGCCCACGGCCCCCGGGGCTCGGCTGAAGGCTACCCAGGAGTGTGAGATGCTGGAGAGCGGAGGCACCCGCAGAGCAGAAGGCAACCAGGAGCAGTGTGACCTTTGCTGCCGTCAAGGATGCCAGGTGGGCCTCACGGCCCTAGCAGAAGGGGCAGGTGCATCGGCCGAGCTCTGGGTCTGCCCACGCCTAGCGCTCAGTAACCCAGGAGGACAGGACAGGGTCCCTGCTCCCGCCCGCCTGGGAGCTGGCTCTTACCTGACTCGGAGTAGCCAGTGGCAGTGATTATGGGGACGGCCACCATGAGCAGGCCGGAGGCGCTCCACACATACTTCATGAGGAACTGCTCCAGCATGATGTACCAAAGGCGTTCCAGCAGGATCAGGTTAATCTGGGAAGCCAGGTCCTGGTAGGAGTGCCGCAACAGGGCCAGCTCCACCTGGGGGGGAAGGGCGGCAAGGAGAGAGAGAGACCCAGAGGCCCCCCGGTGACCACCGTGGGGACAACCGAGAGTCGCCCAGCACCGCTCATACATGCCCTGCCGCGTGACGGCCATGACAACGTCAAGGGCTGGGGGTTACAACGGAGCCACATTTATCGGGGACAGTTTTCAGGCTTCAGGACCGCTCGACATCATAGTACGGGGGTACGGTGGCAAGGAAGAGAAGGGACTCGCCACCCCCACCTTCTGAGGCCCATTCTTTCCACTACCTGTCTAGTCAGGACACTTACCGTGCCTCTCTTTGCCCTGCGCAGCTTCGGGACATCTTTGGGTAGCTGCTGGCGAGTGTGCCCTGAACTAAGCAAAGGGCAGCAACGGGGGAGCAAAGGGCAGTACTCGCTTTGAGTCTTGACCTCCGTAGGCCCCGCCTCCCTCACCTGCCCCAGCTTCTTGTGGACAAGGGCCCTCTGCGGCACCCTCCCGGCCGGCGGGCTCCCGAGCCAGCGCCGCCCTGCTCTCCGCACTGCACTGGCCCCCACCCACTACCTCAGGACGGGGACTGCCGGGGAGAGGGGGCCACGCGAGGTCTGGAGAAGAGAGCAGGAGAGGCAAGCGGGGGGACCAGGGGGTGTCAGGAACCGGTCATGGCAAGGTGGTCATTAGGCTGCGGATCCCTTGGCTCAGTACAGCGGCGTGTGCCGCGGCCCTGCCTTCCCACCCCGGCTGACCACAGCTGCCTGGCACCGTTTCCTTTGCCAAGTACTTTCACACCCGACTCTCCGTTCGATTCTCAACGCGTGATGTCACACGTGTATTCTCACGGCCGCTGTACCGTAGGACAAGCCCCGAGCCCCAAGTGGCAAAGTGACCTGGCTGAGGAGGAGCAAAAGATGTGTAATTTGGACCACACTGGCAGAGCCATTAAGAGAGAACCAGATTCTCATAAACGATGCCTTGACTTCTAAGAGAGACTTACCTTGTTCTCAAGCCAGCAAGAGTCTGTGTGTATGTGCGTGCATGTAAGTGTGCGCTTCCGCCTCCTGAATGAAAGCTAGATGGGGCTCCTCAATGAAATCTCAATGAGAGCAGAATACCGTGAGGTCTGCCTTCCAGCCAGCCAGTCACCTGCGCCCTAGCCTGGGCCACTGTCCCCAGGGGCTGCTGAGACTGGGGTGACCCCCTTGTGTGCACAGCGAAGGCAACCAACCCACCCGTCAGGGCCCATCACCTCACACTGCTTTCCAGCCCTTCAGCCCGGGTCTAAAGAGATAGGCTGCTGGGCCACAGCGGGGCTCTCCTGCCCCCACCAGCCAGGTCGGCCACATCGCCTGGCCTTGCATCGAGCCAGATCCCAGTTCCTGAAGTGAGCACCCTGGCGATCCAGGCTCGTGCTGGGAGCTGTCAGCTGGGGCTGACAATGTAGCTGCGGGTAATGTGCCAAGCGCCTCACCCAAGGCCGTGGCTGCTTGCCAAGGCCCTGCGGCCCAGAGTGCGGGAGAGATGGGTTGTGGCTGCAGACCAGGCATTTTCTCTTAATCTGGAGCCCGGCCTACGCCCAGGATGCCCCTTCTGCAGAGTTCAGGGACAAACCTTTTTTTTTTTTTTTTTTAAATCACAGCCTCTCCCCAGTGTGCAGCCAATGAAACAAGCCCCCGGGACAAGAGACCACCGAGGGAGGACACACGGGCCTTCAGGAGGTGGATACCATTGTGCCCCTCCCCCGAGAAGCCCTCGGGAACTGAAACCAGAGTAGCAGAGAGCAGGGCCGGAGGCAGCTGCAGCCCCAGGCACGAGGAAGGGGAGGGGCCGAGGCAAGATAAAGGGAGCAGTGGCCCTGAGTAACCTTTCCCAGCCGGGCTCCGGCAGGCCGGGACCCAGGCGGAAGGGCGGCCGCGCGGGGGCAGGGGAGCCGCCGGGCGGGCAGGAAGTGCGTCCTGCGGCGGAGGCGGCCTGGTCCCGGCATCCCTGGCCCCGGGGCCTGGGGAGGCAGGCAGCCTAGCAGGTAGCCCGACCGGCCTGTGGGCTAAGGCGGGGGAGGCTTTGACCCCGAGTGCCCAGCGCTGCCACCGCTGTGGCCGCCGCACTGGGTGCTGCTCGTTAACCCCCGCTTGGGCTGAGTCATGCCCATAATGCCAGCCTGCTTGGCCCACCAGCTTGGCCAGATGCCGGCCTTCAAAGGGCCCGGGGGGCCCAGGAGGGGCCAGGCAGCAGGCCGTGTCCCCCTGTCCCTGCTCCTGGATGGTCAGGAGCCTCCTCCGGGCTGGCTGTACGAGGGGAGCAAGCAGGGAGCTCCACCATCTGAAACCGCTAGGATCCACAGCTCCTAAGCCAGGCCAACCACTCGGAGGAGGAGAGGAAGCAGAAGTGGCCTGGAGCAGGCGGGCAGCCGGCCCTGGGCAGGCCCCGCCCAGCCTTCCTGCTTCTCCATTTCTGTGCCTAAGTCTGGGCTGCCCAAGGCCCTGTCGTCCCCAGCCTTCGTCTTCTGTGACCTACCCACACCTCTGGCATGAGCCCCAGCCAGGCCTGGGCTTTCCATGCCGTCCATGGCTGCCTGCCCCCTGGTCTCCCAGCACCCCAGCATGCCCCACCTCGTGGCCCCCATAGAAGGCGATCTCCTCTGAGTTGGCCACCACTCGAGAGTGCATGTAGCGCAGCTCTCCCTTGCGCCGCGCCTCCTCTGCCACCAGCTCGCCAAACTTAGGTGAGAAAGCCCGCAGCACGTTGGCTGTGAGGAACACGACGAGTCCGGCGATGGCCGAGGGCCAGGCCGTGCCGGCCCCACGGGAGCGGGCCGCTCGAACCAGGGTGTAGGCCGTCACGGCGACGTCCAGGAGCGGCTTGGTGAGGTTGGAGTAGAGGTGGGCCACCGAAGCGGCAAAGGCCACCACGTCCTCCGTCAGGGACTGGTCAGGGTTGCGAAGGCGCCCGTCCATGTTGCTGACTCTGTAGTACGTCTGCTGGGAAAAGTAGAGGCTGTAGGCGTGGGCCACTAGACGGCTGCGGAAAGACAGGGCCAGCTGGCCCTCGAGGTACCGGATGGCACTGTTGATGAAGGTGGCAGGGAGAGCGATGAGGAGCCACTGCAGGAGCTGCCAGCCGAAGGCCCGCGGGTCCTTGCGCACGATGCTGCGGGCCAGTCGGCCGTCCAGGCGGGCCACGTACACCGACAGGAAAGTCCGGCTCACCAGGGAGGCCGAATGCAGCGCCAGCAGCCCTGTTTCCCGGCACAGGGTCCTGGGGAAGAGCAGCCGGAGGAGCCCCAAGAGCCGCCGCAAGAACACTCTGTTCACGCTGGCCTTGGCCGCCGTGGCCCCAGAGACCTCCTGCGTGGACTCCCCTGCTGGGACCTGAGGGCCCCTGCTTGCAGCTAGGTACTGCCGCACCAGAGGGTAGATTTTGTGGGCTCCATAGGCGGTGAGGGCCAGGACCAGAGCTGTGCGCTTCAGCGTGGTCACCCGCGAGGGCCTGGGCGTGGAGAGTACCGGCATGTCACCTGGGCTGGATGCACGGGGGCCGGGACTGGTGCCTGAGGCAGAAGTCGAGGCAGGTGGCCGGAAGGGTTGTTGCTCTGACCCTGGGCTCCTGGGTTGTCTAGGCCACGGGAAACCTTGCAGTGGTCCCTGAAACTGTCGCGTTAGGCCACCGGGGCGGTGCTGGGGCCCCTGGTGCGGGGGGCTCAGGGCCCTCCAGGGTAGCGGCCTCTTCAGGCAGCCAAGGTGGAGAAACTTGTCAGGCCCCTAACCCCTGGGGTCAGAGCCTCGGGGGGCGGAGGGAGGGGGTCCCGGCAGAGAGGGCGTCTCTTCCTCTACACCTCCTCCTCTACCTTCACTCCTGGTGGCTCCCCTCCCCGGGGCACTAGGCGCGTCCGTCAGCTCCGCAGCCTGGCTGAAGCCGACAGTGACTCCGCCACCCGTCCAGAATCCCCACCCACCCAACCCCTCCCCAAGGGGGGAGTCGAGGGAAGGGGAGGAGGCGGAGGAGGGGCGGAAGGCGGGGCCCGGGCGCAGCGAGCCCCACCCCGTTCTCGCCCCACGACTGGGCCCCGCCCCTTCCCCGGACCAGTGAGACGTGGGAGGACCGCGCGGGCCAGAGAAGCGGCCCCTAGCTTTCTCGCCAAGGCCCCGCCCCTCCTCCCGGCGCGCTCTCGAGGCGCCGCCGCCCAGCCTCGAGGCGCCCCTTCGCCTCCAGTCTGGGGCGTTGGAGCCTCGGCTCGGGGGCGGGGCGAAAACCGGCTGTGGGCGGAGTCGCCGGGACCTGGGTGCGGCTGGGATTGGGGCGGGGCGCGGCGGGTGCTTCCGGTTTCCGGCCGCGGGGGAAGGGGCGGGGCCGGGGCTGCGGTGGGAGCGTCTGGTGACGGCGGCGGGGCGTGTGCGTTGGCTGTGGGAAGCTCGGTGAGCGTGGTCCTCCCGGCCTTCGACGAGGGGCGGCGGCGTGGGGCCGACGGCCGAGCTGGGAGTGCAGGGGCAGGGCTGGGCAGCGAAGTCGGGGCGGCGGCTGCCGTTGGGCTCCGGGGGCGTGAGGGCCGGCGCGACGGTGAGGGGCGGTCGCGGAGCCCCTCGGGAGGGGCCGCCGGGGTGGGGCCTGTGGAGGGCGTGGCGGGCTAGGGCCGCGTCGGGCGGCCGCGCGGGTGGAGCGCGGGGGCGGGTCTCGAGCCGGGAGGGCGCAGCGGCCAACCGGGGCTGAGGAGAGGGGCTCTTCCGGTTTCCGAAAGACCGCTTCTTCTAGAACTTTCTGTAGATGGGGCCCTGAGGCGCGGTTAGTTGGGATCTGCGTTTGTTTTTGGCCCCGACTTCCGGTAGGAGTCGCTCTTCGGGGCTTGCTGAGGCACCTCGAGTTCTCCCACCTCATGGGAGGCAGACAGGGCGTCGGAAGGCCATTTTTAGCCCCTGCTCTCGCCCCGGAGGGAGGCTGCAGGTTCTCTTTCGGCTCTGTGGGCAAAGCTCAAAGGCTCGGCAGGGAAGGGTCTCCCGGTTTTCCTGGGGGGCGGGCACGCCGCGGCTCTCGGAGAAAGTGCGTTACCGGGACACTGCCGCCCCGGGGCTGGCTGGGGAGGGAGAGGGCCTGATGGACGTCGAGAATTTTCTGTCTGCCTGATCTTTATCCAAAAACAGTTTCCGGGCTAGGCAGGCCTTAAGGAGTTTGTCCCACTCAACCGGGAAAGGAATTCTCCAGAAAGGTGGCTTTTAACGCACGTACTAGAAGGCAGCAAGTACCTCCGCCCTGGCAAACGGGAGTTTGTTAGGCCTTTGAGCGCTGTTGGCCAAGTATCCCGGCCGAATGGAGCCCAGTTTCAGCCATTGGTTTAGGAAAACGAGTAGAATGCTGGGGTGGAGGGTAAAGAGTGGCCGCTCAGCTCTCACGACTTTTGGCCCTTTTCTGTCCTGTCAGGAAACAAGCTCACATCTCACTGTTGGAAACCTTCTAGCAACAGGATGAGTCTGCAGTGGACTGCAGTCGCCACCTTCCTCTACGCAGAGGTCTTTGCTGTGCTGCTGCTCTGCATTCCCTTCATTTCTCCCAAAAGGTAGGGCCCGTGGAGCATGCAGGCAAGCAGGAGGGTGATTGTTGCTGAGCCCCGTAGCTTGTGTCTGGAAAGTTGGTAAGACCCCGGAATTGGGGCCAGATGGAAACGGGTAGAACCTGTCTGGGGTTGTGGTGGCAGACCTTCCACACGGTTTTGCTTTGTCACATCTCGTTGAATTCCCTTCTTGTGCATCCTGCCTTCTGGCCTTCTGAATGCCCCAAAAGGGAGAAGACCCGTCTCTAGTTATGTTTCTGGGAATGATGCCCTCTGCCTTCCTTTGGTCTCCAAGGGTTCAGGCGATGGCAGTATGGCATCTGGAAGACTCACACCATGGGGTCATGTCATAGTTGATTTGGTGACTTCTGTCCTAACTAGTCCCACTGGCATTGTGGCCTTGTGAGCATTACTCAGCCTATGAGAGGTGAAGCTGTATTCCTTTTAAAGAACAGAGGACCTGTTCGAAGTTAATTGGAAGTTAATTCTTAATTACGTCTGATATGTGAACACATTCTGATTTTAATTAGAAAATTATACATAATGCTAACCCATCACAGGTATTTTAAAAAGCTTTTCAATCGAAAAATGTAGACTGCTGATATGAAAAAATAAGTATTCAATCTTGTCTGAGGAATATTTTTGCCAAAAGCCAGATCTGAATCTTTTCACACTTCATACAGTTCCGGGGAGAAATGCAGAGACAGAGGCCCTTTTGGAGCTGCGATCTGGGCAGCTTTATAAGATAACCAACATGGTTTCTGTAAAAAGCAGATTGGGAAGGAAGACTGAAGAGGCTGAGGAGAAATTGAAGATGCTTACTAATTCAGTGCAGAGTCAAAACCTTGTCAGTTCAGATTCAAACAAACCAGGCTTAAAAAAACAAATGCAGCAATTGGACTTTGGGACTCTAGCTCTGATAATGAGGGACTCTTGTTAATTTTCTTGAGGTCTGGCGATGGCATTGTGATTGCATCAACCATTCCTAAAGGCGCTTTTCTGGCAGAATTCCATCCTGAAGTATTTATGGAAGGAAATGAAGGGGAGTCTTGGGTCTGCTTTATAATGATCCAGGGTGGTGGGGGTCTAGATGAATGTATTTGGGTCATGTGGAGAAGCCGTTTGAAGAAATAATGTGCATGTGGCCAGCATTTTGAATATTAACGTAGGGGAATGCAGTGAGAAGTTCGGTTTTGAGTTTTCCTGCACCTGAAACCGGTAGTGTGTTGCGTGTTAATTAAACTTTAATAATAAGAAAAAGTTTTTGTTTCCTTCCCCAGAGGTGACTAGTGTTTAAGATTGTGCTTTAAAAAAATTTTTTTTTAATGTTTTATTAAAAAAATCTTTTTTAGTGTTTATTTTTGAGAGACAGAGTGTGAGCCGGGGAGATGCAGAGAGAGAGGGAGACACAGAATCGGAAGCAAGCACCAGGCTCTGAGCTGTCAGCAGAGAGCCCGATGTGGGGCTTGAACTCACAAACTGTGAGATCATGACCTGAGCCGAAGTCGGCCACTTAACTGATTGAGCTACTCAGGCGCCCCTAAAAAAAATTATTTTAACGTTTATATCTTTTGAGAGAGAGACAGAGTGCCAGCAGGGGAGGGGCAGGGGGGGTGTGGAGACACAGAATCTGAAGCAGGCTCCAGGCTCTGAGCTGTCAGCACAAAGCCCGAGGAGGGGCTCGAACCCACCAGTGGTGAGATCATGACCTGAGCTGAAGTTGGATGCTCAACCGACTGAGCCACCCAGGTGCCCCTAAGATTGTGCTTTTTTAGAACTTTATATACGTGGACAAGCTTTTTTTTTTTCCTTTGCGCTGTTGAACAGTTGTCCTAAATTGAGAACTCTAGGCCACTGAGGCTGAGTCTTTTCAGGATAATCAGCCATTGGAGAAGAGTACAGCACCGACTCTGTCCCTGAGGCCCCGAGTCCCAAGTGTGTTTGTTTCTTCAGTGTTTTTGTCTTCACAGATGGCAGAAGATTTTCAAGTCCCGCCTGGTGGAGCTGGTGGTGATATACGGCAACACCTTCTTTGTAGTTCTCATTGTCATCCTTGTGCTGCTGGTCATTGGTGAGTGAGCTGTGGCTGAGGGTGGCCACCTGCCCACACCCTTCGCCGTGGCATGGCCTCTGCTGCAAGGCCCTATGCCATGTGTAGCCTGCAGGTTGGGCTTCCCAGAGGCAGACCACTTCGGTGCTTCTGTCTTTCTCTTGGCAAGAGGGTACTGCTGACTGCTGGCAGGGCCTTGACTTTGACCAGAAGCCTTTGTGTACTCTATGACGGCCACCTCACTTTTAGGGCAGCTCCTCAGGTCATTCCAGAACTGAAACCACGAGCAGCTGACTGCTTCATGTTGACCTTGCTTTAAACAGTACTGCTCTTCAGTCACACAGGCTTTGAATAATGAACTGAGCTACCAGACAGGGAGTGGAGCTGGGAAGGAAGCTGCCACATCCCATAGCATAGTGGGGACTGAGAGGTCTGGCGGCATATCCCAGATCTCTCTGGATGGGTCAGGCCAGGTCTTTCTGGGTCCTTCTGGCTGTGGAGTTCTATAAACACATTGAGGTGCACACCAACAGGGCTTGAAAGATAAGCTGGTCCTGGAGCATGCTCCGGGATGGGGCCTGGGGCCTTATGGTGTTAAGATGGATGGCAAGCATTTTGTGACGTGGTGGTGGTGTGATTGTTTAGAGACCAGAGGAATCAGTATAATTCTAATCTGGCCATTAAATGTGCATTTTGTTGTGGTAGGTGATCAGTATGTCCCCCTGCTTGGACTTGAAAGTACTGGCTGAGCTCTGCTACAGACCGCAATCCTGATTCCAGGGTATGACCCGCTTAGGCTCACAACACTCTTCTTTCCCTTAGTTTCCAGCAGAAATGTGACAGTGGGTAGAAGGCCAGGGAGCCATAGTTCAGGGGGAATGTGCAAGGCTCCACTCACTAGCTGAGCATTAGGCATTTTTCCTTCTAACGTCTTGGCGCCTGACGGAATGTGTTCAGGCAGGACTTCCCCTCTAACAGGCCAGGTGTGGCCTAATCTTTCTCAGTGGTGTAGGGTGGCTACCAGCTGCCCACATGTGCGACCATGCTGTTCTTGAAATACTTGGCAAGGGTCTAAGAGGTAGGTCTTTCCAATCAGGGTTCTTTCCCTGAGTGGTCTCTGAGCGTGGCGTGGGTAGGAAACCCCTGTGTTATCCTTTGGGCATTAAAAAGCTGGATCGTAGGGGTACTTGAGTGGCTCAGTCGTTTAAGCATTTGACTCTTGATTTTGGCTCAGGTCACGATCTCATGCTTCATGAGTTCTAGCTTTGTGTTGGGCTCTGTGCTGACAGCAGGGAGACTGCTTGGGATTCATTCTCATTCATTCATTCATTTTCTCTCTCTCTCTCTCTCTCAAAAATAAACTTAAAAAAAAAGCTTGACTTCAGAGTTTTGGAACTGAGTGCGTGTGTTTTTGCTTTTGGGTGTAGGGGCAAGAATGGGGGTGGGCAGGGGCTATGCTGGGGTGCTCCCTTGGGGCCTTGCACCTCTGCACCAGGCTCCAGGAGCGCTCTCTTTCCTAGCTCAGCTGAAGGACCAGGGAGGTCCTTTGCAGAATCCAGTAGTTGGCAAAATTGCCATTCTTTTTTGAGGTCAGGGAACTGCTTGGAAGTTGTAGAGAGACACTAGCTGTGATGGCTGGCTGCTTCTATTTCTAACGGTAAGAAGTGTAATATAGAGAGGTCTGTGGAGGCTTCCAAAAATGTTAGCCAACAGGAAACCCTAGTGGAAGGTGATGGGCATAACCAGCTTTCGCTGGGAAGGGTCTGAGACAGGGCTGGGGCTGGGGGTGGGCTTGATGAGCATCCAGGGTCAGTTGCCCTGGTCCAGAGGCCTGAGATAGGGAGGGCAGCACTCTTTTTTTTTTTTTTTTTTTCTTTACTTGGGCTAGCGTGGCCTAACACCTCTGTCCCATCTGTTCCCTGCCATTGGCCGTCGGTCATCGTGGTCCTTAGGGTAGTGGGGTTCCCGGATGCAAATGATGGTGTAGAAAAACGTGTTTGTTTGTTTCAAATGTTTATTTTGAGAGAAAACACGAGTGCACTAGGGAGGGGCAGAGGGAGAGAAAGAGGGAGAGAGAGAATCTGAGCTATCAACCCAGAGCCGGACACAGAGCTCGTTTCCATGAACTGTTAGATCACGATCTGAGCTGAAATCAAGAGTCGGACACTGAATTGACTGAGTCACCCAGGAGCCCCAACATGTGTTGTTTTAAATCACAAAAATAAGACATTTTTTAAAACCCGGAAAGTTAACCCAGAAAGTTAAATTTTCTCCTTCCTCATTATTCCACGTCTCACAGAAAACCATTGTTGATACTTTATTGTATGTTTTGACAGGCATTTTTTTTTCCTTTTTTTCTAAGCCATTGAACTGCCTTTTGTTTTTTAATGTTTGTTTATTTTTGAGAGAGAGGAGAGAGAGAGAGAGAGAGAGAGCACACTCGTCATGAGGGGGAGAGGGGCAAGAGAGAGAATCCTAAGCAGGCTCTGCACTGTCCGCGCAGAGCCTGATGCGGGGCTAGATCACTTGAGCCATGAGGTCACTTGAGCCATGTGTTTATGACCTGAGCCAAAATCAAGAGTTGGGTGACTGAGCCACCCAAGTGCCCCTCCACAGCATTTTTCTATGCTGACATCTTTATGAAAATGCTATATATTGGGTGGCTCAGTTTGTGAAGCGTCCAACTTTGGCTCCGGTCATGATCACATGGTTTGTGAATTCGAGCCCCATGTCGGGCTCTGTGCTGACAGCTCAGAGCCTGGAGCCTGTTTCAGATTCTGTGTCTCCCTCTCTCTCTGCCCCTCCCCAGCTAGTGTTGTCTCTCTTTCAAAAATAACCGTCAAAAATATATACATATTATGTGCCCTTTGGGATTGGATTCAGATCATACCACGCACTGTTTTGGATTTGCGTTTTCTCTTTTGTCTTAGACATCTTTTTACAGCAATCTCATCCTTTTTAAAGATTGGTATTCTAACACATGGTTTCGCTGTAATTCGATTCTTTATAGGCATACTTGTATCATTACATGTTTATGCAAATGTTCGTGTAGATAAATTCATAGAGGCGGAATTGATGAATCCAAGGGTATGAACATTTTTTTCAGTTTATTTAGAGAGAGAGAGCAAGCAGGGGATGGGCAGAGAGTGTGAGAGAGAGAATCTTAAGCAGGCTCTGAGCTGTCAGAAACTGTGAGATCATGACCTGAAACAAGATCAAGAGTCAGACACTTAATTGACTGAGTCACTCAGGCACCTCCAAGGGTATGAACATTTAAAATTTTGTGTCTTGGGGTGCCTGGATGGCTCAGTTGGTTAAGCCTTCAACTTCGGCTCAGGTCACGATCTCACAGTCGTGGGTTTGAGCTCCGCATCGAGCTCTGTGCTTGACCGCCACCTCAGAGCCTGGAGCCTGTTTCAGATCTGTGTCTCCCTCTCTCTCTCTGATCCTCCCCTGCTCTCTCTCTCCTCTCTCATTTGAAAAAAATAAAATTTTATGTCTTACATTGGGCTGCTGTAACAAAAACGTCATAGACTGTGTGGCTTAAACAACAGACATTTATTTTTCACAGAGGCTGGAAGTCCAAGATCAGGGTACTGGCAGATTTGATGTTTGGTGAGGGCCCTGTTCCTTGTTCATAAAACTTTCTCATTTTGTCCTCACGTTGCAAAAAAGATGAAAGCGCTCAGTGGGATCTCTTTTATAAAGGCACTAACTTCATTCATGAGGGCCCTGTTCTCATGACCTAACCCTTCCCAAAGGCTCCACCTTCTAACACCATCCCATAGGGGGTTAGGTTATCAATATAGGAATGGGAAGGGGAGACAGGAGTAAGCAGTTGATAACAAATAGGGATATTGTTGTCCTGGTTTATACCCCTGCTCAGTGTTGGAGAAGGCTTGTTTCATGATCCAGATGTAACAGTGGGTGCAAGGCCAGTAAAGAGCAGATTTTTGTATAATGTAAGTCAGTTTAAAAACCAAGCAGACTTGTGCCTCGGTGGCACTGTCGGTTAAGCATCCAACTCTTGGTTTCAGTTCAGGTCATGATCTCACAGTTTCGTGAGTTCGAGCTCCACGTTGGACTCTGTGCTGGCAGTGCAGAGTCTGCTTGGGATTCTCTGTCTCCCCTCCCCTCCCCTGCTCGTGCTCGCTCGCTCGCTCTTTCTTGCTCTCTCAAGAATAAACATTTAAAAAAATTTGTAGCTTAAAAAAAAGTCTCAAACCAGAGATTAAGAATGAAACAACGTCCATATAAGTGGTAACTTGCTCCTCTCCCCTGGGTGTCTGTTAAGAGACCTTTCTAGGTAGGTTTTTATGTCCCAACTTTTAAAAAGATGTCTCAGGGGTAAGGGAGGAAAAAGCAGTAGATTATTCCATTTCTACAATGATAGACAAAACAGCATAATGTATTTGTAAACCGGGGCACTATATGTCTAACAGTGCCATCCAGGAGCACAGGCTATTCGTGATTCACTAGTTACTTGCATGCCCCCTGTGCACTCAGAACTGTGCGAGGGCCTAGGTCTAGAAGAAAAGATTTCTTCCTTCGTGGAGTTTTTAATCGAATTCAGGGGAGATAGACAATAAATCTGTAATTAGGATAATTTCAGATTAGGGTGTGTATTAAAAAATAGGGTAACGTGGCTGAAAGTGACTGCTTTAGGTAAGAAGACCAAGGTCTTAGGCTTACTGGAGGTGATTACGTCAGGGATTCTTTCTCTACGTATTTCTGGTATACAGGTTGTACTTGAATTTTTGATGAGCTTGCATTCATTTTGTAATCAGAATAAGACAGTTTCTTGGTTTTTCTTTGAAAAATTTTTTTGTCATTTCCCATTCCATAGGTTGCCTTTTAGTTTTGTTGATTGTTTCCTTTGCTGTGCAGAAGCTTTTTATTTTGATGTGGTCCCAGTATTTTATTTTTGCTTTTGTTTCACTTGCCTCAGGAGACAGATCTAGAAAAGTGTTGCTATGGCCGATATCAGAGAAGTTACTGCCTGTGCTCTCTTCAAGGATTTTTATGGATTCAGGTCTCACGTTTAGGTTTTAATCCATTTTTGAGTTTATTTTTGTGTATGGTGAAAGAAAGTTTCGGTTTCATTCTTTTGCATGACGTCCAGTTTTCCTGACACCACTTATTGAAGAGACTTTGTTTTTCCCGTTGGATATATTTTCCTTCTTTGTGGAATATTAAATGATCATACAGTTGGGGGTTTTTTCCCTAGATTTTCTATTCTGTTCTGTGTGTCTATTTTTATGCCCGTACCATATGGTTTTAATTACTATTGCTTTGTAATATGACTTTGAATCTGAGATTATGATACCTCCTGTTTTGTTTTTCGTTTTCAAGATTGCTTTGACTGTTTCAGGTCCTTTGTAGTTCCGTACACATTTTGGAAGTGTGTGTTCTAGGGGTGGCTGGGTGGCTCAAGTTGGTTGAGCATCTGACTTCGGCTCAGGTCATGATCACACAGTTGGTGAGTTCGAGCCCTGCATCAGGTTCTGCTGACAGCTCAGAGTCTGGAGCCTGCTTCGGATTCTGTGCCTCCCTCTCTCTCTGCCCCTCCCCTACTTGCACATGCTCTTTCTCTAAAATAAATAAAGACCAAAATTTTTAAAAAAGTGTTCTAGTTCTGTGAAAATTATTGTTTGTTGGTACTTTGATAGGGATTGCATGAAATCTATAGGTTGCTTTGGGTAGTGTAGAGATCTTTTTTTTAGTATATGTGCTGCCGAAGCGAGCACTGGGTAGTGTAGAGATCTTAACAGTATTTGTTTTTAAGGTAACATTGTTTATATACTAAAACCCATTATGAAGCTTAGGAATGGAAGAGTTTGAGTCCTTTTTTTAAACGTTTTTATTTGAGAGCGCACACGCGCAATGTATAAGCAGGGTAGGGGCAGACAGAGGTAAAAAGAGATACAGAATCCGAAGCAGGCTCCAGGTTTGAGCTGTCAGCATGGAGCCCGACACAGGGCTTGAACTCAGGGAACATGAGATGACCTGAACCAAAGTCAGATGCTCAACTGACTGAGCCACCCATGTGCCCCAAAGCCTGAGTCTTTAGCAGGCAGGCGCCCTCAGGGTCTTTGACTCCTAGGACACTGGTACCTCCTCAGTGGGGATTTCCCTGGCTTATCACTGGGGCACCTGATGGCCAGCCCAACTTGAGCTAAGCAGAATCACATATTGGGGGTACCATGGCCACTGCCAGCAACACCTCAGACTTGGTTAGCACCTTGACACAAGGAGCGGGTTTGTGGTCTGTGTAGATTGGGGCCAGGGAGTGACCTGAGAAAAGCCAGTGGAGAGGATGGGTCTGAGGGCAGATCTCTTAAGACTGTGTCCCCCAAGGTGTGTGTAGAACGGAGGATAACTGGGGTGACAGATTTGAGGGAAGTGAGGTCACCTTGAGTCCTGCTGCCTCTCCCCTGGACACCCCAGTCTTAGCGGGAGCTAAGTGCCCTCACGTCTCTTCTCCACTCTGCTGCAGATGCTGTACGTGAGATCCGGAAGTATGATGATGTGACAGAGAAGGTGAACCTGCAGAATAACCCCGGGGCCATGGAACATTTCCACATGAAGCTTTTCCGTGCCCAGAGGAATCTCTATATTGCTGGCTTTTCCTTGCTGCTGTCCTTGTGAGTGAGGAGGGACAAGGGGCTGGGGGTTGGGAAGGGAGCCCTGGGCTAGCCTGTGACCTTGACTTCTTCAGTCTTTGGTGGCCTTGATCTGGGGGCCTTGTCTGTGTTCTGGGAGCCACAGGATCTCCTCCCAGAGGCCTCCAGCTTTCCTTCTGACCTTCAGAGGCAGTGTAGCGGTGGGGAGATCTGTGACTGGAAGGTCACAAGACTTGCTTCTGTTTCTGCCATAACTTGCTACATGCTCTTTTAGGGCAAAAGATGCCCAGCTTTCTCTGTGCATATGGGTTGAAGTAAGTGATGAGATGTTGTCCTCTGGGAGAATATCTTTGGAGGCTAACTTAAAGGGATCGGTTGAATGGGGCCCTTTAGGGCATGGGGACCTGACCCGAGAAGAGTGGGCAGAAATGTCACGAAGGGGCTGAGACCATGCTTAGGCCCAGCGCCTTCCCGAGCGTAGATCTGTTACGGGAGGATGTTGTGCTCCATGGCAGCCTGAGTATTTCTGGTGTTACTGTTTTTTGTTTTGTTTTTGTTTTTTGGATTTTGGTGGGGGGTTTTTTTGTTTGTTTGTTTGTTTTGTTTTTTGGCAAGACCGATTTCCTCAATCAGGGCCAAGGGGTTGGTTAGTTATAAACTGATACAAAGTATCTGTTTGAGTCGGAGGCCGGTTTGCTTCTTTCTGCTCAGACTAGTTCTCATCAGAGGGGCCTGGCTGCCCTTGGGTGTGCTCACTGGCTGGGAGTAAACCTTGCACTCAGGCTAGGGGCTTCCAGAGGTTAGCAGGGTAGCCCGTGAATTCTTTAGCAGGGCTCTTCTGTCTCTAGTCACCTGGATATCCTCCTTCACTAGGCATTAGAATGACTACCTGCCTGGGTTTCAGGTTTTCTTTTTTTTTTTTTTT
>JAESUZ010001120.1:0-58503 GCA_017311185.1 Proteles cristata cristata | reverse complement strand
CTTAACCGACTAAGCCACCCAGGCGCCCCTATTTATTTTTATATTTAAGAGCAATTTTTATTTTTGTTGTGAATGTTCTATTCTTTTGTCCATTTCCCCCACATTTTAGGTATATGGTGTCATATTTTACATCTTTTTATTTTCTAAATCCTTTGAATTTTACAGAAATACTTATTTTTACTGCATTTGTGTTTTTTACTTTTCATACTCTCACTTACGACCTTTCCTTTTCACTCAGTCCTCTTTAATATTTCTCATAGGGCTGGTTTAGTGGTCATGAACTCCTTTGGCTTTTGTTTATCTAGGAGACTCTTTATCTCTCTTTCTATTTTTTTTAAATAGTTTATTATCAAGTTGGTTTCCATATAACACCCAGTGCTCATCCCAACAAGTGCCTCCCTCCATGCCCATCACTCCCTTCCCCTCCCCTCTACCCCCATTACCTCTCAGTTTGTTCTCCGCATTCAAAAGTCTCTCATGGTTTCCCTCCCTCCCTCTCCCCCACGATTTTCCCCTTCTTCTCCCCCATGGTCCTCCGTTAAGTTCCTCCTAATCCTCCTATACGTGCAAACATATGGTAGCCTGACTTATTTCGCTCAGCATAACACCCTCAAGTTCCATCCGTGTTGCTACATAGGCCAGATTTCATTCTTTCTCATTGCCATGGAGTATTCCATCGTATAGATAAACCACATCTTCTTGATCCATTCATCAGTTGATAGACACTTAGGCTCTTTCCATGTTTTGGCTATTGTTGAGAGTGCTGCTATGAACATTGGGGTATATGTGCCCCTAATGCATCAGCACTCCTGTGTCCCTTGGGTAAATTCCTAGGAGTGCTATTGCTGGGTCATAAAGGAGTTCTATTGTTAATTTTTTGAGGAATCTCCACACTGTTTTCCAGAGGCGCTGTACCAGTTTACATTTCCACCAGCAGTGTCAGAGGGTGCCCATTTCTCCACATCCTCACCAGCATCTAGAGTCCTCTGATTTACTCACTTTAGCCACTCTAACTGGCATGAGGTAGTATCTCAGTGTGGTTTTGATTTGTACTTCTCTAATGAGGAGGGATGCTGAGCAAATGACATATCAGATAAAGGGCTAGTATCCAAAATCTATAAGGAACTCACCAAACTCCACACCTGAAAAACAAACAATCCAGTGAAGAAATGGGCAGAAGATATGAACAGACATTTCTTCCAAAGAGGACATCCAGGTGGCCAGCAGACACATGAAATGAAAAAACTTATTTATTTTGAGAGAGAGAGCGTGAGTGGACACGTGGGGGAGGGGCAGAGAGAGGGAGAGTCCCAAGCAGTCTCCACACTGTCAGCTCAGATGCGGGGCTTGAACTCACGAATTGTGAGTTATGGCCTGAGCAAAGATCAAGAGTTGGACGCTTAACCGATTGAGCCACCCAGGTGCTCCTCTTTCCTCTCTTCTACTAGCTACTCTTGTGCTATTTATTTATTTATATTTTAAATGTTTATTTGTTTTTGAGAGAGAGAGAGAGAACACAAGTGGGGGAGGGATAGAGAGAGAGGGAGACACAGAATCTGAAGCAGGCTCCAGGCTCTGAGCCGTCAGCACAGAGCCCGAAGTGGGACTCCAACCCACACACTGAGAATATTACTGAACTGTTGGATGCTTAACCGCCTGAGCCACCCAGGCACCCCACTCTTGTACTCTCTATCCTGTAGCTTGGCTATGTTAATTTTTTTCTCCCTTGAACTCTGTTTTTTAGACCAGTTTTAGATTTACAGAAAAAAATTGCATAGATGATACAAAGAATTCCCATATATCCCGCATCCAGTTTCTCTGTTACTAACATCTAACATTAATGTGGTACATTTGTTACAATGAATGAATCAATATTGTTACATTATTGTTAACTAAAGCCCATACTATCATTTTTTACCTCATGTCCCTTTCTGTTCTAGGATTCCATCTGGGAACCATAATACGTTTTGTTGTAATATCTCCTTAGGCTCTTCTTGGGTATGACAGTCTCTCATATGTTCCTTGCTTTTAATGACCATGACAGTTTTGAGAAGTGCTGGGCAGATATTTTGTAAAATGTCCCTCTATTGGGATTGACCTAATAATTTTTCATTATTAGACAGGTGTTCTATGTTTTGGGGAAAGAAGACCACAGGAGTAAAATGTCATATCATGCCCTGGGGCCATGCCGTCAACATCTTTGAACCTGAGTGAGGTGTATTTGTCAGGTTTCTCCGTTTTAAGGTCATTTTCCCCCTACTTCTCCCCTCCCTGCCCCTTTCTGTACTATGCTTTTTGGAAAGTATTCACCGTGCATGATAGCCCGCAGTTCCAGAGTAGAGAGTTAACACTTCATCTCCTTGAAGATGAGGTATCTACATAAATTATTTGGAATTCTGCATAGGAGATTTATCTGCTCTATTTATTTATTTAATCATTTATTTCAGCAAAGGTTCCTGGACATTTATTTTATACCTTGGGTTATAATCCAATACTCATTTATTTTGTTCTTCAGATTTTTTCCTGATTTTGGCCATTGAGATTGTTTTCAGTTGATTCCTGTGCCCCTTTAAAATACCCCCATCACTGTGGAGTTTTGTTGTTCTCATTTATTTATTATTATTATTTTGGTGCTACAAGTGCCCCAGGTTCAACTTCTATATGTCCTCAGTCCTCCATTCAGTCATTTCTCCAAGGAGCCCTGGTTCCTTTTACTGGAGAATGGTATTAGAAACCAAGATCTGGGCTCCAAGCCCCATGCAGTTATTTTGAATTTCCTATAAATAAGAAAACCTCCCTCTTCAAAGCCAGACACATAGCAATTTCAAGTTTTGTTTACTCTGATTCCTGCTTCTATTGTCACATCTCCTGCTCTGCCTCTGACCTTCCTGCCTTCCTCTTATAAAGTCCCTGTGATTACATTGGGCCTACCACATAGTCCAGGATTATTTCCCCATCTTCAGGTCCTCAACTTAATGACATGTGTAAAGTCCCTTTTGTCATATAAGGTAACATGTTCACAGGTTCCGAGGGGTAGGACATGGGCATCTGTGGGGGCCATTATTCCGTCTGCCACAGCTTTTTAAAAAAATTTTATTTATTTTGAGAGAGAGAGAGTGGGGAGGGGCAGACAGAGAGGGGGCAGAGGATCTGAAGTGGGCTTTGCACTGACAGCAGCGAGCCTGATGTGGGTCTCAAACTCAGGAACCGAGAGTTTCCGGAGGGTCCACAGAAAAAGACCAGTTACTGGTGTTTGTTTTTTTAATTTTCATTTTCTAAAATGACAAGTCAGTTTAGGCCTCTGTCTCTTTTCTGTAATCTATGCCCTACTTGCCTTATACTTCTTGCAGAACTTCCTAGGAGGTGTCGGGATTACAAAGAAATGCAAGAACCTCAGCAGTTAAGGATTTTTAGGAAACAAAGGTAGTGTAAAACTGTCTCTGGCCAACCATATAAGAGAAAATCAGTGGTAAAAAACTTAAAGTGCTGTTTCAAAAGTAAGCTAGGCCCTGCACTCTTTGCCCAAGATGATGAGGCCAAGACTCCATCCAGTTTATTCTGGATCCCTTCTCCATGCCTGACATTTACTTCCGCTTTATTATAATGTTAAAATCTCCTTGGGGTGCCTGGGTGGCTCATTTGGATAAGCATCAGACTTTTGATTTTGGGTCAGGTCATGATCCAGGGGACCATGGGATCCAGCCTGCAATGGGCTCTGTACTGAGCTTGGAGCCTGCACTAGATTCTCTCTCTCTGTCTCTCCCTCCCTCTGTCCCACTCCCTCATTTGTGCTCAATCTAAAATACAAAAATATGTATTAAAAAAGAAAATCTCTAAGGAAGAACAAAACCTCATGAAAATAACATACAATGTATGGATAGGCCAATTGCCTTAAGATGCATACATGGCCTGTTCCCACTTCTACATCGTTGCCTTAAGATGCATACATGGCCTGTTCCCACTTCTACATCGGACAACAAAACTGCCCTTTCTGAATATATTCATCCTAACCCTAAATAAAAGAAACCCACTCACCACTTCTTGGGAATTCAGGGCTTTGCGAGTTAATCCCTACAATCTCCATATTTGCTGAAAATAAAACTTCTTTGTGACAATTCCCCCTGGAATTCTTTATTTATTAATATTTAAGTGTATTTATTTTGAGAGAACATGAAAGCCTGACAGGGGAGGGGCAGAGAGAGGGAAAGAGAGACTCCCAAGCAGGCTCTGAGCCATCAGTGCAGAGCCCTATGAGGGACTCCAACTCACAAACCATGAGATCAAAACCTGAGAGGAAGTCAGAGGCTTAACCCACCAAATCACCCCAGCGCCCCTTCTGCAGTTTGTGCCTGTAACTCACCAAGGAGCAAATGCGCTGGTTCAATTACAAGCAGGGGAATCAGTGCTTGTGGAGTATTTGGGGGGAGATCCCTGGTGATGGGGCTTTTTGTGAGAGGACATTCATGGAGAGTTCTGTGAAGGGATGGCTTGTCTTCCTCACACACGCCACAAATATGAACCACCTCCATGTGCCAGGCGGAGTGTGCCGCTCTGCTGGGTAAGTGGTGGTGCCCCTCTGACACAAGCGAGGACCAGTGACAGGTAGCTAGTTATAATCGCTTACGTCCAAGTAGGACAGCTTTGGACTCTGGGCAAGGAAAAAAGTGTTTTTTACCAAAAAGGGCATGTTTCTCTTATCTATCTATCAATCAATCTATCTATCTATCTATCTATCTATCTATCTATCTATCTATCATAGATTATTGTCAAGTTGGTTTCCATATAACACCCAGTGCTCATCCCGTCAAGTGCCCTCCTCCATGCCCATCACCTGTTTTCCCCTCTCCCCCACCCCCCACATCAACCCTCAGTTTGTTCTCAGTATTTAAGAGTCTCTCATGGTTTGCCTCCCTCCCTCTCCTTAACTATTATTTCCCCTTCCCTTGCCCCGTGGTCTTCTATTAAGTTTCTCCTGTTCCACATGAGTGAAAACATACAGTATCTACCTTCCTCTGCCTGACTTATTTCACTTAGCATAACGCCCTCAAGTTTTATCCACGTTGCTACAAATGGCCAGATTTCATTCTTTCTCATTGCCATGGAGTATTCCATTGTACAGATAAACTGCATCTTCTTGATCCATTCGTCAGTTGATGGAGATTTAGGCTGTTTCCATGTTTTGGCTATTGCTGAGAGTGCTGCTATGAACATTGGGGTACATGTGCCCCTATGCATCAGCACTCCTGTATCCCTTGGGTAAATTGCTGGCAGTGCTATTGCTGGGTCATCGGGGAGTTCTATTGTTAATTTTTGGAGGAAGCTCCACACTGTTTTCCAGAGCGGCTGTACATTTTACATTCCCACCAACAGTGTAGGAGGGTGCCCGTTTCTCCACATCCTTGCCCAAAGCTGGCACATTTCTTGTTCAAAAAATGTTTTTAATAGTTTTTATTAATTTTTGAGACAGAGAGAGACAGAGTATGATCAGGGGAGGGGAAGAGAGAGAGGGAGACATAGAATCTGAAACAGGCTCCATATTCTGAGTTGCCAGCATTCGGGGCTGGAACCCAGGAACCGCGAGATCATGACCTGAGTGGAAGTCAGATGCTTAACTGACTGAGCCACCCAGGCGCCCCAAAGCTGGCACATTTATTTCTTTCGTTTTTTTTTTTCATTTCTGAGAGAGAGAGAGAGAGACAGCATGAGCAGGGGAAGGTCAGAGAGAGAGGGAGACACAGAATCTGAAATCTGAAGCAGGCTCCAGGCTCAGAGCTGTCAGCAGAGAGCCGGATGCGGGGCTCGAACCCACCAACTGTGTGAGATCAAGACCTGAGCCGAAGTCGGACGCCTAACCGACTGAGCCACCCAGGCGCCCCATGGCACATTTCTTTCTTTTCTTTTCTTTTTTTTTACAAATAGTTTATTGTCAAATTCGTTTCCACATAACACCCAGTGCTCATCCCCACAAGTGCCCTCCTCCATGCCCACCCCTCCTCCCCCCCACATCCACCAGTCCTCAGTTTTTGTCAGCATTCACGAGTCTCTCATGGTTTGCCTCTCTCCCTCTCCCCCACCATTTCCGCCCTTCTTCTCCCCCTTGGTCCTCTGTTAAGTTCCTCCTAATCCTCCTATACGCCATGGCACATTTCTTAAAGCCACCGCCTCCAAGGGCAAGTAGCGGCCGGGGCGCGGCCATGTTGCCTCACAGGTGTGGGTGAGAAATTCAGGACCCACGGGCTCTTCCACCCGCTGCTGCGCCTGCGCGTCAGGAGTGCGCGAGCCGAGCAGAAGCGGAGCCTACAGCCCGAAGGTGCGACGCGGCGCCGGTGGCCGAAGGTACGTGACAGCACCAGGAGCTTCCTTTGGTCCGGTGGCCCAGCAGAACCCCCGGAAGCCCTGTGGTGAAGCCCGAGGTCTGAGCTCAGGAGTGGGTCGTGAGGAGGAGGCTGGGTGGGCACGAAGTGCCCTGATTCAGAGTCTGAGGTGGATGAGAGATAGTGACCCGGATTGGAGCGTTGTTCGTTGGAAGTTTTTGTGGGGGTGGGGGGTGGGGCTCAGTGAGTCTGGGGGGCAAGGCGTGTGATGATAAAGCGAGAATACCTTTTTCTAATTTATTTTTGAGAGAGACAGAGTGTGAGAGGGGGAGGGGCAGAGAGAGAAGGAGACACAGAATGTGAAGCAGGCTCCAGGCTCTGAGCTGTCAGCACAGAGCCCTACACAGGGCTCGAACTCAAAAAACCCCGAGATCATGACCTGAGCCAAAGTTGGAAGCTCAACCATCTGAGCCACTCAGGCGCCCCAGAGCTTTACCTTTTTTCCAAACTAGAGGCCTTTTATTTCTTTTTCTTCCCTGATTGCCCTGACTAGCACAACCAGAACAATGTAGAATAGAAGTGGAGAGGAATCTGAATTTAAATGCTGATATTAGAGCAGAGCATTCAATATTTGATTATTAAATATAACTTTAGCTGCAGAGGCGCCTGGTTGGCTCAGTGGGTTAAGCCTCTGACTCTTGGTTTTGGGTCAGGTTATGATCTCAGTTTTGTGAGTTTGAGCCCTGGGTGGCAGCGAGGAACCTCCTTGAAATTCTCTCGCCCTCTCTCTCCCTGCCCCTCCCCCACTCACACTGTTTCTGTCTCTCTGAAAATAAATAAACTTAAATATATAATGTTAGCTGTAGGTTTTCATTGATCTTCTTTATGAAGTTGAGGTTGAGGAAGTTCCTTTCTGTTACTAGTTTGTTGAGAGTTGTTTTTCAAAAACGGATGCTGGCGTTTGTCTAAAGTTTTTTGTGTCTATTGAGATATCATGGGACTCTTCATGTTAGTTTCTTAATGTGGTCCAATACATACACGGATTGGGTTTTGAATGTTCTACTAATCTTGCGTTCCCAGGATCAAGTACAGTAAAACCTTTGATTGTGAGTAACTTGTTCTGCGAGTGTTCCACAAGATGAGCAAATGATTCTTTAACTTCATAAACCAGTGATGTTTTGCAATATGAGTAGCACTTGATGACAAATGTCAAATGATCACAATTGGTTCTTCTCTCTCTCTCACTGCGGGATTATGGGTGATTGTCAATACAATGTCGCATTTCCATGAAATCCTCAAAAGGAGGCAAAAGCAAGTGTCATTGGATAGGTTCCTTGTTCAAGTTGCATTAAAAAAAAAAAGATTCCACTGTGCCAATAGATGGCAGTGATTCTGTTAATGACCATGAAAGTCATCCTACACAATAACCCTTCTCTCTCTTATCTCCCTCATACCAGCTGTGAAGGTTTTCAAAGGTAAGTGCATGTTAGTTTGTTCATTTTTCTTTGTATTTTGTATTTATTGTTTTATATTACAGTATTGTAATCATGTTTATATGGATATTTTGTCGTTGTGGAATGAGTCATCTGAATTTCCATTATTTCTTATGGGGAAATTTGCTTTGATAAGAAAGTGCTTTGGATTACAAGCATGTCTCTGGAATGAATTACGCTTACAAACCAAGGTTTTACTGTACCTTGCATCAAAGATGTCTTACCTTTTAAGATACGTTGTGGCATTTTATTTGCTGATGTTTGGTTAATGAGAGATGCTAATCTATAGATTTCTTGTAATGGTTTTGGTGTCAGAAGAGTCCTGGATTCAGAGGAATGCTAGATTCACTTCCTGTTTAAATTTGGTTAGAGTTTGATAGAATTGCTTTGAATCTGATTCTCATCTCCCCACCTGGTCATGCAGTGACATCCACACACCCTGGGTCAGCCAAGGGTGTTTCCCAAACCAGGCAAACATGATCTGAGGCGTCAGAGTCCCTGGTGGGATCACCCACACATACTAAGTGTCTCTTCTCTGATCACTGTGGACTGGGGCCAGTTCTCAGATCTCAAAGGTTGCTGCAAGAGCAGAAGCCAGTCCAAGCCCCACCTGACTTCACTTGGACAGCTTGGAAAAACATGACCAGAGAGTATGATCAAGAGGAAGTGGAAGATCATGATTTCTGCATGTGGGGTCCCAGAATCTGTTTCAGTAGGTCCACAGGTTATTCATCTGTACATTAAAGTTGGAGAAGCTGTGATTGACAAAGTGGTTCTCAATGCTTACCTCCCATTGTGACCTGGGGTAGTGATAGGAACTACCATCCCCTGTGTGCCTCCTCCAGCATTTCTGTCATTTGGTCTTGCGCGGGCCTGGAATCAGCATAGACTTAATAAAGTAGCCCATGTAGACCTACTGTGAGGCTAGGGCTAATCATTAATCACTGCGAGACTCCCAAGGAGGATGATTTCTGAGTAGTGAGTCTAGACTCTAGTCCACAGGAAGTAATGGGGCCCTGCTCTTTATGGAGATTTTTTAAAAAGTTTTTGTTGTTATTTTAGTTTCGTTTTATACTCATGGGATAACACTTTGTTCATTACTTTGCAGCTTGCTCATTTCACTTCAGAATCTATTTTGCGATCTTTTCATACCGAATGGCACTTAATGGCCGTAACGCATAGTCAGTCACTCTCCTCTGGTAGGTGCCAGGTTGTTCTCAGCTTTCCCCTACTATAAACAATAAACAACCTTATGCACCTGCCCTTATGTGGCGAGGTGCTTTGGATGTGAGGCAGTAGAGCCCAGATGTGGGATTGCTGAGTTAAAGGGTCTGTTGTGTCTTTACCAAACTGGGGGTAAAATACATGCATCATAATGTTGACCCTTTGAACTAGTTTAAGGGTACAATGATGGCATGTAGTCTATTCATAACACTCTGCCACCATCACTGTTATCTTGGCCCATGACATTTCCATCACTGCAAAAGGACCTTCCATACTCATTAATCAATTCACTCGTATTCTCTCCTTCCCCAACCATGGGAAGTACTAATACGCTTTCTGTCTCTATGAATGTGACTCTTCTGTATATTTCCTATAAATGGAGTCACATAAAATGTGGCCTTTTGTTTCTGGCTTCTTTCCCTTAGCGTATTGTTTTCCAGATTCATCCATGTTGTACTGTTTATAAGTCTTTTATTCCTTTTTATAGCTGAACAACTTTTTCATTGCAAGTTTACATGATATTTTCTTTCCATCTTTCTTTGACTATTATGAATAATGTGAACCTCCTTGTATACTATTTGTTTCAACATCTTTTTCAGTTCTTTTCTTTGTGGAGGTATAATTGGCATACACTGTTATATTAGTTTTAAGTGTACAACATAATGATTCGATATTTGTATATATTGCAAAATAGTCACCACTGTAAGTCTAGTTAAGATCTGTCATCGTGTTTGCAAATTTTGCTGTGTGTGATGAGAACTTCTAAGATCTACTGTCTTAGACACTTTTAAATGTTCACTATGGTATTATTAACCATAATTACCATGCTGTACATTACATCTCTATGTCTTACTTATTTTATACCTGGAAGTTTGTATCTTTGATGTCTTTCTCTTTCTTTCTTTCTTTCTTTCTTTCTTTCTTTCTTTCTTTCTTTCTTTCTTTCTTTCTTTCTATTTTAGAGAGACAGAGAGAGCAAGCAGGGAAGAGCTGCAGAGGAAGAGAGAGAATCTTAAAGAACTTCCATACTAATTGTGGAATCATTCAGTATTTGTCCCCTGCATCTGACTTGTTTGATAAAGCATAATGTCTTCTAGGTTCATCCACATTGTGGCCTATATCAGAATATTGTTCTTTTAAAAGACTGAATAATATTCCATTGTGTGTGTGTGGTATATATTTTGTTCACTCATCGATAGACATTTTGTCCATGTTTTGGCTATTGTGAATAATGCCGTTTTGAGCATTGATGTAAAATATGCTTGAATTCCTGCTTTCCATTTTTTTGGGTATATACCCAGAAATGAAATTGCTGGATCACATAGTAGTTTTATGCTAAGTTCTGTGAGGAGCAGCCATCTATTTTCTATAGCAGCCGCACCATTTTACATTTCCATAAGCAGTGCTCAAATTTCCTTACATTCTCACCAAAACTTTTTTGTTTGTTTGTTTTGCTTTTGTAAGTAGCAATTCTAATGGGTATGACTCATTGTTTTGATTTGCATTTCCTTGGTGACTAATGGCATTGAGTATTGTTTTATGTGCTTGTTGGTCATCTGTATATTGTTTTAGAGAAATATCTGTTTAATCTTTAGCCATTTATTTATTTACAGATAGTTTATTGTCAAGTTGGTTTCCATATAACACCCGGTGCTCATCCCCACAAGTGCCCTCCTCCATGCCCATCTCCCCCCTCCCCCCCACACCCATGAGTCCTCGGTTTGTTCTCAGCATTCAAGAGTCTCTCATGATTTGCCTCTCTCCCTTTCCCCCACCATTTCTCCCCTTCTTCTCCCCCATGGTCCTCTGTTAAGTTCCTCCCAATCCTCCTATACATGCAAACATATGATATTTGTCCTTTCCTGCCTGACTTATTTCACTCAGCATAACACCCTCAAGGTCCATCCATGTTGCTACACATGGCCAGATTTCATTCTTTCTCATTGCCGTGTAGTATTCCATTGTATTATCTAGACATTTATTTTGTATTTATTTTCTTAATATATAGTTTATTGTCAAGTTGGTTTCCACAATCCTTTAGCCATTTATAATTTTTAATGTTTGTTTATTTTTGAAAGAGAGAGAGAGGGGCGCCTGTGTGGCTTAGTTGGTTAAGCGTCCGACTTTCGCTTAGGTCATGATCTCGCGGTTCGTGGGTTCAAGCCCCACGTTGGGCTCTGTGCTGACTGCCAGCTCAGAGCCTGGAGCCTCTTTCGGTCTGTGACTCCCTCTCTCTCTGACCCTCTCCTGCTTACGCTGTCTCTCTCTCTCTCCTAGAAATAAATAAAACATAAAAAAAAATTTAAAAAAAAAAAAGGAAAGAAAGAGAGAGAGAGACAGAGCACCAGCAAGGGAGGGACAGAGAGAGGGGTAGACACAGAATCTGAGGCAGGCTCTGAGTTGTCAGCACAGAGCCTGACCCAGGGCTTGAATCCACAGACCACGAGATCATAACCTGAGCCTAAATTAGACACTTAACTGACTGAGCCACCCAGGATCCCCTAGCCATTTTTAAATTGTGTTTCTGTTTTGTTATTAGAGTTCTTTATATTCTGGATACCATCCTCTGATCACATGTATGATTGGCAAGTGTTTTCTTCCTTCCTGTTGGGTGTCTTTCACTCTCTTCATAGTGTTTTTGATGTACAAAGTTTTGTTTTTTTTTTTTTTAATTTTTGAGAGATAGAGACAGAGCATGAGTGGAGAAGGGGCAGAGAGAGAGGAGACACAGAATCCAAAGCAGGCTCCTGACACAGCGCAGAATGCGATATGGGGCTCAAACCCACCAACCGCGAGATCATGACCTGAGCTGAAGCCATATGCTTAACCCACTGAGCCACCCAGGCGCCTCCAAAGGTTTTTCATCATGATGAAGTGCAGTTTATATATGTTTTCTTCTGTTGCTTTTGCTTTTGCTATCATGGCTACAAAACCATGATCAAATCCAAAACCACCAAGATGGACCTTTATATTTTGTTTTGAAGTTCATAGATTTAGCGCTTAGATTTAACCATGCTTGCCTATCACCTCTCCATTGCCATTATTCACTTTGTTCCCATTACACCCTGTAAACCTTTTCCATCCAGATCCTAATAACTCCCTTACCCTTAACTTGTCTGCACACTATATCCTCTTGTTATCTTAAACCTGGCCTTGCACTTTAACTCCTGAGCCACAGTTAACACCCTTTTGCCTTTTATCCCCCTACCTTATTTCTCCATGTGCTCTCTGTTCCCCACATCTCAGAGTCCTCACATCACCCTCCTATCCTATTCTCCCACTTCCCGTGTACCTCCTTCTGATCCTACTATACCACATGCCCACACGCTGTCACTTCCAAACCCTGTATTGGCAAACATTTGCCACTAATTGTTTCAACTAATGCCCAAAGGTAGGAGTGTTTGCAGAGATCAGATCAAAGATCTGAGATCAGAGATCCGAGTCAGATCAAATAGAGAAGAACCACGGAGATGTATATTTCCAACAATCTACCAGGTTAAACAGTGAAAATTCTCCATGGTTGGGCTTTTGAGGAGTTCCAGAGCCATTATTGCCCCCTCCAGTGGTTTGCTAGGTTGCTGATTTTCACTGTTACTATAGTTGTTAGGTGGTTGTTTTTCAAGACTATTGTGGAGCCAAAGAGATGAGATTAGGATTGGGACAAGTTACAGTGCCACAAACCTCATTGTGGTTTGACATGTGGATTTAATCAGCTGCTCAGCAAGGGGGAAATGATTGGCTTCTAACCAGGGCCTCTCAGCTGGGTCAAGACAACACACAAAAAATTACATCAGTGTCCCCACTGTTCAGCCTAGCTGATTAGAGCCTTGTGGAGCCAACATGATCTCTCTACTTCTCTGGACATTCATTGATTGTACTTTTCTCTCATCATAAAAACATTATGTTTGGGGTAATTCTGTCTATTCTACACATGACCCAGATATCAGCGAGGTCTAACTTCATCCCTTGGACATCCCGACTATTACCTGACCAGTCCCACAGCCTTAAAAGGCTAAAACTTTCCCAGGAATTTGTGCTTATTCCCAGGAGTTTATACTATCATGATCTTTGGTGTTTTCACCTCAGCCTTCCTCATAAATGTAGACATCACTGTGTAAGGACAGGCATCAAACTGAAGCCTCCAGTAACATTTCCAAAAGAATCCACTTACACAGAAAAACATCTGTGACCTGTGTGGATTATAAAAAGACATTAAAAGAATGAGAGAAAGTTACTATGGTACACTATGGAAAATAATTGGTATCTTTTAATTAAAATTGTTTAAATGTTTATTCATTTTTGAGAGACAGAAAGATAAAGAACATGAGTGGGAGAGGGGCGGAGAGAACGGGAGACACAGAATCTGAAGCTGTCAGCATAGAGCCTGACGTGGGGCTTAAACTTACGACTATGAGATCATGACCTGAGCTGAAGTTGGATGCTTAACTAACTAAGCCACCCAGGCACCTTGGTGTCAACTTCTAATAGTTGTTTTTCTTCCATGGTCTCTCTGGGCCGTTCTGCCTACGAGGCCTCTTGGATCTTTGCCAACTTCCCATGCGGTGCCCCCACCTGCTGGCCCTGCTCTTTTCTCAGCCATGTCATCAGCCTGCCCAGACAACTCACATTCTTCCACATTCAGAGAGGGATCAGTCGGCAATTTCAAGTCCCTGTCCTAACCTGAACACCTACATTTATTGGGATTTAGAGTAGGTGAGCTTTTGCTTCAATATAATCCAACTTTTAAAGAATTCTATCTATTTATCTATCTTCTGTCATCTATGTGTTTCTCTCTCGATCTATCTTTCTGTTTATTTTGAATCACAGCTATGGTTATTTGGGAATGGTGAGTGTTTGAAATTAACCTGCAACTCAACTCAACTCAACTCAACTCATCTCATCTCATCTCATCTCATCTCATCTCATCTCATCTCATCTCATCTCATCTCATCATCTGTATAGAGAGACCTGAGCAGGGGAGAGGGCAGAGAGAGATGGAAAGAGAATCTTAAGCAGACTGCAGCTCAGCATGGAGCCTGACATGAGGCTTGATCCTATGACTCTGTGATCATCACTCAAGCTGAAATAGAGTTGGACACTCAACTGACTGAGGCACCCAGTGGCCTGCACCCCTGGCCTGCAAACCTTATAGCTACTGGCAAAAGACATGAAATTTATAGATGACAACAAAGCTGTTCAAGGGATAGAAGGCAGCATGAACATCCTGATTGCAAGTTTCCCTTGACTCCCTTCCTTGTCCTGACCTTATTCTGATCATGGTGCTGCTGAGGGGCCTAGATGAATGCTACATATGCAGTGTGTTTGCATCACACCTGAGGAGGCCTGAGTACAGGAAAATGAGATCTTTTATTTATTTATTTATTTATTTATTTTAATGTTTTATTTATTTCTATGAGAGAGAGAGACAGCGTGAGCAGGGGTGGGTCAGAGAGAGAGGGAGTCACAGACTGAAACAGGCTCCAGGCTCTGAGCTGGCAGTCAGCACAGAGCCCGACGCGGGGCTCGAACCCACGAACCGCGAGATCGTGACCTAAGCGAAAGTCGGACGCTTAACCGACTAAGCCACCCAGGCGCCCCGAGATCTTTTATTTAAAATTTTTTTTAAATCTTTATTTATTATTGAGACAGAGAGAAACACAGCATGAGTGGGAGGGGGGCAGAGAGAGAGGGAGACACAGAATCTGAAGCAGGCTCCAGGCTCTGAGCTATTAGCACAGAGCCTGATGTGGGGCTTGAACCCACGAACCGTGAGATCATGACCTGAGCCGAAGTCAGACATTCAACCGACTGAGTCACCCAGGTGCCCCAGGAAAATGGGATCTTTTAAAGAGGACTGCTAACACACCTGTTGTACTTTTTTCCATGAGGAAGGCATTATCTTTGTTCCCTGTACAGCAAACAAGTCAGTCTAGTGTTCCAGAGAATGACATGGTCCCTCTCTTCCAAGGACCTTTTTTTAAAAATTTTTAAATAGTTTATTGTCAAGTTGGTTTCCATATAACAACCAGTGCTCATGCCCACAAGTGCCCTCCTCCATGCCCATCACCTCCCTCCCGCTTCTCCAGCCCCATCTGCCACCAGTTTGTTCTCAGCATTCAAGAGTCTCTCATGGTTTGCCTCCCTCCCTATCCCCCACTATTTTTCCCCTTCTTCTCCCCCATGGTCTTTCGTTAAGTTCCTCCTAATCCTCCTATACGTGCAAACTCCAAGGACATTTTTTAAACACACATAATAAGTCAGTCTAGAAGAAAAGCTATCCATGCTTCTGTTCATAAGACATGAACATAATGAGAAACCCATGGTAGACCTGTCTTCCAACAATATCCAGCAGTCATTTCTGGACTGTATTAGCTTCTGGCACAATTTCCCATGAACTCATCACTCGTTCAATTGTTCTGATTAGTCAGTATGAGGCTATTGCAGATTTTGAGTCTGGAATTCTCTCTTGTCCAGCAAGACAGTGGATGCAGAATTGAATATGAGAGAGGATGATGTTAGGGAGAAGACAACAGTCCCGAGTAAAGATCCTTGCTCCATAGTTTTTAGGATCAGAAGGCTTACAAACGTGATGGACATGCAGAAAGGGACAATAAAATAGTGATCATAAACTCATGTATGAGAGAGAGAGGGGGTTTCAAAGGTATTCAGTGTTAGGGGTTAGGGTCAATATAAATTAAAGTCCTGGTGCCGAGTAGACAGGATGTTTATTGCAGGCACCAGACACTGCATTTGTTTATCTTAACTTTTCTAGGGGCTAAGATAGAGCATACTACCTCAGGGTTAACAAGGCATATTTCTTGCTAATTAGCTCTGCTGCAGAGGTTTTCCACATATACTTGTTCTCAACACTTTCATCCTGTGGAAGTGGCTTTCTGCTCTACACTTTGTTCTGTTATGCGCACTTTCACCCTGTCGTGGTGGCTTTCTGCCTCTACCTGTTCTCAGATGCTTTCGTCCAGTGGAAGTAGCTTTCTGCTCTATGCTTCGTTCTATGCTGAGGCGCTTTCAGCTTATGGTGGCTTTCTTCCCTAAGCCTTTTTAACCCATTGGTGCAAGCTCAGAGAACTCTTTTTTATTTTTATTTTTTATAGTTTATTGTCAAGTTGGTTTCCATATAGCACCCAGAGCTCATCCCAACAAGTGCCCTCCTCCATCCACATCACCCCTTTTCCCCTCTCCCCCACCCCACCAACCCTCAGTTTGTTCTCAGTATTTAAGAGTCTCTTATGGCTTGTCTCCCTCCCTCTCCTTAACTATTTTACCCCTTCCCCTCCCCATGGGCCTCTGTTAAGTTTCTCCTCTTCTGCATATGAGTGAAAACATATAGTATCTGTCCTTCTCTGCCTGACTTATTTTGCTCAGCATAACACCCTTAAGTTCCATCCATGTTGCTACACATGGCCAGATTTCATTCTTTCTCATTGCCATGGAGTATTCCATCGTATAGATAAACTGCATCTTCTTGATCCATTTGTCAGTTGACGGACACAGGCTCTTTCCATGTTTTGGCTATTGTTGAGAGTGCTGCTATGAACATTGGGGTACATGTGCCCCTATGCATCAGCACTCTTGCATCCCTTGGGTAAATTCCTAGGAGTGTTATTGCTGGGTCATAGGGGAGTTCTATTGTTAATTTTTTGAGGAACCTCCACACTGTTTTCCAGAGGGGCTGCACCAGTTTGCATTCCCACCAACAGTGCAGGAGGGTTTCTCCACATCCTTGCCAGCATCTAGAGTCTCCTGATGTGTTCATTTTAGCCACTCTGACTGGCGTGAGGTGGTATCTCAGTGTGGTTTTGATTTGTATTTCCCTGATGAGGAGGGATGCTGGGCATCGTTTCATGTGTCTATTTGCCATATGAATGTCCTTTTTGGAGATGTGTCTGTTCCTACCTTCTGCCCATTTCTTCACTGGACTAGTGTTTTTTTGGGTGTGGAGTTTGGTGAGTTCCTCTTAGATTTTGTATAGTAGCCCTTTATCTGATATGTCATTTGCAACTATCTTTTCCCATTCCGTCGGTTGCCTATTAGTTTTATGGATTGTTTCCTTTGCTGTGCAGATGCTTTTCATCTTGATGAGGTCCCAGTAGTTCATTTTTGCTCTTGATTCCCTTGCCTTTGTCCATCCCCTTAGTTTCAATCTGAAGGTGTCCTCCAGTCTAAAATGAGTCCCTTGTAGACAGCAGAGATTTGGATTTTGTTTTTTTTTTAATCCAGTCAGCTACCCTATGTCTTTTGATTGGAGTATTCAGCCCATTTACATTCACTGTTATTATTGGAAAATATGGGTTTAGAATCATTGTGTTCTTTGTGGGATTCATGCTTGTGGTGGTGTCTCTGGTATCTTGCATTACTTGCAATATTTCCCTCATAGGGTCTCCCTCAAGATTTCTTGTAGGGCTGGTTTAGTGATGATGAATTCTTTCAATTTTTGTTTATTTGGAAAGACTTTTATCTCTCCATATATTCTGAATGACAGGCTTGCTGGATAGAGGATTCTTGGCTGCATATTTTTTCTGTTCATCACATTGAAGATTTCCTGCCATTCCTTTCTGGCCTGCCAAGTTTCAGTAGATAGGTCTGTAATCACTTTGATAGGTTTCCCTTTGTATGTTAGGGCCCCTTTATCCCTAGCTGCTTTCAAAATTCTTTCTTTGTCCTTATAAATTGCCAGTTTCACTATGATATGTCGTGCAGAAGATCGATTCAAGTTACGTCTGAGGGGAGTTCTCTGTGCCTCTTGGATTTCAATGTCTATTTCCTTCCCCAGATTGGGGAAGTTCTCTGCTGTAATTTGTTAAAGGACTCCTTCCGTGCCTTTCCCTCTCTCTTCCTCTTCTGGAATTCCTATGATACAGAGATTGTTCCATTTGATTGTATCGCTGAGCTCTTGAACTCTCCTTTTGTGTTCCTGGATCAGTTTCTCTCTCTTTTTCTCAGCTTTCTCTTTTCCTATAATTGTGTCTTCTAAATAACTTATTCTCCTTTCTGACCCTTCAATCTGTGCATTGACGCCTCCATTTTGTTAGGTATCTCATTTATAGCATTTTTTAAAATTCACCACAACTGTTTTTAAGCTCCATCGTCTTTGTAGCAGTAGTTTCCCTCATGTCTTCCATGTCTTTTTCAAGCCCAGTGATTAATTTTATGACTATTTTTCCAAATTCTTGTCCAGTTATGTTGCTTATATCTGTTTTGAGCAGTTCTTTAGCTGTCATTTCTTCCTGGAATTTCTTTAGAGGAGAGTTCTTCCGTTTCATCATTTTGGTTAGCTTTCTATCTCTTGTTAATTTTAAAAGCTTGTTATGCATTCTGCACCTCCGAGTCCTGCTGTATTTAAGAAGGCTCCTGTCCAGGGTCTGTCTGTTCAGGAAGTGTTCTTTGAATGGTGTCTCTTGGTCTCTCTTGTTGAGACTTTGGTTATTTTATTTCCCTACTCATAATGTTATTTGAGCGTCTCTACCATGTGTACTTTGGCTTGTTTCTTGGGGTGGTCCTGCACTGTGCCTCCTCCCTCACCATCCAGCCATGTTCTTGGCTGTCTCTCAGAATGGTCTTCACAGGATAAGACAATAGTTAATCGAGCTCCAGATTCATGGCGACTCTCATTCCATCCTCCTGGGAAGCAAGAGCCCTCAGTTTTTGCAGACCCTCTCCCTCTGTCCCCTCGAGTGTTTTTTGTGAAGACCTCTGGTCTCCTCTCTCAAAGGTGCTTTGTTCTTTGGACAGGAAATTTATCCATGAGGTGCAAGCTGCCTCCTTGCAGAAAGGAAGTGGTCCCGCACACCTGTATGGACGTAAGGAGGTCCAGCGCGAAGGACCCAGAATGGACATTTTAATAGTATTTGTTCTTCCAAGCTAGGAGTCTTGGATCTCTTTGTGTCCTCTTTCATCAGCGTTTCTTTCATCAGCGTTTTCTAGTTTTCAGAGTAATGATCTTTCAACTTTTTGGTTTGATTTTTTTTCTAGGTTATCTTACAATTTTGGTGCATTTGTAAATGGGATTGTCTCTATAATTTCTTTTCCTGTTGATTCATTATTGGTGTATAGAAATGCAACATGTTTCTGTACATTGATATTGCAATCTGGAATTGTACTGAATTTGTTTATCAGCTCTAGCAGGTTTTTGGTGGAGTCTTCTGGGTTTTCTATATAGAGCATCATGTCATGTGTCAGTAGTGAGAGTTTTACTTCTTCCTTACCGATTTGGATTCCTTTTATTTCTTTTTGTTGTATGATTGCTGTGGTTTGGACTTCCAGGCTTTTCTATGTACATTTTTATTTCCTCTTTTGTTTCCTGGTTTACCCATTCATTGTTTAGCAACAGGTAATTCAAGCTTATATATTTGTAGTCTTTCCTAATCTTTTTTTCTTGTGGCTGACTTCTAGTTTCATAGTGGTGTGATCAGAAAAAATGCATGGTATAACATTGGACTTTTTTAATGTTTTGAGGCTAGTTTGATGGGCTAATATGTAATCACCCTGGAGGATGTTCCATGTGCACTTGAGAAGAATGTATATTTTACTGTTTTAGGATGAGATATTCTGAATACATCTGTTAAATCCATCTGGTCCGATGTGTCATTGAAAGTCACTGTTTCCTTGTTGATTTTCTGTTTTGATGACCTGTCCATTGATGTAAGTGGGTGTTAAAGTTCCCTACTATTACGGTATTATTATTGATCAGTTCCTTTATGTTTGTAAACAGTTTAATGTATGCATGTGCTCCTGTGTTGGGTATAGAAGTATTTATATATGTTTATATATATTGTTATGTCTTCTTGTTGGATCGGCCCCTTTATTATTAGATAGTGTTCTTTGTCTCATGTTATGGTCTTTGTTTTAATTAATTAATTAAATAGTTTATTGTCAAGTTGGTTTCCATATAACACCCAGTGCTCATCCCAACAAGTGCCCTCCTCCATGTCCATCACCTGCCATGGTCTTTGTTTTAAAGTCTAGTTTTTCTGAAATAACAATTGCTACTGTGGCTTTTCTTTGACACCCATTTGTGTGGTTGATGTTCCTCTGTCCACTCATGTTCAATCTGCATGTGCTTTTACATCTAAATGAATGTCTGGGGTGCCTGGGTAGCTCATTCAGTTAAGGATCTGTCTCTTGATCTGTCTCTCTGTCTCTTGATTCATGATCTCACTTGGGTCTCGCTTGGGTCATGATCTCACTGTTCTTGGGTTAGAGCTCCAAGTCAGATGCTGTGCTGACAGCGTGGAGCCTGCTTGGAATTCCCACCTCTCAAAATTAAATGAACATTTAAATGAGTGTCTTGTATGGAGCATATAGATGGGTCTTATTTATTTATTTTTATCCATTCTGTCACCCCGTGTCTTTATATTGGATCATTTAGTCCATTTACAGTGAAAGTAATTACTGATAGATATATATTTTTTTAAATAATTTTTTACTTTTCTATATAGTTTATCACATATTTATACAACCCTCAGCAAGCCTTTCAAAGCTTCTGCAAGGCAAAGGAGATAATCCATAAAACTACTAGACAACCGACGGAATGGGAAAAGATAGTTGCAAATGACATCAGATAAAGGGTTAATATCCAAAATCTATAAGGAACTCACCAAACTGCACACCTGAAAAACAAACAACCCAGTGAAGAAATGGGCTGATATATTTTTATTGTCCTGTTACTATTTGTTATATATTGTTTCTGAAGATTTTCTCTGATCCTTTCTTGTCTTTCTCCCTTTCATTTTTTGCTGATGTTCTTTAGTGACATATTTGGATTTCATTCTTTATTCTTCGCATGTTCTTAATGATTTTTATATATGGTTACCATTAGGCTTGTATGTCATCTCTTCAGCATATAGCAGTCTATGTTGATGGTCACTTAAATGACCCTTTCTTTTCTTCCATCCTCCGCAGATTTTAGGCATATGTTATTATTATTTATATCTTTTTACTTGGGAGTTCTTTGATTGACTTTTTACAGAAATATTCATTTTTACTGCTTTTGTGTTCCCTATGTTTATAATGTCACTTATGGTCTCTCCTTTTCTCTTAGTGTTCCCCTTTTATATTTTTTGCAGGACTGGTTTAGTGATCACAAATTCCTTTAGTTTGTGTTTGTCTGGGAAACCCTATCTCTCCTTTTATTCTGAATGATAGCCTTTGAGATAGAGTAGTTTGGGCTGTGGACTTTTCCAATTCAACACTTGGAAAATATCATGCCACTCCCTTCTGGCTTGCAAAGTTTCTATCGAAAAATCTGCTGCACTATGGGTTATGTCTCATAAGTTAATGACTTCTTTTGCCTTGTGGCCCTTTAGATAAGACTTTTTCTTTATCAGTATATTTTGCAAATTTAATAACAACATGTCTTTGGGTGGATCTGCTTTTATTGACTTTTTAAAAAAGTTTGTTCATTTATATTGAGAGAGAGAACAAGAGAGAGCAAGGGAGGGGCAGAGAAAGGGAGAGACAGAATCCCAAGAAAGCTTCGTGCCGTCAGCAGGGAGCTCGATGTGGGGCTTGACCTCATGAACTGAACCAAAATCAAGAGTCAGACACTTAACCAACTGAGCCACCGAGTTCCCTCTGCTTTTATTCATTTTGATGACAGTTCTATGTGCCTCCTGGATCTGGATATCTCTTTCCTTCCTCAAATTAAGGAAATGTTCAGTAATTATTTCTTGAAATAAATTTTCTGCTCCCCTTTCTGTCTTTTTCTTCTGCGAGTCCTGTAATACAAATATTTTTGGAGTCACTGAGTCCTTAAGTCTGCCCTTGTTTTGTGTAAATCTTTTTTTCTCTCTTTTGTTCACCCTAATTACTTTTCATTGTTCTGTCTTCTAGGTCACTAATTTGTTCCTCTGCTTCTTCAGTCCTGCTATTTGTTCCACAAAATTTGTTTCTCATGTGTTTATTGAGGCCTTTATCTCTTCCGTGTCATTCTTTCAATATGTATTAAGGGTCTCAGTGATGTCTTCCATTCTTTCTCAAGTCCGTTGAGTATCCCTATGACTATTGCTTTAAATACTCTATCCAGTATGTTACTTACATCTGTTTTGCTTAGATCTCTGGCTGTGGCCTATCCTATTATATTGTTCGGGATAGTTATCTCTGTCTCCTCATTTTACTGCCCCTCTGTGTCTGTTTCTGTGTGTTAGAAAAATCACCTGTGTCTTCTGTTCTTGAAAGTAGTGATGTATGAAGAGGAGGTACTGGAGTTGCCAACAGTGCAGGTCCTCTGCTCACCAGAACCCAGCACTTTAGGAGAGTATCTTCTGTGTGTTGCTTATACCCTGCTTTGTGTCTGGTTCACTTTTCCTTTCAGTGTGGTTGTGGGCACTGACTCTCTGCCTGTTTTGGCCTGTACTTGCTCTCTGTGATATTAGTGGGTCCCTGGAAGCCCGTTATGAGGGGGAGTGCCTGCCAAGGAATTTGGGAGTCGGGCAGCGGCGCTAGCAAATGTGTCCTGGGCCGCTGGTCCTATGCCAGATCACACTGAACACTATGATAGCTGGAGGCTGTGTACCATGGCTACTGGTACACCGTGGGTGATCCCAGTGCAGGACAGTGGTTGAGGGTATATGACTGGGCGCTGCTACTGGAGGAGTCTGTGGGCAACATTAATGAAATTTGCCCTGAGCACTTGGCCTAGGCTGCAGGTGACTGTGCAGCCCTGCTTCCTGCTGGTGGTTCTGTGTTTAACTGGTGGGTGGGGGAGGAAAATGACACCTACCAGCTCCCTCATGTTTAAAGTAGTCCCCAGACATACTCTGAAATCAGTACGAACAGATCTGCCTCCCTTTTTCCCTCGCATTGGGCAAATGCCATGTTCGTGTGCCTCTCTGTACAGGCTGCTGTCTCTTTAAGGGCTGGGACTCACCCATTATTCACCCCCCACCTCCTCTAGGGCTGAGTTAGCTGACTTTACAAGCTCCAGGCTCCATGTCCCACCGGTTTTTACAAACTTACAGAAATCCGCCCCTCTGGTTTTTAAAGCCAAACATTATGAGGTTTAGTCTGACCGATGTGAGCCTGCGGTGTGAGGGTTTAGTCTGTCCTCCCTGTGAATGGAACTCACTCTGTCCTGTGGGAAGCCTCCCCCTGCCTTTCTGACCTAACCCTTCAGATGCAGCTACTTCTCTATATTTAGTTGTGGAGTTTGTTCTGCCAGTCTTCAGATCGTTCTCCAGTGTATTGACCTGGATGTGCATGTTATCTAGTTATAAATATGGGATATGGTGATCTCAGGGTCCCCCTACTCTGTCATGTTCCCAAGATCTTCCATTCATGACATTTTATTCTCTGCAAGAGGACACCCCCTTCCCCATTAACCATTCAGTCCCATTCTGACCATCATGGGAACTACTGATATGTTGTCCATCTGTTTGAATTTGACTCTTCTGCATATTTCCTGGAAATGGTGTCACATAATATGTGAACTTTAGCTTCTGGTGTTTTTCCCTTAGCATAGTGTTTTCAGGGTTGATCCATGTTGTATTATGTATCAGTATTTCAGTCCTTATTATGGTTGAACAATATTCTCATTGTATGTTTACACATTTTGTGTCCTCCTTTGGCTTTCCTGAAGATAGCGTCTGTGAACATGTTGGTATATCTCTTTTTGAACTTCTATTTCAATTCTCTTTGAATTCTTTGTATTGAAGAATAATTGACATATATTACTATATTAGTTTCAGATTGTGTGTGTGTGTGTGTGTGTGAGAGAGTGAACTTCTAAGATCTATTCTCTTAGCCACTTTAATATTTTTTTAATGTTTTATTTATTTTTTGAGAGACAGAGAGGGCTAGTGGGAGAGGGAGAAGAGAGAGGGGACAGAAGATCCTTGTTGACAGCAGAGAGTCTGGCTGTGCTTGAACCCATGAACTGCAAGATCATGACCTGAGCCAAAGTGGGGTGCTCAACAGAGTGAGCCACACAGGCGCTCCTTAACCACTTCAAAATATGTAATACAGTGTTATCAACCCTAATCACCGTGTGACACATTACATTTCAATGTCATTTATTTTATACCTGCAATATTGTATCTTTGACCTCTTCCATCTCTTCATTTCTTTAGAATACATACATAGGTGTGGAATTTCTGGGTCATATGGTAAGTTCTTGTTTAACTTACAGAGTAACTGCCACTGCATTTTCCACAGTGGTTGCGCCATTTTCCGTCCCTCCAGTAATGTATGAGGGTTCCAGTTTTTCTACATCCTTACCAACATGTGTTATTTTTATGTTGTTTTTTTTACATAACACTCATCATAGTAGGTATAATGAGGTATCTTGTTGTGGTTTTGCGCCTTTTTATTATGGTGGAATATACATAACATAAAATATATGTGACACTTTTACCATATTTAATTGTACACTTCAGTGGTATTCCCATATTGTGCCATCATCATCAGTATGCATTTCCAGCATTTTAAAATCATCTCAACCTAAAACTCTATCCCTTAAGCAATAACTTCCCATTTCCCCTCCCTCAATTGCTGACAAGCATAATTTTACTTTGTGTCTATAAATTTGATATCTCTAGGTACTTTGTTTAAGTGGAATCATATCATATATATCCTTTCATGTCCTACTTATTAGATATAGCGTGTCTTTCAGGTTCACCCGGGTTGTAGCCTGTACCAGAATTTCCCCCACATTCTGTGGGTGTATATGTGTGCATCATATGGTAGACTCCACCAAAAAACTACTAGAAGTGATAAATGAATTTGGTAAGGTTGCAGGATATAAAACCAATGTGTGGAAATCTGTTGCATTTCTAAAGATGAATAATGAAACAGCAGAAAGAGAAATTAAGAAACCAATTTCCCGGGGCGCCTGGGTGGCTTAGTCGGTTAAGCGTCCGACTTTTGCTTAGGTCATGATCTCGCGGTTCGTGGGTTCGAGCCCCGCGTCGGGCTCTGTGCTGACTGCCAGCTCAGAGCCTGGAGCCTGTTACAGTCTGTGACTCCCTCTCTCTCTGACCCTCCCCTACTCACGCTGTCTCTCTCTCCTAGAAATAAATAAAACATTTAAAAAAAAAAGAAATAAAACATAAAACTAAATTCAAAGATTGTAAATAATGTTTGTTTCTTGTGTGAAACCATGTGAAAGTCACCCTTGGTAACAGGTTTGTGGATATAATTATGATTATATTTTTATTTTCATCCTAATGAAGTAGCAGGTCCTTGGTGTTATTCATTGGTTAAATTGCCTTACATGGTAAAAGTACCTTTGCGGATGTAATTAAGGAAACTCATGATCTGAGTTTAAAACAAGGAGATGGGGAGAGATAGGGAGGCAAACCATGAAGGACTCTTGAACGCTGAGAACAAACTGAGGGCTGATGGGGGTGGGGGAGAGGGGAAGGGAGGTGATGAGCATGGAGGAGGGCACTTGTTGGAATGAGCACTGGGTGTTATATGGAAACCAACTTGACAATAAACTATTTAAGAAAAAAATAAAAACATTTAAAAAATAAGTAAAATAAAATTATCTTACAACTAAAAAAAATAAAACAAGGAGATGATCCTGGATTATCTGTGTGGGCCAAATTATCATATGACCCTGAAAGCAGAATAAGACAGGGAGATGTAACAGAAGAGGAAGAGATTTGAAACAGGAGGGAGATTCATATTGCTTTTTGTGGCTGTCAGAGTAGAGGGAGCCTCAGTGTGATTGTCCATGGGAAGGACCTCTGGCAACAATGTGAATCAGTGTGGAGGTGAATCTTCTTCAGAGGCTGTAGGTAAGAGCCCAGGAGACCCAGCATCTACATTTGGGCTTCCTTACCTACTGACCTATGAGAAAATGAACGAGCGATGTTTGAAGCTGCTGATTTCATGGAAATTTGTTCCAGCAACAACAGAAACCTAACAGCTACAACTCATTTTGTTACACTTTGCATTATAACTGCAAATACTGTGGTTTTTACAAAGTGAAGTTTTGTGGCAGCCTTGCCTTGAGCAAATCTATCAGTACCAGTTTTTCACAGCATTTGCTCCCTTTGTGTCTCTGTGTCACATTTTGTGAAAAAGTTCAGACTTTTCTTCTGTCATTTTTTTCTCATAGTTATCTATGTTTAGTGATCTTTGATGTCACTTTTGGAATTGTTTTGGGGTACCATGAGCCATGACCAAATAAGACTGCAAATGTAATGAATGAATGTGGACTGCAGATGTGGTGGAAGAAGAGATCCTGAATTAGATGCTGAGTCTGTCAATGGGGGTGAATTGTTGCAATCTCATGATCAAACCTGAGCCCATGAGGAGTTGCTTCTTCTGTAGGAGCACAGAAGGTAATTTCCTGAAATGGAATCCATTCCTGGTGAAGATGCTGTGAGGACTGTAGACATGACACAAAAGGATTTGGAAGAGTACATAGTCCTAGTGGTAAAGCAGCAGCAGGATTGGAGAGGATTGACTACAGTTCTGAAGGCAGTTCTGTGGCTAAAATGCAATGGGACAGCATCTCATGATACAGAGAAATCAGTGTGAAATGAAGTCTCAATCAATGCAGCACATTTTAGTGTTGTCTTTTAAAAGAAATTACCACCTCCACCCCAGCCTTCAGTAACGCCCACCCTGACCAGTCAGCAGTCTTCAACATGGAGACAAGATCTTCCACCAGCAAAAAGTTTCTAACTCACTAAAAACACAGATGATAATTAGCAGTTTCCTGAAATTAAGTATAGTTGAAACATGATGCACACTGTTTTTTTCAGACATAATGCTAGGGCACACTCAATAGACTGCAGTATGAGGAGGACATAACTTATGTATACTGTGGAGGTGAAAAATTCCTTTGAATTCTTTTTGAGATAATTGCTTTTTTCGATGTGGTCTGGAACCAAACATGCAGTATCTCCAAGGTGTGCCTGTAAATGTGGAAACATGCTTAATTATAATCAATAACATGAGGTGTTGGTATTCAAAACTGATGCAATTTCCATCTCCAGGTGTAATGATTGTCTTCATACTTAGATTTATTCTGTTTTCCAATGTAGCCTTGGAGTATATCTGATATTATATCAGAAATTATGTAAAAATACAGGCAGAGAAGGACAGATATCATATGTTTGCACATCTAGGTGGATTAGGAGGAACTTAGTGGAGGACCATGGGGGAACAGAAGGGGAAAAATAGTTGGGGAGAGGGAGGGAGGCAAACCATGAGAGACTCTTGAATGCTGAGAACAAACTGAGGGCTGATGGAGGTGGGGGAGAGGGAAGGAGGGATGATGGGCATGGAGGAGGGCACTTGTTGGGATGAGCACTGGCTGTTATATGGAAACCAACTTGACAATAAACTATTTAAGGAAAAACAAAAGATGTAAAAGTAGTGAGATTTCAGTACTTCTCAACTTTGTTTAAATAGGTGTTATTCAGAAAAACTCATGAAACTGTAAAATTTTCCTTAATTATATATTTAGGATATAAAACACTCCCCTAGTCTGGATAGTATGTAGAAAAGTAGAAACGAGTGTTAGAAAGTCATAGTCATATGAGTTGCCAAGTCTTGTCTTATCTTTTGCATAACTACTCTTTACCTTTTCCTTCCAGGTATAGATTTATTTATTATTTTAATGATTGAATTTGGGATAATATTTAAACTCACAGGCTTTGGTGTGAAATGGGCATGAGTAGACTTCTCAGTTCCATTTAGCCCTTACTATGTGATGTGGACAAAGTCCTCTGAATCTGGGTTCCACTTTCTTTTAATCTCTAATGCAATGTAAATAGTGGGACCATATTATAATGTTAGAGGACATTTAAATGAAGTTAATACATGTGAGATATTTATTTCAGTGTCTGATATTATAGCAATTTAAGAAATCATTTTCCTTTGAAAGATAGAAACCTGTAACTGGGTCTTGGTTTAGATAAAAAGTGTGTTTAGGTAGAAATAATTTTGAAACTGGATATGTTTTAAATCAACAGCTAGCTTTCTAAGTTACCATTTAAATGTCCTTTTGTGTTGGGGCGCCTGGGTGGCTTAGTCGGTTGAGCGTTCGACTTTCGCTTAGGTCATGATCTCGCGGTTCGTGGGTTCGAGCCCCGTGTCGGGCTCTGTGCTGACTGCCATCTCAGAGCCTGGAGCCTGTTTCGGAGTCTGTGACTCCCTCTCTCTCTGACCCTCCCCTGCTTGTGCTGTCTCTCTCTCTCTCTCTCCTAGAAATAAATAAAAATATTAAAAAAAATAAATGTCCTTTTGTGTAAAAAAAGAATGAACTGTGGTTGACATTTTTGAGATACACGTAGACAAAAAATTGTATTTGTGGCGTGATTTTTCACCATTAATTGCTTATTTATTAGGCATCTATTATGTGGTAGAAAACATTCCATTCTTAGGAATTCAAGTAAAAAATGTCCTAGTGTTTGTACTCAGATTTAAAGTCCAAGAGAGATGGGGCGCCTGGGTGGCTCAGTCAGTTGAGCGTCCGACTTCGGCTCAGGTCATGATCTAATGGTTCATGGGTTTGAGCCCTGCGTCATCCGTGCTGACAGCTAGCTCAGAGCCTGGAGTCTGTTTCAGGTTTTGTATCTCCCTCTCTCTCTGACCCTTCCCTGCTCACGCTGTCTCTCTCTCTCTCTCGGAAATAATTTTAAACATTTTAAAAAGAAGTCCAGGAGAGAAAAATACACACAAAAAACATAATTTAGTATAGGGTTTTTAAATTAAAAAGTACCATTGAAGTTTAACAATGTGATATAAGATATAAAACCAACACTATCACAGAAATCAAGTACATGGTTCCTAATGCCTAAAAAATTAGATATTTGATAATAAAATATAATTTTTATTAAAAAAAGAAATGACATAAAAAAATACACGCCTTCGAACATACTCTGTTTTGATTCAGTGTGTACATAAATATTGTTACACTGGCCATATTTTACAATGAAGTAGTTTTTCTTGGTCATTAGTCTGTAAAGGTGATATCTTTATGCAATAGAAATAGCTCTCCAATACTTCCTAAAACACTTCCATTTATTCCATGATGATTTTTAATGAGTCATTTTATCTAAACATGAGCAAAAGATTTTATGCATTTAAAGAGTTGAATGAAAAAAACTCTTGATAGTATATGTCAGGGTACAATTAAAAGACCTTTAATTTTCTCTCTTTTTTTTAATTAAAAAAATTTTAATGTTTGTTTAGTTTTGAGAAATAGACAGGGCACAAGCTGGGGAGGGGCAGTGAGAGGGAGACATAGAATCTGAAGCAGGCTCCAGGCTCTGAGCTGTCAGCACAGAGCCTACAGTTGGCTCGGGCCCATGAACTATGGGATCATATCCTGAGCCAAAGTTGGTGGCTTCACTGACTGAGCCACCCAGGTGTCCCTCTCTGTCTCTTTAACTGTAGAGAACACACTGATGGTTACTAGAAGGGAGCTGAATGAGAGGCATAGGTTATATAGCTGATGGGGATTAAAGGGTGTACTTGAGGTTATGTGCACCATGTATTTGATGGAAGCGTTGAATCACTATATTGTATACCTGAAACTGACATAACAATATATGTAAGCCAACTAGAATTAAAAGGAAAACCAAAAACTTCATTTTTTCTATATTGTTTGAAATAATAGACAACATTCCTATAACATTTGAAAGAAATAATGATATTTTGTAATTTAAAAAAAGGGTTAAATCTTGGCTCTCCCACACATCATGGGGTATCGTTAGTTGGTACAGTTGCTTTGTGCATATGAGAATGGTCTCAGTGGTTCTTGAGATGGGTGAGTCCTCCACCATTTATGCAGGGTCTCACAGTACGTGCATACTTGCAAAATTGCCCTTGCAATGATTGTAAATGCAGTATCCCATGATCTGCATATTCTCATGCCATAACTTTTCATTAAATGTCCACTTACCATGTTGAACAATTTAACAGAAAATGTAAAGAGAAAATGTAATCCGAGAGTAAATGTAGACCTACAGGAGACTCTATCTAAACCCACCACCATTACTGTTTTATCATAAGTTCTTTTTCATCTGATGACATGTCACATTTAGGATCAGCAAGAGGTTTTAGAAACACCATTACTTGTGCTTCCCTCCTCCCCCACCTTCATTCTGTGAGTTATCATGTCTCCAGGACTCATTTCTGAGAGTGGAGCCCAAACTCTGGCCCATGGGGAAGTTACAGGGGTCTTCTGTGCCGGGATTTGTAGGAGGATCTTGGTGCAGTACTGTCCCCAGTGCTGTAGCAGGATTTGAAATGTTTCTAGGAGGGCAATGTCCCTGAGGACAGGGGAGGAGGAACTCTTGGTTTGACCTTCAGATCAGAGCTGTTTGTCTCGATCTTTGAATCCCTCCTGTAGAAACGGTCATAGAAGGGCATACTTTTCTGCATTTGAAGATGCTTCTGCCTGTGGGGAAGCAGGTGGAAGGGAAAGTGTGAAAGTTACAGGGGCTGCCATAACAAGGAGCTTACATGGAGTGGCTGAAACAACAGAAATTTATTATCTGGCAGTTCTTGAAGCTACAGATCCAAGATTAAGGTGTCCTCAGGGCCGTGTTGCCTTTGAAGGTCCTTGCAGAATCTTTGCAGGCCACTAATCAGCTTCTGCTTCCTTGAATTGTGGCAGCAGAAGTTTATGTGGTGTTCATCTTGTGTACATTTGTTTTTCCAAATTTACCATTTTTTTGGTAAGGATGCCATTCATCCTGAGATGAATGTAGGAGACTCCCTATTCTAGACAGCATCTTAAGGAATTCCATCTTCATGACCCTATTTTTAAAAAAAGGGACAGTCCGAGGTCCTGGAGGTTAAGACTTCAGCATTTTCAGTTTGATGGGACACAGTGCAAACTATAAGAGAAGGGGTATGTTGAGGCCATTATGATGCGTATTTACAAAGTATGTTTTTACGGAGAGTGAGAACATGGGTTGAGAATTTTGAAGAGCAAAGGGGAAACTGTCTTTTACAGACTAATACTAACATCCAGGTCAAATACCGTGTTCTTTCTTTCCCCTGAGTGGCCAGGTATTTATAACTTGAAAACCTTTACTTTTCTCTGTCATCCCTGTCACCTGGCCCCGTCTTCTGGGGTCTGGGTCTCACTCATACCCACTCTCTTCTCCAGCGCTCTCTGTCCTGGGCCCATATTGCTTCCTGCCCAGGCTGCTTCTCTCTCTCAGGCTTTGCATCCTTTCCCACACACCAGTGGTCTCTAGAGGTGCTACCTAGAAGCTTGCAGTTGTTCTTGGTACTTGGCAAGTGGGGAGAACGTTTGCAAAAATATTCTCAGGTCCCAAGCCTGTCACTGCCAGTGCTGCTTCAGGTGAAAAGCTAATTGCAGGTGTGAGGGGAGGGGAGGTCACACAGTCATAAACTCACATCTCAGGGCTGGCCTGCATGTCTTGGCACAGGTACTGACTGCTCTGACCATCACACGGAGCCCATGATGCAAGCAGCAGGACGAAGTAGGTGGGTTTTCTCTGTGTTCATCTGAGAGGTAGTATCTGTAAGAGAAAGATTGTATCAGGAGTTGCGATAAGTGAACAGAGTGAACAAAGGGAGTTTCCTGCATTTGAACTGGTTCAGTGCCAAAGCCACATGGGAAGGTGGAATACGTCCTGAGCCAGGAGCTGAGCTGGTAGAGAGAGATTGGGTCCTAGACCTACACCCACCCCTGCTGACTCCTACGGCAAGTAGTGTAATCCTCACTGAGAGTGACTATGTGGTTTCACCCAAGTGGTCATGAAATCTCATTTTTTAAAGTTTTTACTTTAGGGGGCACTTGGGTGACTCAGTCAGTTAAGCATCCGACTTCGGCTCAGGTCATGATCTCACAGTTTGTGGGTTTGAGCCCCATGTCAGACTCTGTGGTGACAGCTCAGAGCCTGGAGCCTGTTTCAGATTCTGTATCTCCCTCTCTCTCTGACCCTACCCTGCTCACGCTGTCTCTCTCTCTGTCTCTCAGAAATAAATAAAACATTTTTAAAAAGTTTTTACTTTAATTCTAGTTGGTTAACATACAGTGTTTTATTAGTTATAGATGTACAATATAGTAATTCAACTCTTTCTCCCAAAGAATGTGATTTTTAATGTACTTGAGAGCTGTAGTTCTGGAGACAGTATCCTGTTGATTCTGTATTATAAGAACCATAGATATTACTGTGAGGCTTCTAAGGTTCACTTAGAACCTTGATTCAAAATAAAGAGTTTGATGACTCTCTAGTATTATACGATCATGTGTAGAAACAGTGTATCTCAGGGGCACCTAGGTGGCTTAGTTGGAAGATTGTGGGACTCTCGATCTTGGGATCCTGGGTTTGAGCCCCATTTGGTATATAGAGATTACTTAAATAAGTATAACTTCAGAAGTCTGGAAACATTCTGTCTGATGGCAGGTGCTGATTTAGATATGTTTTCTCTAACTCCAGGTATTTGAAGTGTTAATAGACATAAGAGGTGAGTCTGAATTCAAATGGAGAGGCTTTTTCTAGTTAACAGGGAAACAGCACTTAATAACATGGTTTCTCACAAGACTCTTACTTTCCAATGTATCTTGTGATATTTCTGCTCTTTTAAATATTATAAACCCAATCCAAGATTATTTCGCTTACACGACATACAAGGTTGTTGCCTAACATTCTATTATACATGTGTCCTGTGTTTCTTTCCTTTTTCTTTCTTTCTTTTTTCTTTAAATAGGCCTCATGCCTGACACAGACCCCAACACAAGGCTTGAACTCAGGACCAGAGATCAAGACCTGAGCTGAGATCAAGAGCCGGACCCTTAACTTACTGGCCAAGGCACCCCTTGTATTTTAATGTCTTTCACAAATCATGCTGAAGTTTTACTAATTTTATTTAGCACAGGTTTTAAGAAATCGATACCTATATACTCTGAATAATATTTAAGCAGGAACCAATGTTTCTGTCCTGAGTTCCTGTGTCTTAAAGCCTTATACTTTTTTCCTGGAATAAAACAAATGATTCTTTCTGTTGCCATCCTAATATGGAGCCCTTCTTGCACTCATTAAATGCAGGTTGTCACGGGGCAGGAACCTGCAGGCTCACAGTCCTGCAGTCAGTGCGTCTACAGTCTACCCAGGTCTCTAGTGTGTTATTCACAGTGTACAGCTGCTTTAGAAAGGGTGTGCATAAATAAATGGAACATCATCGTTAGCAAAAATTGAATATACATACTGCCATCTATGTTGAAATGACAAGGTATACACATAAAGCTAAATTTGGATCTCGTTTATTTATTTATTTTTTTAATTTTTTTTTTTTTTTTTTTTTTTTTTTTTTTTTTTTAGCATTTATTCAGTTTTGAGAGACAGAGAATGAGTGGGGAAGGGGCAGAGAGAGAGGGAGACACAGAATCTGAAACAGACTCTAAGCCATCAGCACAGAGCCTGATGTGGGGCTCAAACCCACAAACTGTGAGATCATGACCTGAGCTGAAGTCGGATGCTTAACCGACTGAGCCACCCAGGCGCCCCTGGATCTCATTTATTAACAGAACACAGCTAAGTAGAGTTTTCATAGATCACTAATTTAAGGCACTAACTTTCTGCCCGGCCCAGCCAGGTTCTCATCACCTGTCTGCCCCTAATTGAGTGAATGTAGACAAAACACTTAACCTCTCTGTGCTTCTATGGCCCTTATCTTTCTCATGAAGGCAGTAGTGCCTGCCTGTGTATTTATGAGAAATAAGGTACTTTATGGGTGGTAGCTATACTAGTGTTTTGAACATTGCAAGTGTTGTGTACTGGTTGCGCATGGACCTCGTAGAAGGCCTTAAGTGACTGAAGAACTGTAAGTAATTATTTGAAAGTAGGAAGTGTTGGTAAGTGGAAAATGTTGGATTTCAGCTGACGTGATTCATATGGCCCCTGCCTCCTATTCCCATGCAGGATCATTGAGCCCAAAAGACAAGTATCAGTCACTGAGGACTGACAGGATGGCCACTCGGGATCTGGCAATAGGAGTGATCTTTTTTTTTTTTTTAATATTTTTTTATTTATTTCTAGGAGAGAGAGAGACAGCGTGAGCAGGGAAGGATCAGAGAGAGAGGGAGATACAGACTCTGAAATAGGCTCCAGGCTCTGAGCTGGCAGTCAGCACAGAGCCCGACGCGGGGCTCGAACCCACGAACCGCGAGATCATGACCCAAGCGAAAGTTGGACGCTTAACCGACTAAGCCACCCAGGCGCCCCGCAGATATTGTTAAAGATAATTTTTCCTATGGTTATGGGCAGCACTTTGAACAAGAATAACATCAAAAAAAAGTTTTGGATACTGTTCAGCTGTTAATCATGACAAAACCAGAGGTTCATTGAATACAACGTTGTTATCATTCTCTGATGTGTTATATTTAGGGCTCATCCTCTGGGCCAGTGGTGTCATGGTTTCCCTTCTATATAGGCACAGGCAGAGGGTCGAGCACATTCATTGGACCAGTGTCTCCTCCACATCATGCCCTGAGTCCACGGCCACCAAAACCTTTTCCTCCTGTTGCGTACCTTTGTCTACTGTAGTACTCTTTCATCTGTCTTTCATATTGTTTTGTCTGTTTGGATCATCCTGCCTGGTATCTCTTGAGCACCAGTTCAGTGATCATTCTGTGTTTCCCAACTGTCAGTCACTTTCTGCTCATGAGCCGACACCCCCAGGGTATCCACGGTCTGCTTTCACTGGATAAGGAATATAAAATGCCCTCATCTCAAGAGAAATGCGTAAACTGTAGGAATATTCATAATATTCCTCCTGTTGGTAATTCATTCATCCCCTCAGAGTCCCTTCCTTGTATAATTATGAGAGGCTAATTGAACTGTGGTAAACAGAATGTGTTTGCATCTACTTCAAAGTGAACAATAAGTAGTCCTCGTAATGGTAAGGAAATATTATATCATTATCTTATCAATACATTTGGATTGAAGTTTTGCTAATGATTTCAGTGGAGGAGTTCATAAATTTTGCAGTTTTAATGATCAGGTCCTGAAAAAATCCGGATATTATGGAAAAGTCTTTGAGTGTGTCACATAAATTTGTTACCGTAAATTTCCCTGAAGAGAAGTAGGTATGGAATGAAAGGAAAAGGAGCATGGAAATGGATCAGCATGTGGCTGGTCAACACTGACTGTGCAGAGAATAGTGTTGGAGGGAAAATTCAGTCAGCAAGTGAAACTTTGGAGAGCCAATCATGCATGTTGCAGATTACGTCCTTGGTAGGTGGTAAGTCATGTGAAGTATGATGTTTGGGAACATGAGAGGTGAGCATGAGTAAACATTTTCAGATAGAAATGGTCAGAATAGGGGCGCCTGGGTGGCTTAGTCGGTTAAGCTTCCGACTTTCACTTAGGTCATGATCTCGCGGTTCGTGGGTTTGAGCCCCGCGTCGGGCTCTGTGCTGACTGCCAGCTCAGAGCCTGGAGCCTATTTCAGAGTCCGTATCTCCCTCTTTCTCTGACCCTCCCCTGCTCACTCTTTCTCTCTCTCTCTCTCTCTCCCTCCTAGAAATAAATTAATTAATTAAAAAAGAAAAGAAAAGAAATGGTCAGAATAGGGTCTCCTGGATGGCTCAGTCGGTTGAGCATCCGACTTCAGCTCAGGTCATGATCTCGCAGTATGTGAGTTCAAGCCCCACATCGGGCTCTGTGATGATGGCTCAGAGCCTGGAGTTTGCTTCGGATCTGTGTCTCCTCTCTCTGTACCTCCCCTACTTGTGTTCTGTCTCTCTCTTTCTCTCAAAAACTAAATAAATGTGAAAGAAAGAAAGAAATGGTCGGTGGTGGCTGCGGTGGCAGCGGGTTCGGTTGCACGTGGTGCACGGGGTGGGAGCAGAGCCCAGGCGACCATGGGGAACGTCTTGGCCGCCAGCTCGCCTCCCGCAGGGCCGCCGGCGCCTCCGCCCTCTCCTCCGGGCTTCACGCTGCCGCCACTCGGGGGCGGTCTGGGCGCTGGTGCGGGTCGAGGTTCGGAAAGGACGATGCAGACGATGCGGCCCGCCCAACCCCGACACGTTCGAGGAGGAGAAGTTCAAGGGTGAGGGGGGAGAGACCCGGCGGGGGTGTGAAGGCCCGGATCTCGTGCGGGAAGGGAGAGCACTCTGAGGACCTTGGGAATTGGCATGGACCATTGGAAACATTGAACAGAGCGTTAGGAGTTGACGTCAGGATCGAATGGTGGAACGTTAGCATAGAACGATGGGATCAAATGGAACCTCAGGATGGAATGCCAGAGCAGTAGAGTAAAGCCTTAGGGTCCTCAGGACCCCCAGGGATCAGCCAAGCCGGCCTTCTTGTGTGATCGGGAAGAAACTGAGGCCCAAGGTCACTGTGTCAGCAAGGGTCCCGCAGGCGTGGAATTCAAGGCTTCTGGATCTTGGCTTGGAAGAAGTCTGACAGCAAAGGTACTGAAGGCTTATTGAGCGTCGTTTTGGCCTTCGGTGTATGTCGGTTCGTTAAATTCTTGTAGTGTCTCCGCGTGGTGAGCTTACAAGTGACACAGGTGACAAGTTTGACATAGGGAGTTAAAGTGACTTGCCTGGAGCCAAAGGGGTTAGTAGGTGGTGGCATTGGGACTTGGATATGGGCAGAGGCTCTGGTCCTAGCCTCATCCACTAAGTCAGACGGTCTCTGTCCTGGTTGGGGTACTTTGTGCAAAGCTCTGCTTGTGGATCCCTGAAGAAGGGAGGGCGGGGATGGCAAGGCAGGAAGGGATGATTTAAAAAACAAAACAAAACAACAACAACAACAACAAAAACCCAACAACAAAGAAAAAAATGGTCAGAATGGGCTGGAGCAGATAGTGGAGAAGATCAAACTGAATTTTAGCTGAATTTTTCAAATTTTATTTTAGAGAGGCAGAGTGGGAGCAGGATAGAAGGAAAAAGAAAGAGAAATGGGAAGAATCGAGCTCTGCACTGAATATGGAGCCTGCCTGAGATTCTCTTTCTCTCCCTCTGCCTTTTCCCCTGGCTTGTGCTCTCTGTCTTTCCCTCTCTCTCTCTCTTTCTCTGTGAAATATAAAAAAATACAAAGAATATTTTTTAATTATATAAAGGCACAATCACTGATCATAAGTGGTAGCTCCATGAAAGCTCACAAAGTGATCACAGTTTTGTACTCAGTATTTAGTTCAATATATAGAATATTGTCAGACTCAGAAGCCCCTGGCGCTCCTTACCATCCCTCCTGCTCAGGGTCATAACTGTGTGATGTGAACACCATAGGGCACTTGAGACTGCTTAGCATTGATATAGAGGAAGTAATAGAGCATGAACTTTTTTGTATTTGGCTTTTGTCATAGTTTCTGTTGTTTGTGATATTGTTGCTGCATGTTGTCAGCCATCATTCATTGGCATCACTGTAGAGAGATTCTATGCATGGATCGGCAACAATCATTCCCCTTTTATTTATTTATTTTTTTAATATTTTTATTTATTTCCAGGAGAGAGAGAGACAGCGTGAGCAGGGGAGGGTCAGAGAGAGAGGGAGTCACAGACTGAAACAGGCTCCAGGCTCTGAGCTGGCAGTCAGCACAGAGCCCGACGCGAGGCTCGAACCCATGAACCGCGAGATCATGACCCAAGCGAAAGTCGGACGGTTAACCGACTAAGCCACCCAGGCGCCCCCAATCATTCCCCTTTTAATTAGCATACTGGTGGGTTGCTGTTTGTGACTATTAGGAAAAATGTTTTTATGCCTTTGGGGTGCTTGGGTGGCTCAGTCATTTAAGCATCTGACTTCGGCTCAGGTCATGATCTCAGGGTTTGTGGGTTCGAGCCCCGCATTGGGCTCTGTGCTGACAGCTAGCTCAGAGCCTGGAGCCTGTTTTGGATTCTGTGTTTCCCTCTCTCTCTGACCCTCCCCTGCTCATGCTGTCTCTCTCTCTCACACAAAAAAAGAAAAAGAAAAAGAAAAAAAAAAGGAATAGTGCTGTTATGTAAATTTCTTTCATGCTTTGTTGGCACACATAAAACTTTTGTTGCTTATGTAAGTAACAGTGGAATTGATGCGTGACAAGGTTAGACCTTTGCAGCTTTAGGAAATAGTCCCAAAGGGCTTTGAAAAATGAAGATACAAACTTTCACACCCACCAGCAATGTAGGAGATTTTTGGTTTGTGCACGTGCTTGTGAACAGTTTTGGGTTTTTTCATTTATCTTTTTGACTTCAGGTTGATGTGTAATCGTACCAAGTGGTGATTTTCTTTTAATTTCCTAGATTATTATGGAAGTTGAGCATCCTTTCACATATTTATTAGATTTTGGACTTGCGTTTTTTCTAATTTCTTGAAATAGGCCTGGAGTGCAATGTACTTTCCTCTTAGGATTGCCTTTGCCACATCCCATAGATTTTGGATTGTTGTGTTTTCATTTTCATTTGTTTCCATATATTTTTTAAATTTCCTCTCTAATTGCCTGATTGGCCCATTCATTCTTTAGTAGGGTGTTCTTTAACCTCCATGTTTTTGGAGGTTTTCCAGGCTTCTTCCTGTGATTGATTTCAAGTTTCAAACATTATGATCTGAGAGTGTGCATGGTATGATCTCAATTCTTTTATATTTATCGAGGGCTGCTTTATGTCCCAGTATGTGATATCTTTTTGAAGTACATGTTTTTTATTATTTAATTAAAAAATTTTAATGTTTACTTTCTTATTTTAAGAGAGAGAGTGAGAGAGAGCGAGTGAACACTGGTGTAGGCAAAAGTAGGAGAGGGGCAGAGAGTGACACAGAGAGAGAATGCCAAGCAGTCTCTGCAGAGTCAGCACAGAGCCCAGTGTGGGGCTGGATCTCATAAATCACAAACAAAAAGTAGGTTGATGTTGCCCAGAGTTGGGAGAGATGAGACTCCTTTTGCTGATGGCTGAAGGCTATAAGGTTTTTTTGTGTGGTGATCAAAATATGAAAAACTTGATTGTGTGTTAATAAGGGCACAGCTCTGTGATGAAACCATTGGTTGCCTACTTTAAGATTTTACAAAGTAGGTTTCCAGGAAAGTAGTAGGTACAAGGAGGAAATTTACTCTTTGAGAAAAGGATCACCTTATAAAAGTAGTCTTATCAATCCTGAAGGTCTGTGTACCTACCATCAGAGCTGAAAAATCTGTCAGGAAGAATGCTAATCGCAATGAAAAGAGACCCAGATAATCCCACAGTTCTATTTAGGGATATTGACACCCTGTCCTCAGTTGTTTATGTAAGAAGACCACAGAAGATCAGCAAGGATATGGAAAACTTGAGCAATGCCACATTCAAGGTAACCGAAGTGGAGCATGTATTCAACCATTACAAATACATATTGTTTTCAGACACCCTTGAAATATTCAACAAGCTAGACAAAATTCTGAAACACAAAACAGATCTAAACCAAGGAATGAAAGTATACAATCACTAACCATAATGGAATACAACTAGAAGTTAGTCATAAAAACTATTAGGGACTTCTCCTTAATAACCAGAACTCAGAAAACACAGTTCTAAATAAACATGGAAGTTTTATTTATAGTTTCCATGGTACTATTATTTACAGTTTCCGTGGTACCGGTGGAGGTCTCCCATCGGGTACCATCTTGAACCGATTTAATAAGAATAGTGCATGTCCACCTTTGTGGGATGGAGTTACCAAAGTGCCCACAGGGAAATAAAGCATGAAAGGCTTCCATGGATTTTGTTTTCTGCAACTTAGGTAAACTCCCTATTTAATTGTAGTAGATTTGTTATTTAATATGTACTAAAATGTTTACTTTCTGTCAATTTGCTTTCACTTTTGTTGTCTGATTTCGTTCAAGTATGAGCCAGAACAGCCTGTGTTTTATTTTGAGCATTTTATTTGGCCTGTCTGGTTAATGAGAGATGCTACTCTATAGATTTCTTGTCATGGATTTGGTGTCAGAGGAATGCTACATTCATTTAGTATCAGAGGAAGTCCCGTCTGGTTAATGAGAGATGCTAATGTATAGATTTCTTGTAATGGTTTTGGTAACAGAGGAATGCTGAATTCCGAGTAATTCTAAATTCACTTCCTGTTTAAACTTAGTTGGAGTTTGACAAAATTGGTTTGAATCTGATTCTCATCTCCCCATTGGGTCATGCAGTGACATCTACACACCCTGGGTCAGCCAGGGGTGTTTCCCAAACCAGGCAAACATGAACTTAAGTCTCAGAGTCCCTGGTGGGACCACCCACACATACCAAGTGTCTCTTCCCTGACCACTGTGGACTGGGGCCAGTTCTCAGATCTCAAAGGTTGTTATTTGGTCTTAACAAGGCCCAGAATCAGCACTGATTTAGTAAAGTCGCCGAATAATCCTACTGTGAGACTAGAGTTAGTCATTAATCACTGTGAGACTCCCAAGGAGGACAATTTCTGAGTAGTGAGTCTCTACTGTAGTCCATAGGAAGGAATGTGGTCCTACTCTGTATCGAGTTTTTTAAAAAAGCTTTTTTTAGCTGTAATCATCAAGACAATATGGTATTGGCACAAAAATGGACACATAGACCAATGGAATAGAGTTGAGAACTCAGAATTGGACCCAAAAATGTATGGTCAATTAATCTTTGAAAACGTGGGAAAGAGTATCCAGTGGAAAACAGACATCCTCTTTATCAGACGGTGCTGGGAGAACTGGACAGTAACATGCAAAAGAATGAAATTAGATCACTTTCTCACACCATACACAAAAATAAACTCAAAATGGATAAAGGACCTGAATGTGAGGATGGAAACCATCAAAACCCAAGAGGAGAAAGCAGGAAACAACCTCCTTGACCTCAACCACATCAATTTCTTACTTGACATATCCCCAAAGTCAAGAGAATCAAGAGCAAAAATGAACTATTGGGGCCTCATGAAGATAAAAAGCTTCTGCATGGCCAAGGAAACACTCAATAAAACTAATAGGCAACCGACAAAATGGGAATAGATAGTTGCAAATGGCATATCAGATAAAGGGTTAGTATTCAAAATCTGTAAGGAACTCACCAAACTCCACACCCAGAAAACAAATAATCCAGTGAAGAAATGGGCAGAAGACATGAACAGACACTTTTCCAAAAAGGACATCCAGATGGCCAACAGACACATGAAATGTTCTTCAGCATCCCTCATCATCAGGGAAATATAAATCAAAACCACACTGAGATACCACCTCATGTCAGTCAGAGTGACTAAAATGAACGTATCAGGAGACTCTAGGTGCTGGTGAGGATGTGGACAAACGGGCATCCTCCTACACTGTTGGTGGGAATGTAAACTGGTGCAGCCCTCTGGAAAACAGTGTGGAGATTTCTTAAAAAATTAACAATAGAACTCCCCTATGACCCAAAAATAGCACTGCTAGGAATTTACCCAAGGGATATAGGAGTGCTGATGCATTGGGGCACATGTTCCCCAATGTTCACAGCAGCACTTTCAACAATAGCCAAATCATGGAAACAGCCTAATGTCCATCAACTGATGAATGGATCAGGAAGATGCAGTTTATCTATACAATGGAATACTCCATGGCAGTGAGAAAGAATGAAATCTGGCCATTCATAGCAACCTGGGTGGAACTTGAGGGTGTTATGCTAAATGAAATAAGTCAGGCAGAGAAAGACAGATACCATATGTTTTCATTTGTAAGTGGAACAGGAGAAACTTAGACAACCATAGGAGAGGGGAAGGGGAAACATAGTTGGAGAGAGGGAAGGAGGAAAACCATGAGAGACTCTTAATACTGAGAACAAACTGAGGGCTGATAGGAGTGGGGGAGAGGGGAAGGTGAGTGATGGGCATGGAGGAGGGCAATTGTTGAGATGAGCAGTGGGTGTTATATGGAATCCAACTTGACAATAAGGTCTAAAAGGAAAAAAAGTTTTTGTTGTTATTTTAGTTTCGTTTTACACTCCTGGGATAACACTTTGTTCATTAGTTTGCAGCTTGCTCATTTCACTTCAGAATCTGTCATGTGATCTCTCTACACCAAATGGCGGTTGATTGGCATAATTCATAGTCAGTCACTCTCCTCTGTTAGGCGGTTAGGTCTCAGGTTTCCCCTAATATAAACAATTAGGAATTCTCGTATCTGCTCTTATGCAGAGAAGTGCTTTGGCTGTAAATGCATAGTACCCAAAAGTGGTATTGCTGAGTTAAAGGGTCTATGTCTTTTATAAATTGGGTATAAAATAACACTGACTCTTTGAACTACTTTAATATTCCAAAGCTATGGCACTTAGTGTCATTGTGCCACCATCATCATTATTTGGGCCCATAACATTTCCATCAGTGCCAAAGGACTTCCCACATCCACTAACCATTCACCCCATTCCCATCTCCCCTACAATGGGAACTACTAATAATCTTTCTGTCTGTAGAAGTTTGAGTATCCTGTCTCCTATTAATGGAGTCACATAAAATGTGGCCTTATGTTCCTGGCTTCTGTCCTTAGCATACTGTTTTCCAGATTCATCCATGTTGTACTACGTGTCAGTCTTTTATTCCTTCATATGGCTGAACCATATTCTGCTCATACACTTATGGCACATTTGTTTCCACTTTAGGCTATTGTGAAAGTGATGCTGTAAACACTGTTATATTCTTTATGATTGAACATCTCTTTCTTTCCTTTACTGATGGAGTAATTGACATACACTGTTATATTACTTTCAAGCATACAACATCTTGATTTGATATTTGGATGCATTACAAAGTGATCACCAAAGGAAGTCTAGTTACAATATGTCACCGTAGCTAGTTCCAATTTCTATAAGTCTCACCAACATTTTATTGCTTGTTTATTTTTCAGTTGGCCATTCTAATCTATATGTCTCCTTGGGGTCTTGATTTGCATTTCCTGGAAGACTTATGCATTGACTATCCTTTCATGTGTTTTTGGCCATCTCTGAATATTGCTTTAGAGAAATGTCAATATCATCCTTTAGCCATTTTTAAACTGGGCTTCTGTCTTGTTGAGTTATACGAGTCCTTAATATCATGGATACTACTCTCTTATCGGTCAATTGACACATGTTTTCTCCCATCTTCTGAGGTGTCTTTATCTCTCTTGATAGTTGTTTTTAAATTTTTTTTAACTTTTTATTTATTTCTGAGAGAGAGAGAGAGACAGCGTGAGAAAGGGAGGGTCAGAGAGAGAGGGAGACACAGAATCTGAAACAGGCTCCAAGCTCTGAGCTAGTTGTCAGCACAGAGTCCGACGCGGGGCTTGAACCCACGAACTGTGAGACCAACTGAGCCACCCAGGTACCCCTCTTGATAGTTGTTTTTGATGGACAAAGATTTTTAATAATGATGAAGTTCATTTTTACATATTTCTTCTTTTGTTTGTGGTTTCGTTATCCTGTCAATGAAAGCACGATCAAGTCCTAGGCCATCAACATGGACTTTTGTATTTTTTAAAGTTCATAGATTTGGAGCACCTGGGTGTCTCAGTTGGTTAAATGGCCGACTTCAGCTCAGGTCAATATCTTGCGGCTCATGAGTTCGAGCCCTGCGTCGGGCTCTGTGCCGGCAGCTCAGAGTCTGGAGCCTGTTTCGGATTCTGTGTCTCCCTCTCTCTCTGTCCCTTCCCTGCTCATGTTCTGTTTCTCTCTGTCAAAAATAAATAACCCTAAAATTTAAAAAAGGAACTTAAATTTAAAAAAATTAAAAAAATAAATTTCATAGATTTAGCTTTAAGATTTTTAAATTATATTTAACCCTCACCTTTCCATACCATTATTCCCCTTGTTCCCAGTACACCCTGGATACCTTTTTCTCTCAGATCCCAATAACCCTTTGATTATGAGTTCTCTACACACTTGTCCCTTTATGATCTTAAACCTGGCCTTGCACTGTAACTTATAAGCAACATTTAAGTCCCTATTGCCTTTTATCCCGCTGCCTTATCCCTTGTTCTGCTCTCTCTAGACCTCACATCCAGACCATGTCATCCTAATCTCCCAGTTCCTGTGTGCTTCTCTCTTACCCCACTCCATCAGCACACATACACTGTCCTTTTGCAAGACCTAGAGGGTTAAACAATAGCCATTGCCTCATTCTGTGGAATTCTCAAGGGTAAAGATGTGCACATATATCAAGCTGACAATGATATAAAATAGAGAAAAACCAAGAGAATATATATTTCTAGCAAACTAGCAGAGGGGTTAATGTGTAAAAATTCTTTGCAGTTGGCTTTTGGGGAGTTCTAGAATATTTCTTGCCTCTGCAGTGGCTTCTAGGTTATTGATTTTCACTGTTACTGTAGTTGCAAGGTGATTGGTTTGCAAGGCTTCCTTGGAACTGAAGTGATTGGGTGAGGAAGGGTACAAGGCACGGTGCTACATGGCTCACTGTGGTTTGATGTGTGGACTTCATCAGCTGCTCAGCAAGGCGGAAATGACTGGCCTCTAACCAGGGCCAGACAGCTGGGTCAGGACAGCACAGAAAAGTTACATCACTGTCCCCATTATTCACCTAATCGATTCTATTCTTGGAGGAAAAACTGGATCTCTCTGCTCTTCTCCTGACATCCATTTAGTTCATATTCCTTCTGTAATCATGTAAATATATTCCTTGGGGTCTCTGTGTATTCTACACATGACCTAGATATTTGCTGGGTCTAGCTTTAACCCTCTGATATCTTGTCTGTCAGTCTGCCAGTTCCACAGCCTTGAAAAGCTAACGTTTTCCTGGGAGTTTCTGCTGGTTTCCACGAGCTGACACTGTCAGGATCTCCTGCGTTGTGAACTTAGCCATCTCCATAAAAGTAGACATGCTGTCTGTCAGGGAAGACTTCAAACTGAAGCCCTCAGTGACCATTCACAGAAGAATCCACTTACACAGAAAACATCTGTGACCTATGTGTATGTTGAAAGACATGGTCAGAATGACAGAAGATTCCAGTTTATACTAGGGCAAAAAAGTGGTATCCTCTTATAATAGGTGTTTTTATTCCACAGTCTCTCCAAACTTACTGCTTATGAGGCCTCTTGGATCTTGCCCTCTTCCTGTGCAGTGCCCTCTCCTGGCGGTTTGGCTCCCCACTCCCCACTTTACCACGTTGTCAGCCTGCACAAATAGCTTAACTTCTTCTCCATTTGGATAGGAACCAGTTGGCTCTCTCAAGTCTCTGTCCTACCTAAATACCTGAAAACAGTGTGATTTAGAGAGCAGTTGAGCTTTGCTTCAGTAGAATCCATTTTTTTCTTTCATAGTTTATTGTCAAGTTGGTTTCCATATAACACCCAGTGTTCATTCCAGTAAGTGCCCTCTTCCGTGCCCATCACCCTATCACCCCCCTTCCCCTGTCCCTCACCCCCATGTGCCCTCAGTTTATTCTCTTTATTCAAGAGTCTCATGGTTTGCCTCCCTCCCTCTCTCCAACTATTTTCCCCCTTCCACTCCCTCATGGTCCTCTGTTAAGTTTCTCCTGTTCCACTTATAAGTGAAAGCATATGGTATCTGTCCTTCTCTGCCTGACTTATTTCACTCAGCATAACAGCCCCGAGTTCCACTCAGGTTGCTACAAATGGCCAGATTTCATTCTTTCTCATTGCCATATAGTATTCCATTATATAGATAAACCACATCTTCTTGATTCATTCATCAGATGATGGACATTTAGGCTGTTTCCATGATTTGGCTATTGTTGAGAGTGCTGATATGAACATTGGGGTACATGTGCCCCTAAGCATCAGCACTCCTGTATCCCTTGGCTACATTCCTAGCAATGCTATTGCTGGGTCACAAGGAAATTCTATTGTTAACTTTTTGAGGAACCTCCACACTGTTTTCCAGAGGGGCTGTATCAGTTTACATTCCCACCAACAGTGTAATAGATTTCCCGTTTCTCCACATCCTTGCCAGTAGAATCCATTTTTAAAGAGTTTTACCTATTTACTGTGATCTATCATCTCTGTGTCAGTCTCTGTCTCTGTCTGTTTTTGAGTCACACCTATGGTTTTTTCAGGTACTATGGGTTCTGAGATTAGCCTGCAACTCCTATAGCTACCAGCAGATGACAAGAGATTCCTAGATTGAAAACAAAGCACTTTATTGCACACAGCCCAGCAGGCAGCATGAACATCCTGATTCCAACAGTTTTCCTTGACCCCTTGTCCAGACCTTATACCAATCATGGTTCCTCCAGGATTCCCTGATAAGTGCCACACATGCATTGTTTGAGATACACCTGAGGAATACTGATTGTACAAAACACCAATCTTTTCCAGGGGGTTGCAAGCTCATCTGCTGTATTCTTTGACCCTAAGGAGGACTTCAGCTTTGTTTACCTGTACAGCAAATAAATCTGTCTGGTATTCTGGTGGGTGACACTGTCTCTCTCTCCCATGGTATTTTTCTAATCACACATAGGGTAACCCAGTATAGAAGAAGAGCTGTCCATGCTTCTGTCTCAGAGGCATGTACATATGTGAGAAATCCATGGTAGAACTGTGTTCCAACAATATCCAGCAGTCATTTGTGGACTATATTAGCTCTTGCCACAATTTCCCATGAATTCATCACTTGTTCAAATGCTCTGATTAATCCAACAAAGGGCTAAGATCAAATCAATGCAGTTTGTATCAAGCAACATTTGATTGAGACTACTTTCAAGAGGATACTGTGTATGAGAATGAGGTTAACCCACGTTATTCACTTCCACTATACCTATATAGTTCCTACATTCAGCCATCATATGGAATCCCAAAGAACCATTAGGGTCCACTATAGAATGACAATTGTTTACTAAGTTAGATACTGTATTGGGGTGCCTGGGTGGCTCAGTCTGTTGGATGTCTGACTAAATTTAGCTCAGGTCATGGTCTCCTGGTTTATGGGATTGAACCCTATGCTGGGCTTTGTGCTGACAGCACAGAGCCTGCTTCATACTCTCTTTCTCTCTCTCTCTGCCACTCCCCCACTCTCTCTCTCACCAATAAATAAACATTAAGAAAATTAAAAACATAGGATGCTGCATTGAGTTTTCCAGTGAGATGAGTGAATAACCAACTACCAACTGACTCTTCTTCAAAATGATACCACCTACAGTTTTCTGCTAGGAAATATGTTCTTTATCCTGGGAAAACAGAGCCTAGATACCGTGGAGTCTTGTCTCATGATCAGAAAGGGACTGACAGTTGGAAAGCATTCAGAAACTAGTTTGTTGGTGTTCATCAGCCACCAGCTGGGATTATCCGTAAAAGCAATACAAACATGAAAGATGGAGGAGAGGAAGTAAAATGACACAAAGGTGCTCACCAGGGCCAGTGTGCTCTGTGTGGTTCTAGACTCAACAGAGGATCTGGGGAAATGGTTAGCTCTGTGAATGTATTCGACCTGCTGTTTGTGCCTGTGCAGAATGAAAACCATAGAGCTGCTGGCCCAAATCATCAACCCAGCAAGTGAAATTTCAGGGAATACTATCAGTATTACATATAGTGACTCTGGGAGTGTGTCATGGTCAGATGTAGAACAGTATCCATAATCCCTGTTCTTTGTGATGTTTTGGCTGCCCGGTTTCCCTGACACAGATAACACATACATAGGAATGATAAGATTTACTATTAGATACATGATCCAGAAGAGGTAAATGGACAAGCCAATATACTTTGGAGCTTTGACTTTAAGATCCTTCCAACAGGAGTTCATGGGGCTGATCATGATGGTCTGGAAGACACTCAAGAGGCAGGTGCTGCCAATAGACATTCCCCTGCCCACTCTCTGAACATAAAAGAGAAGCTTGCATCCAAACTCATTGAAGATGTCTTTCACCTCAAAAGCTGCCAATGTCTTGGGGACACCTTTTGAGAGCATCACCAAGGAGTTGGCTATAATCAGGTACATGAGAATCAACTCTGTGCATCTCAGCCTCCCTTTAATGTGGTAATGGAAGACATAATGGCGAAGAAGAGCGAAATTGCCCAGGATTCCGACTGTCATCTGTGATAAGAAAACGATTGCCATTGTCAAATCCCTGGAACCTATTCTATCATTCAGTATGTTTGTCTTTAAATTATAATGAGAACCATTCCTGTGAATAAAAAGTTTCCTTGAAGATTTTGACATCAAGAGTCACTTTGGTGGTTTGCTCCTTTGGAAATGTCAGAGACTTGAAGAGGAAGGAGAAGATGGAGAGAAGTACCAGGATGTTCCATGGAAAAGTCAGCACTAAAGATATAGTAGTATATCCTAGAAGAAGCAAAGGTAAGTGGTAGCATGTGGAAAGAACACTTAATACTAATAGAACATTTTCAGAAAAGTGATATTGTTTACTCACAGTGGTAGAAACCTACAGTGTGAGTCATTACCTACGTCATGGCATAAATCACTTCTGAATATGTTACTGATTTATTTATTAAAGAAAAACTCTGATGCTTGTCATTGCTTGTTCTGACCCAAATGGCTAGAGATGCTTAATAGCCAGTGGTGCCGTTGGACACGCCCTGCCAACACTATGTGGGTTGAAAACAAAACTACATTCTAAATCATTGAGGAAATGTTTCAAGGAAACTCTATCAGTGTCTTGTGGATACCTTTAAGGAAAATGATCATATCTTGGATAGAAACAGGTGCTTGAGAATTAAACCTCTGGACATGAGTTTGTAATGAGGGTGAAAAGGAAGAGATGATAGTAAGGGTGAGAGAAAGTGCCCGGTTTCCCTGATGGACTTTGCTAAGTAGACCATCCCTGTTGGCAGATGCTTTAACTCCAGTCAGATCCCAATGACCTATTATCATCTTTGAGCCTGAGGAGCCTCCCTGAGACATGTGTTGTAGACTATATTGATCATATCAAATGAAACCCAAGAGTTTAACTGAAAAATAATTAACATTTATGTTGTTAAGAAGCTTCTCAAAAGAGGCTTGGGTGGCCCTGTTGGTTAAGCATCTGACACTGGTCCAGGGTATGATCCTGTGGTTCACATGTTTGAGCCCCACATTAGGCTCTATGCTGACAGCTCAGAGCCTGGAGTCTGCTGCAGATTCTGTGTCTCCATTTATCTTTGCCTCTCCCCTGTTCCTAATCTGTCCCTCACTCTCTCAAAAGTAAATAAAATGTTTTTAAAATTTTTAAAAAAGGAAGTTAGTACATTTGGTTTGCATGAATCAGTGCTATCATGCAGGTTGTACCTCTGGTATTTTGATACGTCTTCATACTGCATGTAATAGGCACTTGGATTGCATTATCTTCATTGCAAAGAAAAGTAGAACTTTGGGATACAGACGTCAGGCACTCTGTGTAAATTCACATGCAGGTTTGGGGGCAGAGGGAGGAAAGAAGCTGTCTGGGCTGTTTGCAAAGTCTGTTCTCTGACCATTGCTCCCCTACCAAACCTTGTTAGCTGTTCCTTCACATAGTTCACCTGTCTATTTAGTTTAGTTTTGAGACCTTGCTGTTTTAATTCCTATTTTTGGTAGTTTATGGTATAGTTTCATGTCTAACAAGTTTCCATTTGTATTGACAGATTTATCATATAGGCCAACAATAAATATGAATGAAGTTTTCAAGATTGTAATAAAACACAAATCCGGTAATTTCAGTGTCATCCTAAAGAAACCTACCACTGCACTAGTAGGATTTTATCAAACAAGATTATGTGTTCTTAATTTGGCAGCAGAAAGCCTTATTTGCTGTCCTGGTGGAGCACAGATACAGTGGACGTTATTGAACAATGTGACTTTGTTCCTAAAGCATGATAGACAAAACACTAGTATGTGATAAAAGTATGTGGGCCAGAAACCAAGTGATTCCTAATGTTGGTCATGTACTCCTTAGTTATTAATCATTCAGGTATATCTGTTAGCTATTCGGCAGGATTTGTGCAGTGCAGTAAACCACAAGAGGCATACATGAAATAGAATCTGGCGAATGTGACACCTTATGCACAGGAGAAATTGAAATTATCGTGAAATGAGTAGTGATCCTGGGACTGAAGTTAGAATATTACTAAACCACAGAGAAAACCATATGTGCATTAGGTCTTCACAATTGTTTTCTGAATCCATAATGAGCAAGTTACCTTTACCTGAAATGCTGCTTCCTTAACAAGAAGAAGGAAATCGTTCTCCTCATAACCATTGGAGTGTGGTAAACACAGATGATTTCAGTACAGACACAGTAACTCTCTCAAGTGCATCCCAAACCCAAAACGAGAATTTCTAAACACACTTCCTTTTATTTATTTAATTTGTTTGTTTGTTTTGTGAGAGAGAGCACAAGTGGGAGAGGGAGAGAGATAGAGATTCCCAAGAGGCTCTGCAGCACCAGTGCCGCATGTGGGGCTCTAACTTAAGAACCATAAGATCATGGGCTGAGTCCATGTTGGATGCTTAAATGACTGAGAACTCAGGGGCCCCAACACACTTTTTAAATTATAGAAATAAAACCATGGTTTCTATACAAGGTGATGTTTTTCTGATAGTTCCATCCTGCTTTTTTATAAGCGCAAAGGCATTATAAGCACATGTCTCTTAATACAGAGAATGGAGCTTTGGTTCTTGTAAGGAAATCTGAAGAGCATATCAATTTGTTAACTAAAGTCTTTTAGGAGCTAAGAAAACCCGTTTTATTATCGCTGGCATTATTCGCCAACAGTCCTCTTCAGTGAGGATATCATTCCCTTATATTAGGAGTCATCAGGATTGGTGTAGGGACTGACACACCCATCTCTCTTCACTTGCTCAGCTCTGAACTGAGGACTTATTCCTCCTCCTTCTCTAGTTTTGTTATTGGGTCTATTTCTACCACAAAAGAGTCCTTCTGGACACACAAGTACTTACTCAGACTTCATTTCCTTATAAACCGTCCCTCTCAGGCTGAAGTAGAAGTCCTCACTGGATGCTTTCCTGTTGTCAGGACTGTTGGCTCTGTGTGAAGGTCACAACAACCAGTGTATGTGGGAGGGCAGCAGCCAGACTCAGATAAAGGGCTGTGAACCTGTGACCTTACCTCCCTGGGAAGTACAATTCTCATGACTCCTATAGCCATAATGACAGTTCAGTGTTTCTGCTAATGATCCAAACCAATTAAACGTTCCTTCTGAGTATCTTGGAATACACAATTGAAATGTTTGAGAGAGTGTGTGACTTTTATAATCCCTACTGCAGACAGGGTCTCAGAGGAAAGGAGGAGGTATTACTCATTTCTGACACATGGGGTCCTGGCAGCAAAGCTGATGTTTCCCAATGGGAAACAGCTTCCTTGATAAGCTGTACTCCAAATACGTATTTTTTAATGTTGAGTGCCAGAACTGAACCAATATTGAAGTACTGAAGATCAGTGGTATCAAGCTAATTGAAAAATTTTCAAATGTAATAAAAGTAAAACAAACTTTGTCATCATTCTTAACATTAGAAATTATTGGGTCCATTTGTAGAAGCAAATGCTAATAGATTTGTAATTGATGATATGGAGGGGAACCTGGGTGGCTCAGTGGGTTGAGCGTTCAGCGTCGGCTCAGTACATGATTTCACGTTTCATGGGTCCCAGCCCCGCAATTGGCTCTGTGCTGACAGCTTAGAGCCTGGAGCCTGTGTAGATTCTGTGTCTCTGCTGTTTTCTGCCCCTCCTCTGCTCACACTCTGTCTGTCTCTCTCTCTCTTCAAAATAAACATTTTAAAAAACTGAATATGGTAAAAAGTTTGATATGGATGATATAGAAATTTTTAAGAAAGTATATTTTAAGTATATCGATCCCATTTGTACTAGTAGTCTAAACAAATAGACAAAATCCATAGAAATTGATGTTGTGGAAGTATCCAACACAAATAAAAGCACCAGGATCAGATAAGAGGCAAATTGTATCCAACCTTGAAACTATTCTAAGTAGGTGAGGCTTGGAGGTGGGATGTGGAAGTAGAAGGGTCTGGTAAAGTTGGGAGTTATAAGTGCAGATTAAGGAGTTAGAAGGTGATGGGCTAGGTTCTTAGGTATGGACAAGACCTAAGGAACACAGGATGAGTTCTCAAGGCAACAGAGGTATAGAGGGGATCAAGATGGAGATTCAGGGGGTGGAGGTGTGGCCCCTTAGGAGTCACTGATTCATTTCCCCACTGGTCAATACTCTCATTTACATGGAGTCACCCATTACTCATGACGGTTTTTTCTTTGGGCCCATGATGCAAAATTCTTGATCCTGTGAGATGCCCCTACAAAATTTAATGTTATTGTTATGCCACAAGTAGACAATTGAGTGGTTAGCCCTCTATCCCACTCTCACTCCTCTATGGGACTTTGCGGTGGATGGTGTGCCTGGGGTGTGTCTGGCCCTTGTACTCGGCACTCGTTGGCAAGAGGTGACAGGCTGGACCTTTCCCCATACTTAAATCTTCAAGAACTTTCATTGTCCAAAAGTGATTCGATGAAGTTGTTCTTCTTCAGTAGACCCTCTCTGAAATGTAATACATGCTTTAGAGAAGAACTAAAACATAAAACATAATTTAAAAATTGTAAGTAATGTTTTGTTTTTCTTGTGTGAAGCCATGTAAAAGTAATCCTTGGTAACAGATTTGTGGGTATGGTCATAATTATGATTATATTTTTATTTTTGTTCTAATAAAGTAGCAGGCTCTTGGTGTTATCCATTGGTTAAATTGCCTTACATGGTAAAAGTGGTTTTGCAGATGTGATTAAGAAACTCATGATCTGAGTTTAAAACAGGGAGATGATCCTGGATTATCTGTGTGGGCCAAATTATCATATGACCCTGAAATCAGAAGTCAGGGAGAAACAGTAGAGGAAGAGATTAGAAACAGGAGGGGGATTTATATTGCTGTTTCTGGCTGTCAGGGTGGAGGGAGCCTCAGGGTGATTTTCCATGGGAAGGACCCCATGCAACAATGTGAATCATTGTGGAGGTTAATCTTCTTCAGAGGCTGTAGGTAAGAGCCCAGGAGAGTCAGCATCTACCTTTGGGCTTCCTCGGCTACTGACCTGTGAGAAAATCAATGAGCGATGCTTGAAGCTGCTGATTTCATGGAAATTCATTCCAGCAACAACAGAAACCTAACAGCCACACCTCACTTTGTTGCACTTTGCATTATGGCTGCCAAAACTGGGGTTTTTTCAAAGTGAAGTTTGTGGCAACGCTGCCTCAAACAAGTCATTCAGCATCAATTTCACAGCATTTACTCCCTTTGTGTCTCCGTGTCACATTATGTGAATTATAGCAATAGTTCAGACTTTTCCTCTATCTATTCTTCTCATAGTTATCTATGTTTAGTAATCTTTGATGTCACTTTTGGAATTGTTTTGTGATATCATGAACCATGCCCTATAAGATAGCAAATGCAATGAATGAATGGACTGCAGATGTGGTGGAAGAAGTAAGAGATCCTCATTTATATTTTGAGTCTGTTGATGGGGCTGTTGATGCAATCTGTTGATCAATCTGTTTCCTTACCTGATTTTTTTAATGCTTATTCATTTTTGAGGGAGAGACAGAGTGCGAGTGGGGAGGGACAGAGAGAGAGGGAGACACAGAATCTGAAGCAGGCTCCAGGCTCTAAGCTATCATCAGAGAGCCCAACGCGGGGCTCGAACTCAGGAACTATGAAATCATGACCTGAGCCAAAGTCAGCCACTTAACCGACTGTGCCACCCAGGCTCCCCTCTCATGATCAAACTTGAGATGAGGAGGAGTTGCTCATTCTGCAGGAACAAAGAAAATGTTTTCCTGAAATAGAATCGATTCCTGGTGAAGATGCTGTGAGAATTGTAGAAATGACACCAAAAGATTTAAAAGAGTACATAGTCCTAGTTGGTAAAGCAGCAGAAGGGTTGGAGAGAACTGACTCCAGTTCTGAAAGTAGTTTTGTGGCTGAAATGCTATGAGAGAGCACTGCAAGATATAGAGAGAAATCAGTGTGAAAGGAAGCCTGAATCAATGCCGTAAACTCCACTGAAGCCTTTTTGTAAAGAAGTTGCCACCTCTATCTCACTGGGGACGAAGGAAGGAAGGGTGGGTGGGAGGAAGGAAGGAAGGAAGGAAGGAAGGAAGGAAGGAAGGAAGGAAGGAAGGAAGGAAGGAAAAGAAAGAAAAGAAAGAAATGTCCAACTCCATTCTAAGCTTCAGTAATGCCCACACTGACCAGTCAGTATCCTTCAATAAGGAGGCAAGACTGTTCACCAGCAAAAGGTTTGTGACTCACTAAATCTCAGAAAATAGTTAGAATTTTCCTGCAATTAAATGTTTTAATCATTATGCACAGTGCCATTCTAGATATAATGTAGATAAAATGCTAGTGCATACTCAATAGACTGCATTACTTGGAGAACATGACTTATGAGAATTGGGGAGGTGAAAAATTCATTTGAATTCTTTTTGAGATATCTACTTTACATTGTGGTCTGGAACAAAATGTGCAGTATCTCCAAGGTGTGCCTGTAAATGTAGAAACATATTTTATGATAAACAATTACATCAGGTATTGATACCCAACAACTGATGCGATTTTGATGTCCAGATGTAATGACTTTCTTCATGTTTAGGTTTCTTCTGTTTTTCAATGTAGACTTGGGTATGTCTGATATTATATCAAAAATGACATAAAAATAAATACACACCTCTTAATATATTCTCTTTTGATTCAATGTGTACATAAATCTTGATATACAGGCCTTACTTTACAGTCAAATAGTTTTTCTTGAGCATTAGTCTGTGAAGGAGATATCTTTATGCAATAGAAATAGATCTCCAGCATTTCCCCAAATACTTCAGTTTATTCCATGATGATTATCAATGAGTCATTTCATCTTAACACTCCTCCTTATGCACTTAAAAAGGTGAATGAAAAAAATCTTGATACTGAATGTGTCCGGCTAAGATTTGATGACCCATTTTTTTTAATTGAAAATGTTTTCACTTATAAGTGGATCAGGAGAAACTTAACAGAGGACCATGTTGGAGGAGAAGGGGAAAAATAGTTGGGGATGGGAGGGGGGCAAACCATGAGAGACTTTTGAATATTGAGAACAAACTGAGGGCTGATGGGGGTGGAGGAGAAGGGAAGGGGGGTGATGGACATGGAGGAGGGCACTTGTAGGTTTGAGCACTGGGTGTTATATGGAAACCAACTTGGCAATAAACTATGAAAGGAAAAAATTTTAATGTTTTTTTATTTTTTTAAGATAAACAGAGTATGAGGCAGGGAGGCGCAGATAGAGAGGGACACATAGAATCTTAAGCAGCCTCCAGGCCCTGAACTGTCAGCATAGAATATCACGCAGTTCTCAAACCCACGAACTGAGGTCATGTCCTGAGCTGAAGTCAGACACTTAACTTCAGAGTTACCCATGGGCCCTGTCTGTCTTTTAAATGTAGAGAACACATTGATAGTTACCAGAGGGGAGCTGCATGGGAGGCATGGGTTATAGGGCTGATGGGGATTAAAGGGTGTACTTGAGGTGCACCTGAAACTAATATCACAGTGTATGTTAACTAACTGGAATTCAAAGAAAAACAAAACAAAAAAAATACTTCTCTGTATTGTTTGGATTAAAAATCAACATACCTATAGTATTAGGAAGAAACAATAATATTTCATAATTTAGAGAAGCGGTTAAATGTTAGGTCTCCCACACATCATAGGGTATCGATAATTGGTCTGTTTGCTTTGTGCACATGAGGAAGGTCTCAGTGTTTCTTGAAATGGGGTGATCCCCCCACCGTTTTGGCAGGTCCCGCAGGGCATGCATATTTTGGAGATTGCCCTTGCAATGAGTGTAGGATGTAATATCCCACAATCTGTGGACCCTCATGCCATACCTTTTCACTAAATGTTCACTTATCATGTTGCCCAATTTAACAGAAAATGTAAAGGAGAAAATGTATTCTAAGAGCAAATGTAAACCTACAGTACGCTCTTTATCTAAACTCACCATCCATTACTGTTTGTCAGTGACACTTAGGATCAGCAGGGGGTTTCAGAAACACTATTACTTGTGCTTCCCACCTCCCTCACCTTCATTCTGTGAGCTGTTATGTTTTCAGGACTCATTTCTGGGAGTGATGCCCAAGCTCTGGCCCTGGGGGAGGTATCAGGGGTCTGCTGTGCCTGGGTTTTGCTGGAGGATCTTGGTGCAGCCCTGTCCCCAGTGCTGTAGCAGGATGGAGATGTTTCTAGGAGGGCCATGTCTCTGAAGACAGAGAAGGAGAACTCGTCTTATCTCCTTCAAATCAGACCTGTTTGCCTTTTCTTTGAATCCCTTCCTTGGAAAAGGACATGTAAGGGTGGACTTTTCTGCATTTGAGGTGCTTCTGCCTGTGGGGAAGCAGGTGGAAGGGCATGTGTGAAAGTTGCAGGGGCTGCCATAACAAGGAGCCTACACAGAGTGGCTGAAACAATAGACATTTATTTTCTGGCAGTTCTGGAAGCTACAAGTCCAAGATTAAGGTGTTCTTAGGGCCGTGTTTCCTTTGAAGATCCTCAGAGAATATTTTCAGGCCACTAGCCAGTTTCTGCCTCCTTGGATTGTGGCAGCAGCAGTTCATGTGGTGTTCACCCTGTGTACATTTGTTTTTCCAAATTTACCCTTTTTTTGGTAAGGATGCCATTCATGTTGATTAGGAGACTCCCTACTCTAGATAGCATCTTAAGGAATTCCATCCGCAATGACCCTATTTCAAAAAAGGGTCATTCTGAGGTCCTGGAGGTTAACACTTCAGCATATTCAGTTTGATGGGACACAGTGCAAACCATAAAAGAAGAGGTATCTGAGTCCATAAAAAATATATATGTACAAAATATGTTTTTTTCAGAGAGTCAGAAAGTAAGTGAAGAATTGAAGAACAAAGAGGAAACATGTCTTTCTCAGATTAATACTGACATCTGTTTCAAATGTTATGTCCTTTCTTCCCCCTAAGAGGTCATGTGTTTATAACTTGGAAAGTTTTACTTCTCTCCATTCTGTCACCCCAGCCCTAGACCTGGACTCTGTGTCTCACTCTCCCTCACATGCCCTCCAGCCCTCTGTCCTGGGCCCATGTTGCCTCCTGCCCAGGATGCTTCTCTCTCTCTCAGGCTTTGCATCCTCTCCCACATGCCAGTGGTCTCTAGAGGTGCTACCTAGAAACTTGTAGTTGTTCTTGGTAATTGGCAAGTGGGAGAACGTTGGCAAAAATATTCTCAGGTCCCCAACCTGTCACTGCTAGTGCTGCTCCAGGTGAAAAGCTAATTGCAGGTGTGAGGGGAGGGCAGGTCACACTGTCATAAATTCACATCACAGGGCCCTGCTGCCCTCCTTCCCACATACCCACTGCCTTATGGTCACACGGAGTCCAACAGGGTGAAGTAAGTGGGTTTTCTCTGTGTTTGTCTGAGAGGCAGAAACTGTAAGGAAAGGATTGTATGAAGCGTCGAGGTAAGTCGAGGAGGCACTTGTGGGGATGAGCACTGAGTGTTATACGTAAACCAACCTGACAATAAACTATTTCAGGGGGAAAAAAAAGGAGATATAAATAATAGGAAGAAAAACAGAGTTGAGGTAAGTGAGCAGACTGAACAAAGGGAGTTTTCTGCATTTGAACTGGTTCAGTGCCAAAGCCACATGGGAAGGTGGAATACGTCCTGAGCCAGGAGCTGAGCTGGTAGAGAGAGATTGGGTCCTAGGCCTACACCACCCCTGCTGGCTCCTACGGCAAGTAGTGTAATCCTCACTGAGAGTGACTATGTGGTTTCACCCAAGTGGTCATGAAGTCTGATTATTTAAAGTTTTTATTTTAATTCTCATTGGTTAACGTACAGTGTTATATTAGTTATAAGTGTACAATATAGTAATTCAACTCTTTCTCCCAAAGAATGTGATTTTTAATGGACTTAAGAACTCTAGTTCTGGAGACAGTCTCCTGTTGATCCTGTGTTATGGGGACCGTAGGCATTATTGTCAGGTTTCTAAGGTGCACTCAGAACCTTGATTATAATAAAGAGTTTGATGAATCTCTAGTGTGGTATGATCGTGTGTAGAAACAGTGTGTCTCAGGAGTACCTGGGTGGCTTAGTTGGAAGATCAAGGGACTCTTGATCTCGGGGTCTGAGTATGAGTCCCATGTGGTATATAGAGATTACTTTAAAAAGTATAACTTCAGAAGTCTGGAAACATTTTGTCTGATGCAGGTGCTGGTTTAGATAGGTTTTCTCTAACTCTAGGTATTTGAAGTGTTAATACATGTAAGAAGTGTGTCTGAATTAAACATGGAGAGTCTTTTTCCAGTTAATAAAAAAGGAGCACTCAATACGATAGGAAGTATCTCACAAGGTTCTTAGTGTCCAGTGTATCTTCTGATATTTCTGCTCTATTAAATATTATAAAACCAATCCAAGATTGGTTCACTTACATGTGATACAAGGTTTTTGCCTAACATTTCATTATGATGTGTCCTGTCATTTCCTTCCTTCCTTCACCTTCCTTTCTTTTCTTATTTCTTTTTTCTTTTCTTTTCTTTTCTTTTCTTTTCTTTTCTTTTCTTTTCTTTTCTTTTCTTTTCTTTTCTTTTCTTTCCTTTCCTTTCCTTTCCTTTCCTT
>JAESUZ010001119.1:0-77921 GCA_017311185.1 Proteles cristata cristata | reverse complement strand
GAGAGAGAGAGAGAGAAAAGTCAGGCTTACCTGAAATGGGGCTTGAGCTCACCCAAACAGGGGCCAGTGCTCACTCGATGTGAGACTCAAACTCACAAACTGTGAGATAATGACTTGAGCTGAAGTCAGATGTTTAATGACTGAGCCACCCAGGCACCAGACTCCTGTGACTTTCTGACTTTTTTTTTCCTGTTCATTCTTCATTATTGTTCTTTTTTTATTCATTATTGTGTCTTTGTTTTTGCACATCTTTACTTGCTCTCATCATAAGATGGCACAGGCTTGCTCATCTTTTATTTTTCCTGTCCCAGCCCTGGACTCAACCAGTTGTATCTGATTTCTTTATTGGAGAAAGTATTTAGAAACCAAGATGTGGGTGCTAGATGTGCTCATTGCTACTGAGGTGTTTCTCTTCTAAGCCTTCTCAATAATGGAGCTATAAACATATACTTATGCATATATATATTACTATTTCTATTTTTTTATATTAAAATACACACTTATTTTGATTCTTCTAACTCCAATCCAATACCATAGGGGTTATTCTAGTCTTTATTCTTTCCTTATTTGTTCAAATGAGCCTGATACAGGTCAGGCAGCATTCTTCCATCTGGCTCTGGTGGCCTGCAAGTTTATCATGGTTGGGGAAAAGAGGTGGAAGAGGCATTCTGTTCTTCACTGCCTTGGCTTGGAGTTGAACATGTCACTTCTAGTCCCACTAGTTTGACCAGAGCTTGTCACATAGTCCCAACAAAACTTTGAGTGAGTCATAGAAAAGTAGTTAAGCTCTGGGCATAGTTAATGGGCACTAATTATTGTATCTGCCTCTGTCCTGTTTCTTGGAACATTTATCTGCATTTGTGTCCTAATTTTCTTTTTCTTTTTCTTTTTTTTTCTTTACAAATAGTTTATTGTCAAATTAGTTTCCACATAACACCCAGTGCTCATCCCCACGAGTGCCCTCCTCCATGCCCATCCCCCCTACCCCCCACATCCATCAGTTCTCAGTTTTTGTCAGCATTTAAGAGTCTCTCATGGTTTGCCTTTCTCCCTTTCCCCCACCATTTCCCCCCTTCTTCTCCCCCTTGTTCCACAGTTAAGCTCCTCCTAATCCTCCTATACGTGCAAACATATGGTATTTGTCCTTCTCTGCCTGACTTATTTCACTCAGCATAACACCCTCAAGGTCCATCCATGTTGCTACACAAGGCCAGATTTCATTGTTTCTCATTGCCATGTAGTATTCCATGATATAGATAAACAACATCTTCTTGATCCATTCATCTGTTGATGGACACTTAGGCTCTTTCCAGGTTTTAGCTATTGTGGAGAGTGCTGCTATGAACATTGGGGTACATGTGCTCCTATGCATCAACATTTCTGTATCCCTTGGGTAAATTCCTAGCAGTGCTATTGCTGGGTCATAGGAGAGTTCTAGTGTTAGTTTCCTTAGGAACCTCCACACTGTTTTCCAGAGGGGCTGTACCAGTTTACATTCCCACCAACAGTATAGGAGGGCGCCCGTTTCTCCACATCCTCGCCAGCATCTAGAGTTCACTGATTGGCTCATTTTAGCCACTCTGACTGGCGTGAGGTGGTATCTCAGTGTCGTTTTGATTTGTATTTCCCTGATGAGTAGGGATGCTGAGCATCGTTTCATATGTTTGTTGGCCATCTGGATGTCCTCTTTGGAGAAGTGTCTGTTCATATCTTCTGCCCATTTCTTCACTGGGTTGTTTGTTTTTTGGAGTGGAGTTTGGTGAGTTCCTTATAGATTCTGGATATGTCGTTTGCAACTCTCTTTTCCCATTCCGTTGGTTGCCTATTAGTTTTGTGGGTTGTTTCCTTTGCCGTGCAGAAGCTTTTAATCTTGATGAGGTCCCAATCCGTTATTTTTGTTCTTGATTCCTTTGCTTTGAGGGATGTGTCAAGTAAGAGGTTGCTGCAGAGGAGGTCAAAGAGGTTGTTTCCTGCTTTCTCCTCTAGGGTTTTGATGCTTTCCTGTCTCACATTCAAGTCCTTTATCCATTTTGAGTTTATTTTTGTGTATGGTGTGAGAAATTGATCTAGTTTCATTCTTCTGCACGTTGCTGTCCAGTTCTCCCAACACCATCTGTTAAAGAGGCTGTCTTTTTTCCATTGGATATTCTTTCCTGCACTGTCAAATATCAGTTGGCTGTATACTTTTGGGTCCACTTCCGAGTTCTCTATTCTGTTCCATTGGTCTATGTGTCTGTTTTTGTGCCAATACCATACTGTCTTGATGATGACAGCTTTGTAGTAGAGGCTAAAGTCTGGGATGGTGATACCTCCCGTTTTGGTTTTATTTTTCAGTATTACTTTGACTATTCGGAGTCTTTTCTGGTTCCATACAAATTTTAGGATAGTTTGCTCTAACTTTGAGAAGTATGCTGGGGCAATTTTGATTGGAATTAAGTAGAATGTGGAGATAGCTTTGGGTAGTAATGACATCTTATCTATATTTATTCTTCCTATCCATGAGGATGGGATGTTTTTCCATTTATTGTGTCTTCTTCAATTTCCTTCATAAATTTTCTGTAGTTTTCATCATACAGATCTTTTGTATCCTTGGTTAGGTTTATTCTGAGGTATTTTATGTTTTTTTTGTGCAATTGTGAATGGGATCAGCTTCTTGATTTCTCTTTCTGTTGCTTCATTGTTGGTGTATAGAAATGCAACCGATTTCTGTACGTTGATTTTGTACCCTGCAACTTGGCTAAATTCTTGGATCAGTTCCAGTAGGCTTCTGGTGGAGTTTGTTGGGTTTTCTATGTAGAGTATCATGTCGTCTGCAAAAAGTGATAGTTTGACTTCCTCTTTGCCAATTCTGATGCCCTTTATTTTCTTTTGTTGTCTGATGGCTGATGCTAGGACTTCCAGCACTATGTTAAACAACAGTGGTGAGAGTGGACATCCCTGTCGTGTTCCTGATCTCAGGGGGAAAGATCTCTGTTTTTCCCGTAGAGGATGATGTTAGCTGAAGGCTTCTCATAGATGGCTTTTATGATGTTTAAGTTAAGTTCCTTCTATCCTAGTTTTCTTGAGGGTCTTTATTAAGAAGCGATGCTGTATTTTGTCAAATGCTTTTTCTGCATCTATTGACAGGATCATATGGTTTTGATCTTTTCTTTTATTGATGTGATGTATCATATTGATTGATTTGCGAATGTTGAACCAGCCCTGTAACCCAGGAATGAATCCCACTTGATCTTGGTGGATAATTCTTTTTATGTGCTGCTGGATTCGATTTGCAAGGATCTTGTTGAGGATTTTTGCATCCATATTCATCAAGGATATTGGCCTGTAGTACTCTTTTTTTGCTGGATTTCTGTCTGGCTTGGGAATCAGATTGATGCTGGCTTCATAAATGAGTCCGGGAGTTTTCCTTTGATTTCCATTTTTTGGAATAGCTTGAGATAATTGGGATTAATTCTGTTTTAAATGTCTGGTAGAATTCCCCAGGGAAGCCAGGACTCTTATTTGTTGGGAGATTTTTGATCACTGATTTGATTTCCTCACTAATTATGGGTCTGTTCAGATTTCCTACCTCTTCCCATGTGAATTTTGGTAGTGGATGTGCGTTTAGGATTTTGTCCATTTCTTCTAAGTTGTCCAATTTGTTAGCATATAGTTTTTCATAGTATTCCCTGATAATTGCCTATATTTCTGAGGGGTTGGTTGTAATAATACCATTCTTTTCATGATTCTGTCTATTTGGGTGCTCTCTTCTTTTTGATAAGTCTGGCTAGAGGTTTGTCAGTTTTGTTTATTTTTCAAAAAACCAACTCTTGGTTTCATTGATCTGTTCAATTATTTCTTTGGTCAACTTTGTTCAATTATTTCTTTGGTCTCTATGTTGTTTATTTCTGCTCTGATTTTTACTATTTCTCTTCTTCTACTGGGTTTAGAGCGTTCTTGTTGCTCTGCCTCTAGTTCCTTTAGGTGAGCTGTTAGATTTTGGACTTGTGCTTTTTCTAGTTTCTTGAAATAGGCCTGGAGTGCAATGTACTTTCCTCTTAGGACTGCCTTTGCCGCATCCCATAGATTTTGGATTGTTGTGTTTTCATTTTCATTTGTTTCCATATTTTTTTAAATTTCATCCCTAATTGCCTGATTGGCCCATTCATTCTTTAGTAGGGTGGTCTTTAATATCCATGTTTTTGGAGGTTTTCCAGACTTCTTCCTGTAATTGATTTCAAGTTTCATGCATTGTGATCTGACAGTGTGCATGGTATGATCTCGATTCTCTTATATTTATGAGGGCTGCTTTATGTCCCAGTATGTGATCTATCTTGGAGAATGTGCCATGCGCACTTGAGAAGAAAGTGAATTCCTTGGCCTCAGGATGTGGAGTTCTAAATATATCTGTCAGATCCATCTGGTCCAAAGTGTCTTTCAAGTCCATTATTTCTTTTTTTTTTTTAATTTTTTAATGTTTTATTTATATCTAGGAGAGAGAGACAGGGAGACACCATGAGCAGGGGAGGGTCAGAGAGAGAGGGAGTCACAGACTGAAACAGGCTCCAGGCTCTGAGCTGGCAGTCAGCCCAGAGCCCGACGCGGGGCTCGAACTCACAAACCGCGAGATCATGACCTAAGCGAAAGTCGGACGCTTAACCGACTAGGCCACCCAGGCGCCCCCCAAGTCCATCATTTCTTTAGTGATTTTCTGTCTGGTTGACCTATCTGTTGCTGTAACTGAAGTATTGAAGTCCCCTGGTATTAGCACATTCTTATCTATGAGCTTGTTTCTCTTTTATCTCTCCCTCTTTTCTGAACAACAGCCTTGCTGGATAAAGGATTCTTGGCTGGATATTTTTTCTGTTCATCACATTGAAGATCTCCTGCCATTCCTTTCTGGCCTGCCACGTTTCAGTAGATAGGTCTGTCACCACTCTGATTGGTTTCCCTTTGTATGTTAGGGCCCTTTTCTCCTTAGCTGCTTTCAAAATTCTCTCTTTGTCCTTATATTTTGCCATTTTTACTATGATATGCCTTGCAGAAGGTCGATTCAGATTATGTCTGAGGGGGGTTCTGAGCCTCTTGTATTTCAACATTTACTTCTTTTCCCAGGTCGGGGAAATTTTCTGCTATAATTTGTTCCAGGACTCCTTCAGCACCTTTCCCCCTCTCTTCCTCTTCTGGGATTCCTATGTGATGGATATTGTTGCGTTTGACCATGTCGCTGAGATCTTGAACTCTTGTGTCATGTTACTGGATCAGTTTTTCTCTTTTTTTTGTCAGCTTCTTGTTTTTCTCTAATGGTGTCTTCTAAATCACTTATTCTCCTTTCTGCCTCTTCAATCCGTGCATTGGAGGCCTCTAATTTATTATGTATCTCATTTATCGCATTTTTTAATTCTTCATGCCTATTTTTATTTCCCATTCTGTCTGTAGCCATAGTTTCTTTGATGTCCCCTATGTTTTTTCCAAGCCCAGCTATTAATTTTACCATTATTATTCTAAAATCTTGTTCAGTTATGCTGCTGATATCTGTTTTGAGCAGTTCATTAGCTGTCATTTCTTCTTGGAGTTTCTTTGGAGGAGAGCTCTTTCGTTTCATCATTTTAGTTAGCTTTTCGGCTCTTGTTGGTTTTAAAGACCTGTTATTTTTCTGTAATTATGAGCGCTGCTATATCCAAGAAGACTCTTTCTTTGACTGTCCAGGGCCTATTCTTTCAGAGAGTGTTTTTTTTTTTTAATGTTTTATTTATTTCTAGGAGAGAGAGAGACAGCGTGAGCAGGGGAGGGTCAGAGAGAGAGGCAGTGACAGGCTGAAACAGGCTCCAGGCTCTGAGCTGGCAGTCAGCACAGAGCCGACACGGGGCTCAAACCCACGAACCGCGAGATCATGACTTAAGCGAAAGTCAGACACTTAACTGACTAAGCCACCCAGGCGCCCCTTAGCGAGTGTTTTTTGAATGGTATCTCTTGGTCTCTGTTGTTGGGACCTTGGTTATTTTATTTTCCTATTCGTAGTGATATTTGGGACTCTCCACCTTGTGTACTCTGGCTTGTTTCTTGAGGTAGCCATTAGAAGTCTTTCTCAGTGGAATCTGCATCCTTTCTCTCCCAATCTCTTGGGTTTGGTACGGTTTCCTATGGCTTCAGATCTTTTCCGTGTGATGCCTGGGCGCGAGTGCAGGTATGGAGCTCCCTACTTCTCCGCCATCTTGCCCCTCAGAAGTAGTGGATGATGGTTTTTAAATGGCTCCTTGACTGCTAAGTGTAGCAGCTGTGACCCTGGGATGCTTTCTTACAGCCAGCCTCGAGCCCGGGCAGTGCCAGTGATTGGCACGCGTCCCAGCCAGCAAGGCTCCTCCCCGGAGGCTGCCCCGCGCGGGGCTCCTGGGTCCGGACAAGGTTTGGCCGGCCCAGGTGCTGGCTCGTCTACTCTCACGGCTCCCGCACCGCTCCCGCTGCTGTGCGCCCCAGAGGGAGCGGTGGGGGGGGGAAACTCCCGGCAACTTCAACTCCTGGCGCTGAAGCTCCAGCTGCAGCCGCGCGCCAGCCCCTGTGTCCTAAATTTCTTACTCTCTCTCCTTGTTCAGTCAGAGAGACAGAGCATAGGTAAGGGATGGGCAGAGAGAGCGGGGGAGACACAAAATCTGAAGTGGGCTCCAGGCTCTAAGCTGTCAGCACAGAGCCCGATGAGGGCCTCAAACTCATGAGCCTTGAGATCATGACCTGAGCCAAAGTCAGATGCTTAACTGACTGAGCCATCCATGTGCCCCTCTGCTTAGGTTTTTACCTTGGAGTAAGAACCACAGTATACTGGAAGCAGAAGCCTAGCAACAGAAGGCCTCTACTGGAGCTGTGAGACCGATGGAGTGCTGGAGGCTCCAGTATAGACTAGCTTCACAGTTAAAAAGTCTGAGGCCCAATCATGGGAGAGCCCTCCATGATTGTGAGTTTTACCTCCAAGAGCTCCACCGGTACTCAGGATGAAGGTTAGTTAAAAATCCTTAGCTTCTGGCAGGGGAAAGGGAAAAGTAACTATTTTGAAATAAATCCAAAGAATTTTCTACTTAAAAAAGCTTTCCATCAAGGGAAAATATTTTGCACAGCCTAAATGTCTGAGAACAGGAAAATTTTCAATCCTAGCCCCCTCTAGCCTTTAATGTGGAGGAGTGATGAATGTAACTCAAGCCCTTTCTAGCTTTCTTGTTTCCTATAAGGAGAAGAAAAAGTTGAGGAGCACTTATGGATATTTTAGCTCAGGGGCAAAGGCATTCTAAAAATGATAATTATAGGACTATAGAATTATTATCCCACAGGGGATTACAACTGATAAAAACAATAAGCCTCCAACTGTACTTAAGAAGGAATCTCTAAGGAAACCCAAAGATAAGAAAGGAGACAAAAACAAGAGCACTAGAGGAAATTCATGCCTCTGACACATAGCTGTAGCAAATGATCCACACAGCCTAATTCCTAGCCAGATGTACATAAATCTCACTCTAAAGGCCTATCTACCTCAGTTCCTTTGATCTGAAAGCTTCTCTTTCGCTTTCAACAAAAAATTACAAGGCTTGCTAGAACGCAAAAAACAGCCTCAAGAGACAAGCTTCAGAACAAGATTCAGATATAGCAGAAAATTGAGAATTATTTGACCAGACTTAAAATAGCTATGATTGATATGCTCAATGTTAACATGGAAAAAGTAGATAACATGCAGGAACGGGTGGGTAATATAAGCAGAGAGATGGAAACACTAAGTAAATAAAAAAGGAACACTAGGGGCGCCTGGGTGGCTTAGTCGGTTAAGCGTCCGACTTTCGCTTGGGTCATGATCTCGCGGTTCGTGGGTTCGAGCCCCGCGTCAGGCTCTGTGCTGACCGCCAGCTCAGAGCCTGGAGCCTGTTTCAGTCTGTGACTCCCTCTCTCTCTGACCCTCCCCTGCTCATGCTGTCTCTCTCTCTCTCTCTCCTAGAACCTTAAAAAAAATAAAAATAAAAAAGGAACACTAGAAATCAAAAACATCATAATGAAAGTGACTCAGTAGTATACTGGACCCAATCAAGGAAAGAATCAGTGATTATTTATCATTATTAACTTGATTGATTATTTATCATTATTAACTTTTCAAGCCAAAAAGCAAAGAGAAAGGAATGAATAAAAAATAACACAATATTCAAGAACTATAGGACAATTACAACAGTTGTAACCTGTACATAATAGAGTATTTGTCTGAAATACCAGAAGAAAAGAGATATAAAGAAATAGAAGAACTATTGAAATAATAATGGGTGGTAATTTTTCAAACCATAAATTCAGGAAACTCAGAGAACACTAAGCATGATTTTTAAAAAATCTACCCTAGACTATCATAGTCAAACTGCAGAAAATCAAAGACAAAGAGAAAACCTTGAAAGAGAAAAAAAAAAAGATACGTCACCTATAATGAAACAAGCATAAGAATTACATTGTGCTTTTCTCCAGAAACCTGAAAGCAAGAAGATAGAGGAATGGGATATTTAAAATATTGAATGGAATATTTAAAATATTGAATGAGCCACAAATTCCATGCCCCTTCACCCCATTAACTTAGAATTCTGTATCCAGTGAATTATCCTTTAAAAGTGAACAAAAATAAGGGCTTTCTTAATCAAACAAAAATTGAGAGAACTTATTTCTAGTAGGCCTACTTTAGAAGAAATGTAAAATTCTTCTGAAAGAAGGAGAATGAATATAGGTCAGAAATTTAGGCCTACCATTAAAAGTATTAGACAAAGAATAAGTGAAAGTAAAATAAAATATTTTATTTATTTTATTCTTAGTTGATTTAATAGACAACATTTTATATAAAGTAGAAAGAATGTATTGGTTGATTATATATTATGAGCAAGTGAAGTGAGTGACAGCAATGTAATATGTAATGGAAGGGAGGAATTTGGAATAATTGTTATAAGGTACCTGAAGTAACCAATGAAGTGATGTAGTGTTATTTGATAGTGGACGTAGCTTAATTGTAAATGTATATTGTCAATTCTAAGCAACCACTAATATTTTAAAATATTTATTTTTGAAAGAAAGTGGCAGAGGGGGAAGAGCAGAGGGGGACAGAGGATCAGAAGCAAGCTGTGGGCCTACAGCAGCAAGCCCAATGCAGGGCTTGAACCCACAAACTGTGAGATCATGACCTGAGCCAGAGTTGGATGCTCAATCAATTGAGCCACCCAGGTGCATTAATTTTTTAGAAAGTGTACTTGATATGCTAAGAGAGTAGAGAAAATAGAATCATTTAAAATACTGAATTAAAACTTGAGAGGCAGGAAATTGAGTGAAAGGCAAAAAAATCCAACAAGTAGAAAATAGTTAAAATATGGTAGCTGTTAAACTAAATATATCAATAATCATTTTTAATGTGAATGGTCTAAATAGACCAGTTAAAAAATAAAGACTATCAGGGGCACCTGGGTGGCTCAGTTGGTTAAGCATCTGGGCTCTGTGCTGACAGCTAGCTCAGAGCCTGGAGCCTGCTTCAGATTCTGTATCTCCCTATCTCTCTGACCCTCCCCTGCTCATGCTGTCTCTTTCTCTCTCAGAAATAAATAAAAACATTTAAAAAAAAAAGACTATAAGAGTGGATAAAAATCAAAACTCAAGTATATGAATCTTCATCTACAGGAAGCCCACTTTGAATATAATGATATTAGTAGATAAAAAGTAAGAGGATGAAGAAGGACTTACTAATCAAAAGAAAGCTACAGAGTTATATTAATTTCAGAGAAAGTAGTATTCAGAGCAAGGAAAAATAGCACATAAAGAGGATATTACATAATGATAAAAGGGTCAATTCTCCAAAAATTCACAATAATCTCTAATGTGTAAGCATTTAACAACAGGACATCAAAATAAATGAAGCAAAAAGTGGTTAAAATACAAATTTTTCTCTCTGAAAAATGGACAGATCCACAGGCACCAGTAAGTGCATAATTAAGCTGAACTGAACTATCAATCAACTGAGTTTGTTTAGCATTTATAGTATACTTCACCTACAGCAGGATACACATTCTTTTCAAATTCATAGGGAATACATACCAGTTTAGGCCACATTCTGGGGGCATAAAACATACAAATCTGAAAGAAGAGAAATCATACAAAGTATAACACCAGTATGAAAATTATGTAGAAATCAGTAATGGAGAGAGACCTGGAAAGTTACAAATATTTGGAGATTAAACTCCTTCTAAATAACACAAAGTCAGAGAGGAAACCTCAGGAGAAATTGAAAAATATTTTGAGCTAAATTAAAATGAAAATACAACATATCAAATTTGTGTTGCAGCAAGATCAGACCCAAAAAGATGGAGAGATATTATTGCATGAATAGGGAGACACTATTGTCAGGATGTCAGTTCTTCTCAACTGATCAGTAGATTCAACAAAATCCTAAACAAAATCTTAAAAGGTATTTTGTGCATATTGATAAACTCACTCTAGTCTGTATGGAAGGGTAAAAGACCTAGAATAGTCAATACAATATTGAATAAAAGGAAAAGATGGAAAATATTGAAGAAAAAAACCAGAATTGGAGAACTGACACTTCACAATGTCAAGACATACTATAAAGATACAGAAATCAGATCTGTGTGGTATGGCAAAAGTATATGTATATATATAAACGGAATAGGATAGAAAGCCCCATAGTAGACTCAAATAAATTTAATGAACTTATCTTTGACAAAAGAGTAAAGGCAATTCAATGGAGAAAGGATAGTCTTTTCGACAAATGGCCCTGGAATAACTGGATATCAATATGTACGAAAATTAATCTAGGCACCTTTTAACATTCACCTTACACCTCTACATAGCTTATACCTTTCATAAAAATTAGCTCAAAATAATTGTAGACTTCAGTCTAAGATGCAAAACCTAAAACTTGTAGTAGAAAGCAAAGGAGAAAATTTAGGTGACCTTGTGTTTGGCAATGATCTTTCAGATTCAACACCAAAAGTACAATCTTTGAATTTCATTGATAGTTTTGACTATTCAGAATTTCTATTTCTTCTTAAGCAAGTTTTAGTATCTGTTCTAGTTCCCGCATAACAAATTACCCCCCAAAAATGACAATAGTCACTTTTTTAAAAAAAGTTTATTTACTTATTTTGAGAGAGAACACAAGTTGGGGAGGGGAAGAGAGAGATGGAGAGAGAGAGAATCCCAACCAGGCTCTGCACTATCAGAGCCTGTCGTGGGGTTCAAACTCACAAACTGTGATATCAAGGCCTGAGCTGAAATCAAGTTGGTCTCTTAACTGACTGAGCCAGCCAGCCAGCTAGGTGCCCCCTTCCCCTTTTTACAATAGTCATTTTAATCAAATTTCTTGATTCTGGCAGATTAGACTTCTGGCAAATCACAGTGAGAATGGCTCATCTCTGTTTCCTGATGTATTGGGCTGTATCTGGGCAAATTCAGACTCAATGACCAGAGATTGAAATCATCTAGAGGTATCTTTACTCACTTATCTGGTGATTGATGCTGGCTGTCAGCTGAGGTTTCCAGCCTGGGCTTCCATACTGACTACAGGGTGGTCAGATGTTTTAAAAGGTAGCTCAGGGTTCCAAAAGCAAGGGTCCCAGTGAACAAAATGAAAGCTTCACTATCTTTGATGAGATAACTTTGGAAGTTGCACAATATCAATTCCCATCAATTATATAATTGCATGCATCACTAAAATCACCTGAGATTCAGAGGGAGGGATCACGATGCTTAACTCCTAATGGGAGGAGGTTTAAAGGACTTGTGGACATGTTTTAAAACTTCCACAGCTGCTTATATTTTTTCCATAAATTTGTCCATTTTGTCTACACTTTCAATCCATAAAGATGTTTATAGATGATCTTTATAACCCTTTAAAGCTTTGCTCAAACTCTATGCAATTTGTTTGCATTTGTAATATTGTATATTTGTGCCTTTCTCTTTTTTCTTAAAGACAAGGATTTTTCTACTGCATAGATTTTTTAAAACAAGAACTGCCTTGTAGATTTGTTGATAGTATCCATTGTAACTTTGTTTCTAACTTGCTGCTCTCTGATCCTTTCTTTTAATTCCTTTGGGTTCATTTTGGCTTCATTATGTTTTTCCTTTTTTTTTTTTTTTGCAGTGTATATAATTCTGGATTGACTAATTCTTTATACTAACACTTTATAGTTATCATTCCACTTATCTGGTTTCCATTATTGTTAAAAATTCTGTGTTTATTTAACTATTCCTTTTAAGTGATACATTACATCTATGTACATTCATTATGTTCTCTTTGATTTTGGTGTTCTCTTGTTTGACTATGTATGATCTCTTTTCATTAATCTTTTTTAGGAGATATAGTGGTTCCTGGGTCTATGGATTCATGATTGACATAATTTCTAGAAAATCTGCAGTTGTTATCATTTTACCTTTTGCCTCTTTAATATTCCATCAAAATCTCTTTCTGGGATTACATTAAGTGGATATTAGATCCTCTCATTGCATCTTCCATATTTCTTCAACTCTCTTTCATGCTTTTCATCTCCTTTTCTCTTTCTGCTACATTTAAAAATTTTTTAAATATCTTTCAGCTCACTGTCTTATCAAACTGTGTCTAATTTCTCTAATGTTTAATGCAATCATCTGAGATTTCAGTCCAACCATTACACATTTTATTCCTGGAGTTAATGTGTTAAAACTATATTTTTATTATTAATATTTTTGTATATTCATCTTTGTAATTTCATCCTTTTATTTCCTTGAACATTTCATATAAGTTTCTTTCATATGTTGTATCTCTCACTGAGTGACTGAACTTCTGGTGTGCATGGTAATCTTTGAGGGACCATGTTAGAATTGAGTCTATGAGAGACATGTAGTTCCAAACTGGGGAAGTGTTCTTCTAAAGAGGGTAAATAGAAACTTTCCTCTTTTATCAATAGTGTTAAGGCACCCGCATTCAAGGTTTACTCAGCCCTTCCTGAAGGTTTTGTCTTAGTGTGGGTGTCTCAAACTCAGTTTCCTTCTCAATGCCTGTTCTATTGGTCAATATTCCTGCAACCATTTGGCCATATGACTCAGAATACAGAAAGCCTGTCCCTACTCTTGGTCCACACTGTTTAGTTTCCACAATTTACTCCAACCTCTGAGTTTATGTGGCTCTGCTAATGGTCTCTGGTGTTCTTACCTTGACATTGGTCAACTACCAAATCCTTAACTCTTGCTTTCTCCTATCCTATCCTCTCTGCTCCCTTGTTCTCACAAACAGGCTCTGGCCTTTGTTCTCATTAGTTGTCTTTTTGTTTGGGGTTGTCCCTGGAGACCTCTCCTATCTTTTGTGAGGCCAAAAACTCTAAAAGAGTGTGTTATATTTGTCTCTGTGAGCCAGTTGTGGACAGGGAGTTTCCTCAGTGTTCCTAGATAACACATGATACCAGAAATGGAAGCCTATTTTCATTGTTAGGTTTCTGTTTTTCTGAACTAGAATTTCCACTTACCAATAAACTTCAAACTACATAGTTAAACATATTGTCTTTTCCAAAATAAAAAGACAGAAACTTAGTGATCCATTATGAAGCATAGATTTCATCTTTTATGGGCACTTCAGCAGATTAGTCTTGGCCCCATGTAATGCTGGTTGAGAAAAATTCCAAGGGCATGTCCAGACATAGTGGAAACATGACTGATTGACTAGCAATGTCCTCTAAAGATATAGAACAGTGGAATGGCAGCACATGGGCTTCATCTTTGAATATCACTTAGTCTGAACTATGCCTTTCACAAGTGAGAGCAATGAAATCCAGTTCAATTAATTGACTTCCCCAAAGCTATAATGAAATAATGGCCACTAAGCTAAGATGGGGATTTTTAAGCTCCTTGTCCTGTGCATGCTCTGCTATACTGTACACACCACATAAAAGCTCTCTTTCCTGTTTCCCTATTTTTGTCACTGATTCTTGTTGATTACTCAGGAATCCCTGGTCAAAACCTGGAAATTGCCTTATTTGTTTCAGTTTTCCATCATTTTGTAGATACAGCAGTCTTTGAAATAAATGGCAACTTCCCTTTTGTCTCCTATCTCTTTGCATCCCTGTAGTCCAGGACATCATCCTTGTTACCTAAGTTTCTATAAGCATTTCATTTTTGGTCTCACTGTCTCCAAGCTCCTCTTTCTACCCTTCATGAAACATGCAGGGTTTTACATTATTCTTAAGTTTTTAAAGCCGTGTTCCATGTTTTTCTGACATTGGGTGTGTTAAATGTAATACCCCTCAAGAGCAGCTCACTTAAGCTGTAAGTCTTGTCATTATTGGATTCTACCAAACTTGGCTCTTGCTCTTATAGGTTTTCTTTCCTTGCTTATAATCACTGTCATTTTTTTCTGCCAACAGGGCCAATGTTAGAAGTTGGTCATGCCAGTGCTCTGGAAGCATAAGAAAGATGGGCAGGATCTATGGAAAAGGAAGCAGGACAACTTGTGGGTATCAGATTGATTACAGGCAGAGATAATATAATCTGCTACTTATTTGTAGAAACGGGTTAGGGTCTAGAATTAGATTTACAGCCTTTTTTTTTTAATGTGAGCAGATTTTCCTAAATTTATCATTTCAAATAAAGTGCCCACATATTTTGAATAGGAACAGGAAATGTGTGATTTCAGTTATTTTACTCCCATTCTTTTTCTTGTCTTTCTGGGAGAAAAATGCCTCATAGTACATAGTAATATTCTTCTACATAGGACAGAAGATGAGGTCAATAATGTAGGAATGAATTGATATACTTAATCTTAAAAATAACCTTATAGTTACATAGTTGAGTTGTTTGCAAAGGGGAAAAAAAGTAAGGTAAGGATGTAGTTAATTTCTGAGGGAGCATTCTTTTATATAGAAATATAGATATATATGTAATTATATATATTATATATATTTAATATTTATTTTTGAGAAAGAGAGAGAGAGAGGGTGAGTATGAGCAGGGAAAGAACAGAGAGGGAGACACAGACTCTGAAGCAGGTTCCAGGTTTTGAGCTATCAGCACAGAGCCCAACATGGGGCTCTAACCCACAAACCATGAGATCATGACCTGAGCTGAGGTTAGATTCTTAACCTACTGAGCCACCCAGATGCCCTGAGGGAGCATTCTTTTAACTGGAACTCAAGTGGATTTATGAATCAGATATGAAACACTTGCTGGCTTGGAAGAATGATGGTTTTGGTTACAAGAAGTAAAAGTGCTTTATTGGATGTCTCCTGTCATGTGTGATTTGAAAATACATTTCCAGTCTCCCTCTCTTATGACCAGATCTATTCAGGTCTAAGATATGGTGACATCCTTTCAGCTGCAACTCAAGAGGGGATGTCACAGGGGCGTATTCTTTTTTCTGTCTTTTGGGAGTCCCAGCATCACTTCTTGGCCCAGAAAACACCAGGACCACTCACCTACTTCCTGGCCATGCATCACTGTGTCCTCCAGCTCCCCCTCCATTTCCTCTTAAACCACAAAGCTTGGTATCTGCTTTCTATGGAAAAGTGAGGCTTAATTCTTTCCTAAGATATGAGCTATTCTTGATTTAAAGGTGGGTTTCTGGAGCAGCTCAGTGTTACTTTTTTAGTCATTGTCTTTCCCGAGATGGCTCTTAATACACAATGGGCTATAGTGCTGGGTGTTGTGGTACTATGTGGTTCCAAACTATACTTCACACCACTATAAACACCCTCCTCCCATGTGAAGTCAGTTAAAGTCTTCAGTTGCTAGGGAATGTTTTTTAATGAGGCTTAAGAATACTTGAACACATCTACAACCTGGCAGCCTGTCTATTGCTTAGTAGCTACTATACACATTGCAGAAATAAGTCTTTCAAAGCCTTATTTAAAATAAATGGTACACATTTACTTAAGCACTGAGAGATGGTGCCAGTAGTCTTGTTTTGTTCCCAATCATTATTAGCCTTGTCAAAGGTCTTATAAAGTCTCCTGGATGTTTCTGTATTACACACCACATATAGCTCTTTTGGGGGGCCAAGAATTTTGGCTAGAGTGTACAGAGGGATCACTATATGGGCATGTGTGTAAGTGTGTGTTTTTAAGCTTTAGATGTAGCCCTATAAAAAGGCCATGCAATAATGATGAGGTTCTTGTTTTTTTAATTTTTTAAATTGTTGATGAAATTCATTAATTACCTTGCTGGTGGAAGAGCAGACTCTTACTTGTTTGGATATCTTGTGAAGTCTGTGTTAGGAGAAGAATTGGACTCATTACACTCAATACTATTTTAATTAATATATGCCTGTTAGCTATATGGGTAATATAGATCTAAAGTGGATTAAAAAGTTATTTTTCTTGTGTTACATTTCAGAAGGGACCGTGCCATCTCTCCCATGAACCCCTGAAGGTACTAGCAGGTTATATGCAGAGGCCTAACTTTTTGAGTACTCTTCATAAAATAAAGACCTCACAGGTTTGCTGCTCTCTTTTGAGAAAGGGTGTGGCTTGTGAGCATTAGTGACTGCAAGGATTATACCCAGAGTGGGCCCTGAGACCTACTGCCTCACTCTAGTCTTTAAGCCCATGTTGGGATGCATTTCACTATCTTTACATGAAGGTGTGTATTTTATGATCCTTTGTCTTTCGTACATGCACAGCATGGCCAGTCTTTCATGTCCTGGGCATTGCAGGCCTCTCAAGTTTTGGTGTGAGAAATGGTTCCTGAAAAATCAGAGTGGTGGGTGATGAAGGGAGTTGGTGTAGGGCAACTATTTGGAATTATGAACACTTCTAAAATAGTTCATGCTTTAGGTGAAACAATTCTCCTCTAAGACTGTGAATCTTAGCGAGTGTTTTCTAGCTGCGTTTTACCATGCCACAAGGGCCTGTTCTCATAAAGCTCTTGCATTTCTGTTGGACAGGTTGATTTCTCAAATCTATCGAAAGTATGAGATGGCATTCTGACTATGCACTTTTGTTTAAAAAAAAAAAGAATCTTTAAAAAAATAAAGAAAGAGAATCAACAAGTAATTAACAAAAAATTTTACTCAAAAGTTTTTCTTGAGATGTTTAGAATGTCCCTTAAGATAGGAGACATTTCAAAAAGGAAGGATGGCCGAATCAGGACTAGAAATTACTCACTGAATCATAAAATTGAGGGGTTAGAATTACTTACCATTCAGAAATATTTGAAGGCAAAAATGAATAGCAGATAGAAGGGCTGTGAGCTGTTCAGAAGAAAGATATCAAGTAATCATCAGCATTACTAATGCTAATTGTCCAACGTTCTGCCTTCAGCCCTGACCTCTTCAGAGCTCCATACATATGTCAAGATCCTTGTTTACCTCTCTGATTGCAGGTTCAGTAAGCATCTCAAATTCAGCTTGGCCAAAACAGACCTCTTGATTTGTACACCCATACATGGGTCTATCTAGTATTACTCATCTCAATAAATGGTACCAACATTCATCCAAATATATCTTTATTTTATATCCCTTTGCTCACCCCTCCCCATCACCCAAGCCAGTGGTAAACCTTGCTGACCTTTCCTTCAAAATCTGTCTTTGATCTGTCCACTTTTGTTTGTCCTCTCTACCATCACACTGCCCAGCCCACTTTTATTCTTTTGCCACTCAACTTGTCTTCCAGCTTCACTTTTGCTCTATCTTCATCCAGTTTTCACACAGAACCTGGAGAGATCTTAGGATGGAGACCAGATCATGTCACTCCAGGTGTGAAACTCTTTTTGGTTTTCCGTCATGGTCAGGATTTGCGAATTATAAGTCAGTGATTGTCTACTTGTTTGATCTTAGTTTTTACTCTTATTACTTTTCTGCTCCTTCAACTTGTCAGGCTGGTTCCAGTTCTGGAGGCTTTGTGCTAGTTGTTCCTTCTGCTGAGAATAGTTGTCTCCCTTCATCTTCACGTGGCAGACTTCTTGTTACTCAGAACTCATCTTGACTGAGACCTAGATGGAAAGGCTTCCCTGACCGTATAGCCACTTGCTAACACCAACTTTGAGGCTTCATAGTATTTACCATTATCTGATATTTATCTCTGTTTTTCTCTATTATTTATCAGTCTATCACACTGAACCTATGAAAGCAGGCATTGTTTTCCTGCCTTCTTTACTGCTTAGAACGTATGGTAGCACTTAATGTTTTTCAGATACTTGAGTTTGTTGAATAAAAATATTTTTAGGCAGAGTGGTCATAAATCGAACTGGGTGTTTTGTCATTTCAAGTATTTATAATTCAAGATTGACTTTATATGCATGAACTTCAAAGTTCTTTTAATTGAAGTTTAAATAATGATTATGATAGTGGTACTAACTTTACTTATGATAGCAATGTAAAAAATTAATGAAGTATATCTCATTAAATTTCAGGGACTGGCTGGGTACCTTGCAATGTCTTAAAACAGGTAAATGACAGAAATAGAGAAAGTTGATAATATTAACTTTCTCCCCCTGAATCTCTCAAATTACTTTTTATATGTTGTCAAACATGATTGATTTACAAAATCAAAGATTTTTAGAAATATTGAACAAACTGGTTTCTCACATGAAGCAAACATGATAATTAGGGCTGCTGGAGTTGTAATGAGCAGTTAGCACTATAAAAGAACAATTATTTTGACACTTATTTAAATGGTAAAGAAGACTTTTTGTAAAGTTACCGCAATATGGGAGAGAGACTGAATTCAACTCTAAACAGAGCAAAGACAGCTGGGAGAATTATAGCCAGGAAGCAGTGCGAAGGGGGCAGTTGATGGAAAATTACTAAGAGAAACTTGATTAGATATCATGATTAGACATGCATTTGCTAAATAATACAATTTAGCAAAAATTATTATTATTTATTATAATAAATAAATTATTATTTATCCTTATTAAAGATAGGAAAATGTGATCAGATATCAAGGGTGTGTGTGTAGTTTCTTAATAAACTGGCTTAGCAGGATTCTTTCCTAAGAGTGTGCTCAGTGGGACAAAGTTGAGTCCTCATTGAGAAGTGGGCCCAGAGGAATGTGACTAAAGTTTGAATAAGGAGGGAGTCTTTGCACAGTTAGAGTGAATTAAAATCCTTAGGTTACCAAAAATTTTTTACCAAAATAATTCTGACTTACTTTCCTGTCTCATTTTTTCTGTCTCGGGTTTCCATCTTGCTGAGAATGGTTCCATGCCTCCCTGTACCTGAAAACAAAACATCCAAACTCCTTTACCTGACCTTCCCCTCCCCCCCATCTTTATTGAGGTATAATTGACAAATTGCAAGGTATTTAAAGTGTACAACATGATGACATATATACATATTCTTTGTGAAAAGATCCCCCCCATCAGGTTGATTAACACATCCATCACCTTACATATTCACATAGTTAATTTTCTTGTGTGAGAACATGTAAGTTCTAATTTCTTAGCAAATTTCAGTTATACAATACAGTGTTACCCATCATAGTCACCATTTTATACATTTGATCCTCAGAACTTTATAATATTCCTAAGAGTTTGTACCTTTTTACCAACCTATCTCTTCCCCCCTTCCCTGGAAACACCAATCTACTCCATTTCTATGAATTCACCTTTTTAAAAAAATTATATATTGGTTTCAGGAATAGAATTCATTGATTCATCACTTGCATACAACACTCAGTGCTCATCACAAGTGCGCTCCTTAGTACCCATCACCCATCTAGCCCATCTCCCACCACCACACTCCAACAATCCTCAGTTTGTTCTTTATCATTAAGAGTTCTTGTGATTTGTTTCCCTCTCTTCTCTTTTTTCCTCCCTTCCCATTTGTTCATCTGTTTTGTTTCTTAAATTCCATATATGAGTGAAATCAAGGATTTGTCTTTCTCTGACTGACTTATTTTGCTTAGCATATACATTCTAGCTCCATCCATGTCATTGCAAATCACAAGATTTTATTCTTTTTGATGGCTGAGTAATATTACATTATATATAATGTATATAATAGGATGATATATATAAGGTATACAATATATACATTATATATATGTGTATGTGTGTGTATATATATTTATACCACATCTTCTTTATCCATTCATCAGTCAGTGGACACTTGAGCTCTTTCCATAGTTTGGCTATTGTTGATAATGCTGTTGTAAACATTGGGGTACATGTACCTCTTTGAGTCTGTGTTTTTGTATCCTTTGGGTAAATATCTAATAGTACAATTGCTGGATTATAGGCTATTTTTATTTTCTTGAGGAACTTCCATACTGTTCTTCAGAGTGGCTACACCAATTTACATTCCCACCAACAGTGCAAGAAGGTTCCCCTTTCTACACATCCTCACCAACACCTGTTTCTTGTGTTGTTAGTTTAAGCCATTCTGACAGATATGAGGTGGTATCTCACTGTGGTTTTGATTTGTATTTCCCAGATGACGAGTGATGTTGAGCATGTTTTCATGTGTCTGTTAGCCATCTAGATGTCTTCTCTGGAAAAGTATCTGTTCATATCTTCTGCCCATTTCTTAACTGGGTTATTTGTTTTTTGGGTGTAGACTCTGATAAGTTCTTTATAGATTTTGAATACTAACCTTTTTGTAGGTATGTCATATGCAAATATCTTCTCCCATTCGTTAGGGTGCCTTTTAATTTTGTTGATTGCTTCCTTCACTGTGGGGAAGCTTTTTGTCTTGATGATGTCCAAATAGTTCATGTTTGCTTTTGTTTCCCTGCCTTCAGTGACATGTCTAGTAAGAAGTTGCTCCAGCACAGGTCAAAGAGATTCCTGTCTGTGTTCTTCTCTTGGATTTTGATGGTTTCTGGTCTCAATGTAGATCTTTCATCCATTTTAAGTTTATTTTTGTGTATGGTGTAAGGAAGCGGTCTAGTTTCATTCTTCTGCATGTTGTCCAGTTTTCCCAACACCATTTGGTGAAGACGTGGTCTTTTTTTCCATTGGATATTCTTTCCTGCTTTGTTGAAAAGGAGTTGACCATATAGTTGTGGGTTCATTTCTGGGTTTTCTATTCTGTTCCATTGGTCTGTGTCTGCTTTTGTGCCAACACCTTACTGTCTTGATGACTACAGCTTTGTAATGTAGGTTGAAATCTGTAATTATGATGCCTCCAGTTTGGCTCTCTTTTTCAGGATTCCTTTGGCTATTTGGGGTCTTTTGTGGTTACAAACAAATTTTTTTTTTTTTAAAATAGTTTATTGTCAAATTAGTTTCCACATAACACCCAGTGCTCATCCCCACAAGTGTCCTCCTCCATCCCCATCCCTCCTCCCCCCCCACATCCATCAGTCCTCAGTTTTTGTCAGCATTCAAGAGTCCCTCATGGTTTGCCTCTCTCCCTTTCCCCCACCATTTCTGCCCTTCTTCTCCCCTTTGGTCCTCTGTTAAATTCCTCCTAATCCTCCTATACGTGCACACATATGATATTTGTCCTTCTCTGCCTGTCTTATTTCGCTCAGCATAACACCCTCAAGGTCCATCCATGTTGCTACACATGGCCAGATTTCATTGTTTCTCATTGCCATGTAGTATTCCATGGTATAAATAAACCACATCTTCTTGATTCATTCTTCTGTTGTTGGACACTTAGGTTCTTTCCAGGTTTTAGCTATTGTGGAGAGTGCTGCTATGAACATTGGGGTACATGTGCTCCTATGCCTCAGCATTTCTGTATCCCTTGGGTAAATTCCTAGCAGTGCTATTGCTGGGTCATAGGGGAGTTCTATTGTTAGTTTCCTTAGGAACCTCCACACTGTTTTCCAGAGGGGCTGTACCAGTTTACATTCCCACCACCAGTGTAGGAGGGTGCCCGTTTCTCCACATCCTAGCCCGCATCTAGAGTTCACTGATTGGCTCATTTTAGCCACTCTGACTGGTGTGAGGTGGTATCTCAGTGTGGTTTTGATTTGTATTTCCCTGATGAGGAGCGATGCTGAGCATCGTTTCATGTGTCTGTTGGCCATCTGGATGTCCTCTTTGGAGACGTGTCTGTTCATATCTTCTGCCCATTTCTTCACTGGGTTGTTTTTTTTTTTTTTTAAATGTTTTATTTATTTCTAGGGAGAGAGAGAGAGACAGCGTGAGCAGGGGAGGGTCAGAGAGAGAGGGAGTCACAGACTGAAACAGGCTCCAGGCTCTGAGCTGGCAGTCAGCACAGAGCCTAGCGGGGCTCGAACCCACGAACCGCGATATCATGACCTAAGCGAAAGTCGGACGCTTAACCGACTAAGCCACCCAGGCGCCCGGGGTTTTTGTTTTTTGGGCGTGTAGTTTGGTGAGTTCCTTGTAGATTCTGGATATCAACCCTTTATCTGATATGTCATTTGCAACTATCTTTTCCCATTCCGTTGGTTGCCTATTAATTTTCTGGGTTGTTTCCTTGGCTGTGCAGAAGCTTTTAATCTTGAGGAGGTCCCAACAGTTTATTTTTGCTCTTAATTCCCTTGCTTTTGGGGATGTGTCAAGTAAGAAGTTGCTGCGGTGGAGGTCAAGGAGGTTGTTTCCTGCTTTCTCCTCTAGGGTGTTGATAGTTTCCTGTCTCACGTTCAGGTCCTTTATCCATTTTGAGTTTATTTTTGTGCATGGTGTGAGAAAATGATCTAGTTTCATTCTTCTGCATGTTGCTGTCCAGTTCTCCCAACACCATCTGTTAAAAAGGCTGTCTTTTTTCCATTGGATATTCTTTCCTGCTTTGTCAAAGATTAGTTGGCTGTATACTTTTGGGTCCACTTCTGAGTTCTCAGTTCTGTTCCATTGGTCTATGTGTCTGTTTTTGTGCCAATACCATACTGTCTTGATGATGACAGCTTTGTAGTAGAGGCTAAAGTCTGGGATGGTGATCCCTCCGTTTTGGTTTTATTTTTCAGGATTACTTTGGCTATTCGGGGTCTTTTGTGGTTCCATACAAATTTTGGATAGTTTGTTCTAGTTTTGAGAAGTATGCTGGTGCAATTTTGATTGGAATTGCATTGAATGTGTAGAGTGCCTTAGGTAGTAATGACATCTTAACTATATTTATTCTTCCTATCCATGAGCATGGAATGTTTTTCCATTTCTTTGTGTCTTCTTCAATTTCCTTCATAAGTTTTCTATAGTTTTCATCATACAGATCTCTTGTATCCTTGGTTAGGTTTATTCCTAGGTATTTTATGGTTTTTTGTGCAATTGTGAATGGGATCCATTTCTTGATTTCTCTTTCTGTAGCTTCATTGTTGGTGTATAAAAATGCAACCGATTTCTGTACGTTGATTTTGTACCCTGCAACTTGGCAGAATTCTTGGATCAGTTCTAGTAGGCTTCTGGTGGAGTCTGTCGGGTTTTCTATGTAGAGTATCATGTCATCTGCGAAGAGTGAAAGTTTGACTTCCTCTTTGCCAATTCTGATGCCTTTGATTTCCTTTTGGTGTCTGATGGCTGATGCTAGGACTTCTAGCACTATGTTAAACAACAGTGGTGAGAGTGGACATCCCTGACGTGCTCCTGATTTCAGGGGGAAAGCTCTCAGTTTTTCCCCGTTGAGGAGGATGTTAGCTGAAGGCTTCTCATAGATGGCTTTGATGATGTTTAAGTAGGTTCCTTCTATCCCAACTTTCTCGAGAGTCTTTATTAAGAAGGGATGCTGTATTTTTGTCAAATGCTTTTTCTGCACCTATCGACAGGATCATATGGTTTTTATCTTTTCTTTTATTGATATGATGGATCACATTAATTGATTTGCGAATATTGAACCAGCCCTGTAACCCAGGAATGAATCCCACTTGATCTTGGTGGATGATTCTTTTTATATGCTGCTGGATTCGATTTGCAAGAATCTTGTTGAGAATTTTTGCATCCGTATTCATCAAGGATATTGGCCTGTAGTTCTCTGTTTTTGCTGGATCTCTGTCTGGCTTGGGAATCAGAGTGATGCTGGCTTCATAAAATGAGTCCGGGAGTTTCCCTTCGATTTCTATTTTTTGGAATAGCTTGAGAAGAATTAGGATTAATTCTGTTTTAAATGTCTGGTAGAATTCCCCAGGGAAGCCATCAGGTCCAGGGCTCTTATTTGTTGGGAGATTTTTGATCACTGATTCCATTTCTTCACTCGTTATGGGTCTGTTCAGGTTTTCTATTTCTTCCCGTGTGAATTTTGGTAGTGAGTGTGTGTTTAGGAATGTGTCCATTTCTTCTAAGTTGTCCAATTTGTTGGCATATAATTTTTCATAGTATACTCTGATAATTGCTTGTATTTCTGAGGGGTTGGTTGTAATAAGTCCATTTTCATTCATCATTTTGTCTATTTGGGTGCTCTCTCTTTTCTTTTGGATAAGTCTGGCTAGAGGTTTGTCAATTTTGTTTCCTTTTTCAAAAAACCAACTCTTGGTTTCATTGATCTGTTCAATTGTTTCTGTGGTCTCTATGTTGTTTATTTCTGCTCTAATTTTTACTATTTCTCTTCTTCTACTGGGTTTAGGGCATTCTTGTTGCTCTGCCTCTAGTTCCTTTAGGTGAGCTGTTAGATTTTGGACTTGCGCTTTTTCTAATCTCTTGAAATAGGCCTGGAGAGCAATGTACTTTCCTCTTAGGACTGCCTTTGCCGCACCCCATAGATTTTGAATTGTTGTGTTTTCATTTTCATTTGTTTCCATATATTTTTTAATTTCCTCTCTAATTGCCTGATTGGCCCATTCATTCTTTAGAAGGGTGTTCTTTAACCTCCATGTTTTTGGAAGTTTTCCAGACTTCTTCCTGTAATTGATTTCAAGTTTCAAAGCATTGTGATCTGACAGTGTGCATGGTATGATCTCTATTCTTTTATATTTATTGAGGGCTGCTTTATGTCCTAGTATGTGATCTATCTTGGAGAATGTGCCATGCGCACTTGAGAAGAAAGTAAATTTCCTGGCCTCAGAATGTAAAGTTCTAAACATATCCATCAAGTCCGTCTGGTCCAATGTGTCTTTCAAGTCCATTATTTCTTTAGTGATTTTCTGTCTGGTTGACCTATCCATTGCTGTAAGTGGAGTATTAAAGTCCCCTGCTATTAGCACATTCTTATCTATAAGCTTGTTTCTGTTTGTGATTAATTGTTTTAGATATTTAGGTGCTCCCATATTCGGTGTGTAGACATTTATGATTGTTAGTTCTTCCTGATGGATGGACCCTGTATTTATTATGTAGTGCCCTTCTTCATCTCTGTTGATTGTCTTTAATTTAAAGTCCAGTTTGTCTGATATAAGTATCGCTACTCTGGCTTTCTTTTGATTTCCTGTAGCATGATATATATTTCTCCATCCCCTTACTTTTAATCTGAAGGTATCTTCCCGTCTAAAATGAGTTTCTTGTAGACAGCATATAGATGGATTTTGTTTTTTAATCCATTCTGCTACCCTATGTCTTTTGATTGGAGCATTCAGCCCATTTACATTCAGTGTTATTATTGAAATATGTGGGTTTGGAGTCTTTGTATCTTTTGTAGGGTTCATGTTTGTGGTGGTGTCTCTGGAATCTTTGTTCCTTGCAACCTTTCCTTCAGAGCATCTCCCTCAGGATTTCTGGTAGGGCTGGCTTCGTGGTGACAAATTCTTTCAATTTCTGCTTATTTGGAAAGGTTTTTATCTCTCCTTCTATTTTGAATGACAGGCTTGCTGGATAGAGGATTCTTGGCTGCATATTTTTACTGTTCATCCCATTGAAGATCTCCTGCCATTCCTTTCTGGCCTGCCACGTTTCAGTAGATAGATCTGTCACCACTCTGATAGGTTTCCCTTTGTATGTGAGGGCCCTTTTCTCCCTAGCTGCTTTCAAAATTCTCTCTTTGTCCTTGTATTTTGCCATTTTTACAATGATATGTCATGCAGAAGATCGATTCAAGTTACGTCTGAGGGGAGTCCTCTTAGCCTCTTGTATTTCTACATTTACTTCCTTCCCCAGGTCAGGGAAGTTCTCGGCTATAATTTGTTCCAGGACTCCTTCAGCACCTTTCTCCGTCTCTTCCTCTTTTGGGATTCCTATGATACGGATATTGTTGCGTTTGACTGTGTCGCTGAGCTCTCGAATTCTTCTTTCCTGTTCCTGGATCAGTTTGTCTCTTTTTTTGTCAGCTTCTTGTTTTTCTCTAATGGTGTCTTCTAAATCACTTATTCTCCTTTCTGCCTCTTCAATCCGTGCATTGGAGGCCTCTAATTTATTATGTATCTCATTTATCGCATTTTTTAATTCTTCATGCCTATTTTTATTTCCCATTCTGTCTGTAGCCATAGTTTCTTTGATGTCCCCTATGTTTTTTTCAAGCCCTGCTATTAATTTTACCATTATTATTCTAAAATCTTGTTCATTTATGCTGCTGATCTGTTTTGAGCAGTTCATTAGCTGTCATTTCTTCTTGGAGTTTCTTTGGAGGAGAGCTCTTTCGTTTCATCATTTTAGTTAGCTTTTTGGCTCTTGTTGGCTTTAAAGATCTGTTATGCTCTCTGTTTCTATGAGCGCTGCTATATCCAAGAAGACTCTTTGACTTTCCAGGGCCTATCCTTTCAGAGATTGTTTTTTGAATGGTATCCCTCGGTCTCTCTTGTTGGGACCTTAGTTATTTTATTTTCCTATTCGTAGTGATATTTGGGACTCTTCACCTTGTGTACTCTAGCTTGTTTCTTGAGGTAGCCGTTAGAAGACTTTCTCAGTGGATTCTGCGTCCTTTTTCTCCCAGTCTCTCAGGTTTTGTAAGGTTTCCAATGGCTTCAGATCTTTTCTGTGTGATGTATGGGCGCGAGTGCAAGCACGGAGTTCCTTACTTCTCCGCCACCTTGCCCCATCTCCTACAAACAAATTTTTTACCAAAAAAAGGGATATAGATCTCTTACCTCTTTTGTTATGTTTATTCCAAGGTATCCCATTGTTTTTTGGTGCAATTGCAAATGGGATCAATTCCTTGATTTCTTTTTCTACTGTTTTGTTATTGATATAAAGAAATGCAACAGATTTCTGCATGTTGATTTTATATTCTGCAACTTTGCTGAATTCATATATCAATCAATTAATTAATGCAGCAATTTTTTTGGGGTAGAGTCTTTGAAGTTTTCTACACAGAATATCATACCATCTACAAATAGTGAAAGTTTGACTTCTTCCTTGCTGATTTGGATGCCTTTTATTTCTTTTATTTCATCTTGATTGCTGCGGCTAAGACTTTCAATTAAATAGTAATGGTGAAAGTGGACATCGAAGTCTTGTTACTGAGTATAGGGGAAATGTTCTCAGTTTTTCCCCATTGATGATCATGTTAGCTGTGGGTTTTCCATATATGGACTTTATGATGTTGAGTTATGTGCCATCTATACCTTTGTTGAGGGTTTTTATCAAGAATTGATGCTATATTTTGTCAAATGCTTTTTCTGTTTTTATTGACAAGATCATATGGTTCTTATCCTTTCTTTTATGAATGTGGTGTGTCATATTGATTGATTTATAAATTTTGAACAAGCCTTGCAGCTTAGGAATAAATCCCAGTTGATCATGGTGAATATTTCTTTTAATGTACTGTTGAATTTGATTTGCTTGTTGAGAATTTTTGCATCCAGATTTCTTTTTAGTTGGGTATTTGTCTGGTTCTGGAATCAAGGTCATGCTGGTTTCATAGAATGAGTTTGGAAGTTTTTCTTCTATTTCTATTTTTTGGAACAGTTTGAGAAGAGTAGGTATTAACTCTGCTTTAAATGTCTGGTAGAATTCCCCTGGCAAACCATCTGGCCCAGGACTCTTGCTTCTTGGAAGATTTTTGATTACTGATTCAATTTCTTTGCTGGTTATGGATCTGTTCCAATTTTTTTGTTTCTTCCTTTTTCAGTTTTGGTAGTTTGTGAGTTTCTAGGAATTTTTCCATTTCTTCTAGATTGCCCAGTTTGTTGGCATATGTTTTTTTTTTAATAGTATTCTCCTTTGATGGTTTGTATTTCTGTAGTGTTGATTGTGATCTCCCCTCTTTCATTTGTGATTTTTCTATTTGGGTTCCTTCTCTTTTTGATGAGTCTGGTAATGGGTTTCTCAATTTTGTTAATTCTTTGAAAGAGCCAGTTCTTAATTTTATTTATCTGTTCTACTGGTTTCTTTTGTTTGTTTCTAAATCATTTATTTTTGCTCTAGTCTTTATTATTTCCCCTCTTCTGCTGCCTTTACGCTTTCTTTGCTGTTTCTTTTCTAGCTCCTATAATTGTAAGGTTAGGCGTGTGCTTGGGACCTTTCTTGCTTCTTGAGATAGGCCTGAATTGCAATATACTTCCCTCTTTGTACTGCCTTTGCTGCATCCCAGAAGTTTTGGACTGTCATGTTTTCATTTTCATTGCTTACATGTATTTTAAAAAATTTCTTCATCCCATTCATTATTTAGTAGATATATATATTTTTTAGTTAAAAAATTTTTTACTTATTATTTTGGGGCACAGAGTGCAAATGGGGAAGGGGCAGAGAGAGAGAAACATACAGAATCCAAAGAAGGCTCCAGGCTCTGAGCTGTCAGTACAGAGCCTGACATGGGGCTTGAACCCACAAACTGTGAGATCATGACCAGAGCCAAACTCAGATGCTCAACTGACTGAGCCACCCAGGTGCCCTTTTAGGATGTTCTTTAGCCTCCATGTATTTTAGGGCTTTCAAAAAGATTTTTTTGTGGTTGACTTCAAGTTTTATAGCATTGTGATCTGAAGATATGCAAGGTATGATCTCAATCTTTTTGTACATGTTGAGGGCTGATTTGTGACCCAGTATGTGATCTATTCTGGTGAATGTCCATGTGCACTTAAAAAGAAAGTGTATTCTGCTGCTTTAGGATGAAATGTTCTGAATATATTTGTTAAGTTCATCCAGTCCAGTGTCATTCAAAGCTATTGTTGTGTGTGTGTTTGTGTGTGTGTTGATTTTCTGTCCATTGCTGTAAGTGAGGTGTTAAAGTCTTGTACTCTTATTGTATTATTATCAATGAGTTTTTATGTTTGTTATTAATTGATTTATATATTTGAGTGCTTCATGTTGGGGGTATAAGTATTTATAACTGTTAGGTCTTGGTAGATAGTCCCCTTAATTATAATGTATTGTCTTTCTTCATCTCTAGTTACCATCTTAATTTTAAAATCTGGTTTGTCTGCTATAAGTATGGGTGCTCCAGCTTTCTTTTGACATCCATTAACATAATAGATAGTTCTTACCGCTTCACTTTCAATGTGCACGTGTCTTTAGGTCTAAAATGAATCTATTATAAGGAGCATATAGATGGGTCTTGTTTTCTTACCCATTCTGATACCCTATATATTTTGATTAGAGTGTTTAGTGTATTGACATTTAGAGTGAGTACTAAAAAAAAGATGAGTTTAGTGCCATTGTGTTGCCTGTTGAGTTGTGTTTCTAATGATGTTCTCTGGTCTTTTCTAGTTTTTGTTGCTTTTGGTCTTTTTTTTTCCTCCACTCAAAGAGTCCCCTTTAAAATTTCTTTTAGGGCTGGTTTAGTGGTCACAAACTCCGTTAGTTTTGTTTGTCTGGGAAACTATCTCTCCTTCTATTTTGAATGACAGATAGTCTTGTTGGATAAAGGATTCTTGGCTGCACATTTTTGCCATTCAGCACGTTGAATATATCTTGCCACTCCCTTCTCACCTACTATGTTTCTTTGGACAGATATGCTGTGAATCTGATCTGTCTTTTCTTAGCTTACAGACTTTTTTTTCCCCTCCTTGCTGCTTTCAGGTTTCTTTCCTTGTCTGTGTATTTTGTGAATTTGGTCATCATATATCTTGGTGATGGCTGACTTTTGTTGAATGTAATGGGAGTTCTCTGTACTACTTTGATTTTGATGTCTGTCTCTTTCCCCATATTAGGGAAGTTTTCAGCTTTAATTTGCCATGAATGTTCTGCCCCTTTTCTCTCTCTTCATCTTCTGGGACTCATATAATACTAATGTTGTTATGCTTCAAAAAGTCCCCGAGTCTGCCTTTGTGATCTCTGACCTTTGTTTCCCTCTTCTTTTCAGCTTCATTATTCTCTATAATTTTATCTTGTATATCACTAATTCACTCCTGTGCCTCATCCACCATCTATTTTATGGCCTCCATTTGAGTTTGCTTCTCGGTTATAGCATTTTAAATTTTGGCCTGAGTAGGTTTTGGTTCTTTTATCTCTGCAGAAAGGGTGTCTTTTTTCAAGCCCAGCTAGTATCTTTTTGATCGTTGTTTTAAATTCAGACATCTTTCTTATACCTGCATTGATTAAATTCCTGGCAAAATTTCTTCTTGTTTTTTCATTTGAGCTGAATTCCTCCATTTTGTCATTTTGGAGGAAGAAACAACAATAACAACAACAACAACAGAATAAAATGAAAATGAAAAATGAAAAAATATGAGATAAAGGTAGATCCTAGGTGTGTTTTGGTCTGCTTGTTAGAAAGGAGCTTGATAGAAAAAAAGAGAAGAGAAAAGAAGAGAGAAAAAAATTAAAAAAAAAAACAAAACAAAACATTTGCTCTTTCTGTATCCAGGAAACAAAAGAAAAGAAAAAGCAACAACAAACAAAAAAGTAACAACAAAAAACCGAACAAACAAAAAGCCCAAATGAAGCTAGATCCAGTTTCCCCTAGAACTGAAATTTTGCAGCAGTCCATGGTCAGTAGACTCAGCTTGAGGAAGGGATTTGTGCTGATCTTCTGGAGGAGGAGCCTGCTGCTCTCATTCTCAGACCTGACTTGCCCAAGTGCTTGTGTTTGGAGGACACAGGGTGGGTACGGCTTGGTGTAATGTCTCCGTTCTCCCCAGGGTGATACTGTTTAGCTCACTGGGGTCAATCAGTGTTGGTGGACTAATGGTGAAAATGGCATCACCCTGCTCTCTAGTTTCCAGAGTGGGAAGTTCATGCCCTCACACTCTATCAATCACCCGTTCTGTGTCCCCAGTTTCCATATGTTCCTCGCCTTCCCCCTGTCTATGACCAAACTGTCCACCTGCCAGTGAATGCCTCCCTCCAGAGCCTTATCTCAGGCATTGCTGTGTCTCAAAACCCCACACCCCAGAGACTTCCACAGTTTGACTCCATGGTGGTCTCCTGGTGGGGGAGAGGGAGTTTCTCACTGAGCTGTGGCCATGGTTGGCTGGCTAGTCCCAAGAAACGGTAGTGCTTCTGTGCAGGGGAAGCTGCTGATTTTATGGTAAATCACAACACACAGCCGGTGCCAGGGTTTGCTGCCCTCAGCAAGCAGCTTTGTTTCTATATGGGTGAATGTGATGGCTTGATGCCACCATGTCTTTTGCCCTTGGACAGGCTGTATCACCACTACTAAATGCACTCTGTCAAGGGGACCTACTTCTCCCCATCCAACCCAGGGGATCCTCAGACCATACTGTCCACTCCTGGGGCTCTCTGTGTTTCCTCACTGGAGAGCCACCAGGGGCTGATCACTAAAACTTGAGACTCTATACTCCATTGTTTGTAAAAAACTGGTGGTATTGAAGCCCTCTCCTTTTCCCTTGTCATCGATTTTGTGTAACAGTTTTCTTGTTCAGTTCCCTGTGTGTGTTTTTACTCTGTGTCTCTAGCTCCTTTCAAGAGGAGTGCTTTCTTGTGCAAATCTGATGCACTGCTCTCTCTCTTTCCCTCTTCTCCTTTCCATGAAAAGGGCTCCCTCTCCTCTGTGGCACTACAGTTCTTCTTTCTCCCAGTTCACCTCTCTGCACCATGTACATGTTGTGTTTTCTCCCTCAAATTATGCAGATGGCTCTGTTAACCCTCTAATCAATTTCCTAGGTGTTCAAAATGGTTTGATCTTTATCTAGCTGTATTTGAGGGACAAGACAAGCTGAGGGTCCCCTTACTACTCTACCATCTTAACTCCTTCCCCCCCAGCACAATTTATTAAAGAGACTGTTATTTTCCCTTGTATATTCTTGGCTTTTTGGTCATAAATTAATTGGTCATAGGGCTCTTTATTCTGTTCCATTGATCTATATGTCTATTTTTATGAAAATACTATACTGTTTAGATTACTGTACCTTTGTAATATCTCTAGTTTTGTTCTTCTTTCTCAAAATTGTTTTGAGTATTTTGGGTCTCTTGTGGTTCCATACGCATTTTAGGATTTTTTTTTCTATTTATGTGAAAAATGCCATTGAATTTTGATCAGGATTGCATTGAATCTGTAGATTGCTTTGGGTAATATGGATATTTTAACATTGGTTTTGTATCCTGCAATTTTACTGAATTTGTTTATTTCATAAGTTTTTTTATGGTGATATCTTTAGAGTTTTCAATATATAATATTATCTCATCTGCAAACAGAGGTAATTTTACTTCATTTTTTAATCATTTGGATGCGTTTTATTTCTTTTTCTTTAAAAATATTTTTAATGTTTTACTTATCTCTGAGAGAGAGAGAGAGAGAGAGAGAGAGAGAGAGCACATGAACAGGGGAGGGTCAGAGAGAGAGGGAGACACAGAATCCAAAATAGGCTTCGGGCTCTGAGCTAGCCGTCAGCACAGAGCCCAATGGGGAGATGAACCATGAGATCATGACCTGAGCCGAAGTCGGACACTCAACCAACTGAGTCACCCAGGTGCCCCTTGTTTTCTTGCCTAGTAGTTTTGGCTGGAGCTTCCAGTCGTATGTTGAAAACAGCGGCAAGAGTGGGCATCATTGTTTCCTTCCTGATCTTAAAGGAAAAGCTTTTACCTTTCACCATTGAGTATGGTGTTAGATGTGGGCTTACATAGGGCCCTTATTATGTAGAGGTACATTTCCTCTATACCTAATTTGTTGAGAATTTTTATAAAAGGATGCCAAATTTTGTTAAATGCTTTCACTGCATCTATTGAGATGGTCATATGATTCTCATCTTTTAATTTGTAAATATTGTATATTACATTTATTGATCTGAGTATGTTGAACCATTCTTGCATCTCAGAAATAAATACATTGGTCTTAAAATTTTTCTTCTTATAGTGGGTCAAAATCAGTTTTAGTCTTTTTACTTCCTTTATTTTACTTTCATTTATTAATTTACCCAACATTTATTGGACATGTACTGTGTGCCAGACATTATATTACCATTGGTAGTAGGGGGCACAAAAATGAATGGAATGAGGCCTTTTCTTCACATGAGGAACATTGCTTATTGATGGGGAAGGAGGGGAGTAGGCATATAAACACATTTATTCCTTCAATCATGCAGTAAATATTTATTAAAGCCAATTATCTGCTAAGCACTTTTTTAGGTGTTTGGGATACAGCAGAGAACAAAACAGTTTTAAATTTTGCTTTCATAGAACTTACATTCTAGGCAGTAATTGCAATATGATGCCATAAGACACCACTAGGTTTCCTGCTTCTGTCACGAAAGGTCTCACAGAATAGGAGACATCTCAATTGCTTCTTAAATGACTGGGGATCTACTCTCTGTTTCTCTCTATTTGGTCATTCTGGACATTTTATGTAAATAGAATTCTATCATACGTGGTGTTCTCTGACTGACTTCTTATACGGAACATAGTGCTTTTGATGTTGTGGCATGTATCAATACTTTATTCCTTTTTATGATTGAATAATATTATACGGATACACTGTAATTTTGTGTTCTATTCGTCAGTTAGTGAGTGTTTGAGTTGGTTCCAGATTTTGGCTATTATGACCACTGTTGCTATAAATATTCCTCTACAAGTATTTGTGTGTATATGTATTCTAAATTCTTGCTGGTAAACACCAAGGAGTGGAATTGTTGGGTCATATGGTAACTATATTTAAAATTTTGAGCACTGTTTTCTAAAATGACTGAACCACTTTACATTCTTACCAGCAACACATCCTTATCAGCACTTGTTATTGTTTATCTTTTATATTGCCATCTTAGTGTGTGTAAAGTGATATCTCACTGTGGTTTTGTTTTGCATTTTCCTAATGACATATGATGTTGGACATCTTTTTGTGGCTAATTGTCCATTTGCATAAATGCTTTATAAAATGCTTTATTTGTATCTTTTGCCATTTTTAAATTGTGTTATCTATCAGTTTTTACTGCCATATATATGGCATGCACACATCTCTCCATACACACATCTCCCCATACATACACACATCTCCCCATACATACATACATATCCACATACACACACACACACACACACACACACACACACACACGCACACTGGATACATGTCCCTTATCAAATGTGTTTTTGCAAATATTTTCTCTCAGTCTGTGGGTTACCTTTTCACGTCTTTTTTCTTCTTTTTTCTAATGTTTATTTATTTATTTATTTATTTATTTTTACAAATAGTTTATTGTCAAATTAGTTTCCACATAACACCCAGTGCTCGTCCCCCCAAGTGCCCTCCTCCATGCCCATCCCCCCCCCCACCTCCATCAGTCCTCAGTTTTTGTCAGCATACAAGAGTCTCTAATGTTTATTTATTTTTGAGAGAAAGAGTCAGAGCATGAACAGCGCAGGGGCAGAGAGGGAGGGAGACACAGAATCTGAAACATGCTCCAGGCTCTGAGCTGTCAAAACAGATCCTGATGTGGAACTCAAATCCGCTGCAGATTGTAAGATCAAAACCTGGGCCAAAGTTGGATACTTAACCAACTAAGCCATCCAAGTGCCCCTGTCTTTTCATTTTCTTGATGGTGTCTTTGAAACACAAATTTTTTTTATTTCGATGAAGCTTGTCTATTTTCTTTTTTATCGCTGTGCTTTTGATGTTATACCTTAGAAATTATTGCCTGATCCAAGATAATGAAAATTTTCTCCTATGTTTTCTTTTAAGTTTTATGGTATAAGTTCCTATATTTAAGTCTATGGTTCACTTGAGTTAATCTTAGGCATATAGTATGAGATATGTCCTATTATTTTATAGTTAGAACTTTTTCTACCTTTTAACAGACTACATAATTTACTTGACTGTCATATTTATTGTATATTTACCTGTTTGAATATATGCCTTATAAGAGTAACTGCTGTTTTATATTTTATTAATATTAAATGGCTAGAACATTGCTTAAAGTTTGTACTCAATTAGAACATAATTAATGACTAGTAAAGATCCTATTGTAGTTTACAAAATGGTATTTTATTGTTTTAATTTATATTTATTTATTTTATAGTTTATTGTCAAGTTGCTTTCCATATAACACACAGTGCTCATCTCAACAATGCTCTCCTCCATATGCACCACCCCGCTTTCCCTCTCCCCCATTCCCATCAGCCCTCAGTTTGCTCTCAGCATTCAAGAGTCTCTCATGGTTTGCCTCCCTCCCTCTCCCCAACTATTTTTCCCCTTCCCCTCCCCCCATTGTCCTCTGTTAAGTTTCTCCTGTTCCACATATGAGTGAAAACATATGGTATCTGTCCTTTCCCCGACTTATTTTGCTCAGTATAACACCTTCAAGTTCTATCCACGTTGCTACAAATGGCCAGATTTCATTCTCATTGGCATGTAGTATTCCATTGTATAGATAAACCACATCTTCTTGATCCATTCATCAGTTGATGGACATTTAGGCTCTTTTACAAAATGGTATTTTAGAAGAAGGGGTGGTAATTGTGTCAGAAGGATGGCCTGGCCGTAGTAAGAGGTTCATATTAACACTATTTGCTGTACATTGAAAGGACTTATCTCATCCTAGAAATCACTACAGACAAAGCCCCAAATGGAAGCCCAGACTTATGGTGGGTAAAATTGTTTGGGGCACAGGGTTTAGGTTTATGGATTCTTTGTACCATATTTGTTTAAAATTTTTTGTTACTTTTTTGAATTTGTAAGGATAAATTCGTTGATAAATATGGGTGGAAAGAGTCAGAGTATATATCTTACAGTTTTCAGGAAATTCTAGTGATTGGTAATAACTTTAACTATAATTGGCAACCCTAGAAGCTTGAAAAATGTAACAAGGTTCTTTCCAAAAAACCTAAGGGATAATTTTCAAATTTTTGCTTGTCCAGAGATGAAGGACAATTATTAACAGTTAATAGTTAATCAATCAGTGACATTTAATGATTGTTTCTTATGTGTGGAGATGTTGAGCTAGAGGCTTCTTGGGATTCAGAAGTGTGTGATCTATGTTCTCAGCCCTCAAAGAACTCACAGTCTCTGGAGACAAATATGTAACTACTGCAGTATAGTGCAGAGTTTGGTTATGCCACAGAGGAGATATACAACCTTTGTGGGATTCATAAGAAAAAGAAATATAGTCTGGGAAGGAACCTGAGAAAGCCTTATGGAAAGTTTTTACTTGAGATGAACTTTGAAGAATGGGTGGAATCACCTGGCAGAAGTATTGAGAGAGGTATCTCATGAGCAAAGCAGGAAAAGAGCAAGGCCAGTGCCAAGAACCGTGCGCTGTGCTGAGGAGTGGTAACTGAGGACAGAAGGAAAAGAGGTTATGGGGGCGAATAAATGTGTCAAGTGAATAAATATTGAACCTCTGGCCTAGGTACAACATCTAATGTCAGCAGCAACAGGTGATTTCAACAGTGAGAAAAGCTGAAAACAGATAATTAAGTCACTGCTCATTAGTTGGATTGACTGGCTGTTGGAATCTGCATATGGTCCCCTGGAGACTCTTGAATTATTTGAGATATGGTTGTAGGCTGGAATTCCTACAGAGCAGCTGAAGCTGCAGCCAGAGAAATTCAGTTTTGTAGCTTGTTAACCTGGGGTTCTCATATTGCACAGAATTGTTGAAGTAGTTGTGTATCTGTGTATGTTTGAGATGTGTGTCTGTGTGTGATTGCTCGATAGCTAGACACTGCAACCTGCTAGTAATAACTTTAAATCCTTAGCAGAAGATTAAGGTTTTCTAGGAAGCTGGCATTTCTTAGAGAAGGGATTTTGGATCTTGTTAGAAAACTGTTCGAAAGACTATTTTGTGAGGGACCTTCAAGACATCTCTTGACAAGGAACCTTGGCCTGTCTTTTGGGAATGATGAAATCAAGGTCTGGCTAAAGACATCACATTTCAAAAGAGGAAGTCTGTGATCCCTGCTGTTCCTATCTACAGGGCCTCCTGGATCTCTCTAGACAGAACCTCATCTCAGTGCCATGTTGTGCAGAAAGCAACGACTATTGAAAAGTGTGTGGGGTAGCCTCTCTGGAAAACAGTGTGGAGGTTCCTAAGGAAACTAACAATAGAACTCCCCTATGACCCAGCAATAGCACTGCTAGGAATTTACCCAAGGGATACAGAAATGTTGATGCATAGGAGCACATGTACCCCAATGTTCATAGCAGCACTCTCCACAATAGCTAAAACCTGGAAAGAGCCTAAGTGTCCATCAACAGATGAATGGATCAAGAAGATGTGGTTTATCTATACCATGGAATACTACATGGCAATGAGAAACAATGAAATCTGGCCATGTGTAGCAACATGGATGGACCTTGAGGGTGTTATGCTGAGCGAAATAAGTCAGGCAGAGAAAGACAAATATCATATGTGTGCACGTATAGGAGGATTAGGAGGAGCTTAACAGAGGACCAAGGGGGAGAAGAAGGGCAGAAATGGTGGGGGAAAGGGGGAGAGGCAAACCATGAGAGACTCTTGAATGCTGACAAAAACTGAGGACTGGTGGATGTGGGGGGGAGGAGGGGTGGGCATGGAGGAGGGCACTTGTGGGGATGAGCACTGGGTGTTATGTGGAAACTAATTTGACAATAAACTATTTGTAAAAAAAAAAAAAAAGAAAAGAAAAGTGTGTGGGGTGGGGGTCAATACAATTTAAATCACTGTTTCAGGTGCATTTTAATTCCTAAAAATTCTCCCTCCTCGATCTCAGGGAGATTTCTCTTTCTTGTCATAAGAAACAGGACAAATCTAGAGGCAGAAGGAATAAAGGGATGATTTCTGATAGTAATGGAGGTAGAAAGCTCAACTCGGAGAGACGCCTGGATGGAAAAAGGAGAATCCGCGGCAGGAGAGCAGAGGGCTCCAGGTTCCAGTAAGGGCCTGGAAGGAGACAGGACTGTCGCCCAGGGTAGGGCTGTGGGAGGCATCTACGGAGACCAAGGGGAAACCACAGGAGATCCCGGAGAAGGCCCCTCCTCCAACCACGCTGTCCCATTTCCTTGCCTCCAAGATGAATTGGGTTGTGTAGTTTTTCACCCCCCCAAAAGTCAAGAATTCTGTAATTACACCTTGTGTTGAGATTCAAGGCAAGCAGAACACATCTCTGTCCTTGCTAGCAGGGCAGACAGAACACACTAGTCCTAAAAATATGCACACAATGGTTAGGCTGCATTGTGGTGGCATCCCTGACCCTGGACAGAGAAGGAGCCTTTCTCCGCATTGGTGTGGCTCTTAGTTAAAAAAGCCTTCCCTGGACAAATATCATATGTTTGCACGCATAGGAGGATTAGGAGGAACTTGATGGAGGAACAAGAGGGAGAAGAAGGGCGGAAATGGTGGGGGAAAGGGGGAGAGGCAAACCATGAGAGACTCTTGAATGCTGACAAAAACTGAGGACTGATGGATGTGGGGGGGAGGGGGGAAGGGCATGGAGGAGGACACTTGTGGGGATGAGCACTGAGTGTTATGTGGAAACTAATTTGACAATAAACTATTTGTAAAAAAAGAAAAAAAAAGCCTTCCCTGGATTCCCTAACTTCTCTCCCAAGGACTCCCTCTGTTTTCCAGTAACTTCATTTCTAAGGGACATAAAAGGGGAAAGATTCTCTTAGCTAAATAATCTCTAATTGCTTTAAAAATACCTTATATGTTGTGATTACCTCAGAACTAGGGTAGTTCTCTTTCTTTCTTTTCTTTTTTTTTTTCTTTTTAATTAAGGAGCTGATTGAGAAAGCATGAAAGTACAGAAGGCATTTGAAATTCTGATTGGCTGGAGAGCATATGGTAAATATTCAAAAGTTAGAATACTGGATAATCAAATTTAGAAGACTTACTGTAAAAGGCATATAAATATGTGATTAATAAGAGTTCAAACTGAAGACTGAGGAGACCAGGAAATTTCAGGTAAAGTAATAATTCCTTTTTGGTGGAATATCATATGAATTTCCATAACCAGCTTCAAGAAGTTATTTCAACCCTGCATTCTCCCTCCAAAGATGATAATTTACATTTAGCAGTGCAGCAATTAAAAATATATGGGGCACCTGGGTGGCGCAGTCTGTTAAATGTCTGACCTCAGCTCAGGTCATAATCTTACTGTTCGTGGGTTCAAACCCCACAGTGGGCTCTGTGCTGACAGCTCAGAGCCTGGAGCCTGCTTCAGATTCTGTGTCTCCCTCTCTCTGCCCCTCCCCTGCTTGCACTATGTCTGTCTGTCTCTCTCAAAAATAAATAAACATTTAAAAAATTAAAAATATGATATGTAAATAAATCACTAGAGTAGATCAAAGTACTGGCTAAAATGGGTGTTTCATTAAGAAAATGCACTAGGAAAATTTAATAAAACATTTGGCAGTCTTTGTAATGTTGAAATTATTGGTTTGGTGCCAACTTCATTTTTACTAGTCAAAAATTAGTGATTAAAAAAATGGCACCAGGGTTCTAACCGAATGCTGGCCAGTAAATGTTGACAGGGGCACCACTGGAAGGGTCGGAGCTTCCGCGTGTCACCATGATGTTCTTGCTTCAGCTTTGTCTGCAGTTTGAGGGATGTTACAGCATTGTTTCTGTTTTAGCTTTTCTCTTCTCTCCCTTTCTCACTCCTCCCACCCTCCCTTCCTTCCTCCACTGTACTCCCTCCTCTCCTCCCATCTTTCCATTCCCTCTCCACATTTACTCACTTCCTCTCTTCCTTCCTCTCTGTCTTTCACGTGTTTATTGAGTACTTAATATGTACCAGAGCAAGACAGGAAAGCCTCTGCTTCTTGGAGCTTATCTTCTAACAGGTGTGCGAGAAAATAAGCCTGTGATAATATAAATCACATGATTATAGGGAATGATTGGTGCTTGGATGAAAACGGGATGTAGAAAGAGTAATAGGGGCTTCCTTTAGGTAAGGTAGTTAGGAAGTGCATTCTAGTGGAATGTCCTGGAAGCATTCAAAGGTTATCCAGCCCCCACCCCCGAATGGACAACGTAACTGCCCACATGATCTACATGAGGGCACCCAAAGGCTCCCCAGTCTCCCAGACTTCTCTGTCCTTTCTACTAGACCGCCTTCTTTCCCCTTTGATGGAGGCCTCTGTAGATTTCTCATTTTAAGCATTAACTATATATGTAGACACATTAAATCCTTAGCATGACTTGGTGGGGTGGGTACAGTTATTGTGGCCCTTTACCTTGGAGGAAATTGAGGCACAGGAAGCCTGACCGGCCCTGAGGCAGCTCTCCAGGGCTTCCTACTCCTCTCCTGCCTCACTCCCCCTTCTGCCTCTTGCAAGCCTCACATTGCATCCACAGCTGTAGTCTTCCCAGCCATGGTCACTTAACTCTTTAAGGGACAGTCACAAACAACCTCTCTGAACTGCAAAATCCTCTCAACTTCCATTTATGCGGCACTAATATGGGTGTGACCATACAGGATGGAGTGGGAATAATCAGCAAGTCCCCAAATATAAGACCACGTCTAAGAGTCTACAGATGTTCTAATATCCATTACTCATCCCAGAAATGCATTTTGGTGCAGCTGGAACCTGATGGGTTGGAGGGGGTGGGTGATGGAAAGCTTTCATTTCAAAGGGGGATGCAGAGGGAAATCATATGGTGTCGTTTTCCATTTTGGAAGTCTGTTCATCTCTGAGTCAGCTGCAGCTGTATAGCTCTGCCCCATGTGTTCAGAATATGTGCTGGTGGACAGGCTGTGCGAGCCTCCTGCGGCATGACTGCGTCAGATGCTGTATGCTCTGGACACCGGAGGATGGGCTCAGGAAGGTTCTGGGAAAGACTCAAGCAGTTCTGTGAGGTCCCAGTGTATCTCTGTTAGATTTAGGTTTGGCCCCTCTTGCATCCATGGAACTATGTGTTTAAGAAGAACAGTTTGGGGAATCAGGATAGCTAAACTCTCTCAGGTCTGGCCTTTTAACATACAAGAGTGCCCTTAGTCTCTGTTTGCACCTGGAAGTCAGCTATCAAGTCCTTTGCCATCCATTAAGATGCTATGGTTCATGTTCATGTTATCTCTGGAATAACACACACTGAGAGCTATGCCACACACTGGCTAATAGTAAAAAGAAAATCTGGCATTTAGTGAGTACTTAATCTATGCCATATATTTCACTAAGTGCTTTATATACATTATTTCATTTATACCCATAATGCACTTTTGAGGTAGGTACTATTCTTAAACATACTTTTTATAAGTGAGGAAACCAAGGTGATTTATCCAAAGGTTATATTAAACATTCCCAAAAGAAGACTGAGGTAAGACCAGAAGTCAACTGATTTGGGGGTCCTGGCTTATAGCTGCTGCTGTGAGTTGAGCAGACAGTAAAATTATTTTTAAAGGCATTTTTACTTAAAAATAAGAAACACATGGGAGAGGCATCCACAACCTGAATGTACTGCCGTAGCACTCCCCTCCCCCACCTAGGTTCAGAGTGAATTCCTGTTCAGGTTCAGATGTGCCTGCCTGCTGGACAGCATCATTTTTTTTTCTTTTATAGTTTATTGTCAATTTGGTTTCCATATACCACCCAGTGCTCATCCCAACAAGTGCCCTCCTCCATGCCCATCACCCCACTTCCCCTCTCCCCCATTCCCATCAGCCCTCAGTTTGTTCTCAGAATTCAAGAGTCTCTCATGGTTTGCCTCCCTCCCTCTCCCCACCTCTTCCCCTTCCCCTCCCCCATGGTCCTCTGTTAAGTTTCTCCTGTTCCACATATGAGTGAAAACATATGGTATCTGTCCTTCTCTGCCTGACTTATTTTGCTCAGCATAATGTCTTGGAATTCCATCCATGTTGCTACACATGGTCAGATTTCATTCTTATTGCCATGTGGTATTCCATTGTATAGATAAACCACATCTTGATCCATTCGTCAGTTGATAGACATTTAGGCTCTTTCCATGATTTGGCTATTGTTGAGAGTGCTGCTGTAAACATTTGGGTCCATGTGCCCCTAAGCATCAGCACTCCTGTATCCCTTGGATAAATTCCTAGCAGTGCTATTGCTGGGTCTTAGGGGAGTTCTATTGTTAATTCTTTGAGGAACTTCCACACTGTTTTCCAGAGGGGCTGCACCAGTTTAAATTCCCACCAACAGTGTAAGAGGGCGCCCATTTCTCCACATCCTTGCCAGCATCTATAGTCTCCTGATTTGTTCATTTTAGTGGTGGACAGCATCTTATCTGCAAGTTCACTCTGTGAGTGGAAGTCTAAATTCTGCAGGGTGCCTTTTCTCCCACATATATAAATGATCTTATTTACTAAGAGGAGTCTTAGAAATTACCCAGTGGGAGCAATGAATCCAGCATATTTTGACCAAGTTTACCGGGTCTAGGAGAAAGCACTCTGATGTCAGCTCTTACTTATTTATCAAAGCCCTGAGTAGGTAGGATGCACATCCACTTATTCATCAGTTTAATAATTATTTATTGTCTGATTTTCATGTGTCAAATTCTGGGCATATAAAAGTGAGCAAAATTTGGGACACTTGGCTGGCTCAGTTGGCTACAGTATGTGACTCTTGATCTTGGGTTTGTGCGTTAGAGCCCCATGTTGGGTGTAGAGTTCACTTAATAACAATATTTTAAAATAATTTTTAAAAAGTGAGCAAATTTTATTATGATCTGTCATATGGGAGAATTTTTTAATTCATGTGAGAGATTTCCAGGTTTGTTTGCATTTCAGAGCTTTTGCTTTATTTACTAAGAAATTAGGAAAGCACAGAAAATCTTTGGCCAGTCTTAACATTTTAAGTAAAGAAGTTTTCCCAACTTGTAGTGGAGAATGTAGGAGAGTACAAATACTATTTAAAACAACTTCCCAATATTGTATGAAAACATATGATTTCTTTTAGTAAATGTCTTTTTAATGAATAATTTCCTAATTTGCCTTCCTAAAGTAATAATTTCATACAAAGATAAGTAAATTTATTTTTTGAACTTTGGGATATGCAGACTGCTGTTAAGTGTTCCAGAGATCTAAATCAGGGTCCTCAGGCTCTTAAGAGAGAGCAACGTGCTGGCGTATGCCTGTTTATGACACAGCTTCAAGAAGGACACAAAGACACGAAGGCAGAAAGGTTTCAGTCACCATACACAGGAGTAGCATAGGGCTAGGGCCTGCTTTTGCTGCTGGTTGGGTGGAGAGAGGGTGGTAGTAACCACTCTATCTGCCTTCTTTGTCTCAGAACAACTCTAAGGTGTCCAAATATGGTGGTTACTCATTTGGACTCTGGAGGAAAGACCCAGCACTTTTGGGGTTTCCCTTGGGTTATTCAATTCCAGAGTTTTCTTTTGGTTTGAACTTTTTAAATTCTATTTTTATTGCAATGAAAATGCCTTTTAATAATGTTAGATTTTGTATTCACTTTTAAGAAATAATTTTATGTTTTATAGGTTTTTTTTTATTGTGGTAAAGAACTCATAACATTAAATTTACCATCTTAATCATTTTGAAGTGTACTGTTCAGGGGCGCCTGGGTGGCTTAGTCGGTTAAGCGTCCGACTTTCACTTAGGTCATGATCTCGCAGTTTGTGGGTTCGAGCCCCGCGTCGGGCTCTGTGCTGACTGCCAGCTCAGAGCCTGGAGCCTGTTTCAGTCTGTGACTCCCTCTCTCTCTGACCCTCCCCTGCTCACGCTGTCTCTCTCTCTCTCTCCTAGAAATAAATAAAACATTTAAAAAAAAAAAGAGAGAGAGAAAAAAGAAGTGTACTGTTCAGTAGTGTTAAGTATGTTCACATAATTGTGCAACAGATCTCTAGAATGTTTTCATCTTGCAACAGTGGAGCTCTAAACCCATTAAACATACTCCCCTCCCCAAACCCTTGGCTATCACTTTTCTACTTCCTATTTCTATGAATTAGCATCTTTAATTTTTTTCTAACGTTTATTCATTTTTGAGAGACAGAGCGGCAGAGAGAGAGGGAGACACAAGATCTGAAGAAGCATCCAGGCTCTGAGCTGTCATTGCTGAGTCTGATGTGGGGCTCAAACCCACAAATCGCAAGATCATGACCTGAGCCAAAGTCAGACCACACTTAACCGACTGAGGCACCTAAGCACCCCTGAATTAGCAACTTTAGAATCCTCATATAAATGGAATCATACAGTAATTGTCCTGTCAGGCTTATTTCACTTAGCATAATGTCTTCAAAGTTTACTCATGTTGTACCAAAAGTGAGAATTTCAGGAAGTGTCACTGTAGTGAACATCATGGCTTCAAGTTTACTTTATGGAGTAAAGGGCCCGTGGTCCCAATGAAGTTGTGGCAGCGCACTCCATGACATCTGAGGGTGGTGTTTCTACTGATGACCAGCAGGTGACTGGGCTAGAGAGAGAGGCCATGATGACTGCATGGAAGGCACTGAACCCATATAATATACTAGGCCCAAAGGCAGCTTCAGGCACTAAGAAAGACCCTAATTTAGTCCCATCTATTACCAACAAGTGAGAAATGGACTGCATCTGTGCAGAGGACAGTAGTTCATCTGGTTTGGGCTGCACAATGGCAAGACTCAGTCATGCCCTAGCTGTGGAATCCATTACAAGCTGGTGCCCCACCAGTTGGTCTACTGACCTTTTGCTCTAACTTACTCAAATGTGGTGTTAAGTTTCTTTTTTTCAATAAAGACTAGCTATTGCATTGGCTCCTTCTCCCATTAAAGAAAGTGAAAGTTTCCTTCCTTTTTAAGGCTGAATAATATTTCATGCATTCACCACATTTTCCTTATCATTCTGTAAAAAGGTATTTGGGTTGCTTCCACCACCTCTTGGAAGCTATGAGTATTGCTGTGATGAACATAGGTGTGCAAATATCTCCTTGAGATGCTGCTTTGAGTTCTTTTGGATTTATACCCAAGGGGGAGTCACTGGATCATAAGGTAATTTTGTTTTCAATTTTGAGGAATAAAGTTTTTTGTTATTCAACAAAACATTTTCCTTTTTCCGGAGCTGGTTTAGATTTCCAAGTTTGCACTACTATTTTAAAAAGCTTCCATTTTGGATATTCTTTCTTTTGGCTTTTATTTTATTATTTTGTACTTTACCTATTGGTACTTAAAGAAACACCTTCTTTTGGATATAATTCCTCAATGAGGCTTCCTTTTTTCTTTGTTTCTACTGACTTCTGACAGAATACTTGTTCACTTTTCTGTAATTTGCTACCGTGCCAATTGTCCATCTTCATTTGACTGTTTTCTTCTTAATAAATATCTACAACTCTTTATTCTGTAAAGAATATATCTTAGGGTTGACTGGCAACTGGGGCCTGCTAAATGTGTTTTAACACGATGTGCCAGCAACTTGTGTTTACGTAGTTCAATATTTTCCCCTTCAAAGTGAGAGAAATTCAAGTTGATGAATCCATTGGCAATATGTTCAGTGATTTGTGGATTCAAAAATTCTGTTAGTTATTTGAGTAATAATAGTTTCTATCTTTGAGGTCTAGATAAGACTCCAAGTCACCCTGGGCCTTGACATTTACAGAGATTCTTTTAATGTAATTTTATCACATTTAGGGACCTGAACATTCATGCAGAAGTTTAAAATTTCTAGGTCCTTCCCATCTTGCTCTTCTAGTGGATTTTGGGAATGTTCAGGCAAAATGGGCCTTCCATTCAGACCCCTCCTTTGAGAGTGGAGTATATCCCTGGTATTGTTACGATGCCATGACTTGTCAGATTTGAGATCTTATAGCCAAGAGCTTGCATGGTTTATCTCAACACTTGAGAATTTTAAAGCTTCAAGTTGCCTAAGGATCCAGAAAGCTAGTATGAGGCCAGTATCCTTGAAGGTAACTATCTTTCTTATAAATGATTCTACAAATCACACTTCTCAGTCTATGCCTTTCATTACCCATCTCAATTTTATGCTGTGTCATCTTGTATTTGATTGGACCTGGAAATGCCTGGTAGGACATAAGGAGCATTATACCTGCCACAATGTGGGAATGGGGTTTGTCTTGCTGCCATAATCCCTGTTCAGAGTTCAGTAGGATGGGGTACTAGGTGAGGCATGTCTCTGAGCATACCTGATGACAGAGTTGCTTCCCTGATTACTGAGTTACACTTCTTTTTTTCCCCCTGAAGTGCCCAATGGAATCTTCCGTGATGCCCAGCCTACTGGACTGCACCCTGATTACTTTGTCAGCAGCTCTACCTGCCCCCACCGTGTACCCCTAGCTCTATAGCCCTGTGTCTCAGAGCTCCCATTTCAAACTGATGGCTTTTCTTGTTAACACCTGCCCCACTAGAAATACTGCCACTGAATGGAGACCCGCTGCCATCCGTTCATCAAAGATAGTCCTTAGCTGCTGACATTGGTCTGCTAGATCCCAGTTCCCCTGACCAGCTCTCCAACATGCCAAACTCTTGCTATGGGGGACAAATCTAGTTAATGTTCTAGCCAAATTCCCACCTCTTCTTCTTTCCCACACAATGGATGGCTAGGCTCTGTCCTGCCTCATAAATGACCTTACCTCCACAGCCTATGGGCCAAATCTAGCCACTACTTCCTGTTTTTGTATGGCCCACAGCCTATGTCAATTCATAACTGATTCTACAATTTGATGATTCTAACATCTTTTGATGTTTAAAAAAATGAAAGAAGAAAACCATTTTGTGATGCATGAAAGTTATATTAAACTATAATTTCAATGTCTATAAATCAAAATTTTATTGGTACACATCCATGCTCATTTGTTTATGTACTATCTATGGTGCTTTCTCTGTATAACAGCAGAACTGAGCAGTTGTAGCAGAGACTGAATGGCCTTTAAGCCTCACATATTTTCAGTACAGCTCTTTACAAAAAAATTTATTAAATCCTGGTCTCAAGAATAATAGTGTTTGTAAGGATTATGATGACTTTATTTTCCTCCACTTTTGGTTGCCACTGTGTCTCTATCCTCCTCAAGTCTCTTTGTTATTCCAAATGGTTAGGAAGAAAACCTCCAAACTTGACAGATTCTGTCATATGTAATTTTATACTCCAATTTAACAGAATTTTTATTCCTGTGAAATATTTGCTTTATCCCAGATTATACTCTTTCCAGTCCCTCCCTTCATCCCTTCATTCTTAACTCCCTTCTTTCTTTTTACATATTTCTGCATATTAATTTAGCATACGTTTAAGCTTAAGATTTGAGCTACTATTTCTTTTCTTTTCTTTTTTTTTTTTAATTTCTAGGATAGAGAGAGACAGCGTGAACAGGGGAGGGTCAGAGAGAGAGGGAGACACAGACTCTGAAACAAGCTCCAGGCTCTGAGCTGGCAGTCAGCACAGCACACCCGACCGCGACGGGCTCGAACGAATCCACAAACCGCGAGATCATGACCTAAGCGAAAGCCGGACGCTTAACCGACTAAGCCACCCAGGCGCCCCTTGAGCTACTATTTCATGAAAGTACTCTCTGAATAGTCTCTGTGGTTGCTAAGCTTCAAGGATATTGTTTAAAAATCACACGGGACACCTGGAGAGCTCAGTCAGTTAAGTGTCCAACTCCTGATCTCAGCTCAGGTCTTGATTTCAGGGTTGTGAATTCAAGCCCCACATTGGTCTCTGCACTGGGTGTGGAGTTTACTTAAAACACTCTTTTTAAAAAATTCACTCTTAGCTCCAAAGTAGAGAAGTCATAAGGAGGCAACTTTCTGAATTCATTAGGAATACTAAACACACAGATGTGAGATAAAATAATTGTCCATAAAACTAAAATCACTAAATTATTTGCAATTGCCCATGTTTGTCAGGCCCTGGAAAAAATGAAGCAGTCAGAATTTTGAGGATAGTTTCTGTCTGTAGGAAGGAGATAACTGTGGATGCCACAATGTGCACTCTTCTCACTTTTGTCTACTGACAATTTTAGTGGCACTTAACATCTTGTTAACAAAAAAATAGATTCTTAGAGAACATTTTGTACTTAGCACAATATTTCATGGTCAGTGTAGGTCATCTAGAACACTTCCCTCCAAACAAATCAAATCAATGTGTGCAAAGCAAAAAGGACTGAAGGACAACTGGGGACTGAATCTTCAACGATTAATAATGTAGAGTGATGGCATGGCCTTCAAACCCTATAAGCTCCTAAAAAGCAAGGGGCAGAAGTACACAGGGAGCCAACCTTGTGCTCTCTTTCATTTCTGGCTTTGCCTTTGTCCTATGAGCTGCCGTCAAACCAACAGATCCCTTACTGTGGTGAGAATGTTTGCCAGTTCGCTGCCCACAGAATATCTTGCTTTGGATACTATTGGATTTTACTTGGGCATCCTGTAACGGATTGTTTTGTTATCCCTCACAGCTATTGGGTCTTACATAAATAAATCTCAGAGGTGTTCTCTGGGTTTGCTTTGTATTTGTAATGACCACCTCCAAGATGATGAATATGATGTGTTGATACAGGTAATGTGGTTGCATGTGATGCCAAGACCCCAAGAACTTTAGTAAATTTTTTTTTTTTGCCTTTCCTGGCTTATGTTTATAGCTTTCTTTCTTGTAGTTTGTGTGGCTTAGCTGAGTTATTTTTTTAACGGGTTTCTCTCTGTGGTTATCTGAATACTAGGTTGTTTATTACAGCAGAATTAAGATATGTCTAAATGTTTGCAAAGCACATTATTCTGGAAGTTTGGGGTAGGAGATGGACTTTTCTATTTCTTTATGTAAATCAAGATTTTTCAGGCTAAATGATCATTGGGAAGAAATAAGTCACAGAGAGCTCAAGAATATTTTCCTATGTATTTCCACACACAATTAACACTTAAAACTCTAGTTTATCCTTATTTCTCCCAGCTGTTTCTGGGAATCCTTAGGGGTTATCTCCCATGCACTAGGATATGACTCTTTGAGCTACCTGATGGCTGCCATTTTCCAATTTTCTGCCCTGGCTTTCAGGGAAATTTCTTCTGTGGCTGCCAGAGCTGTGTGAGCCCTGATGTCTTGGGGCTTAGGAGTCTCTGGGTTCCTGCATCTAAGCTGCTGTCACAATTGTGGCTCACATATGACATGTGTAATCTTTAAAGTTATAAATCTAATAAACAGTTAACAAATATACATATTCTATCATTCTGTCTTCATAAATGTCTTCATAATGACAAAACAAAAATATATGTAAAACCACAATTTTTATACAACTGAAAGCAAAATATCAGAGATGAATTCAATTATTATTCCACATATCTGGGTGTTTTGTAGATACTTTAATAGATAAAAAATAAAATATACACAATTAATATATACTTATCACATAAAATTTAGTTTTTCTTGTTTAATTTGGTAAAATCACTAATTGTAGTAAAGATTTTTACATAGTTTGTGTCACCTGACAATAATGATCTAAATTATAAAATGGAAATCTTTTATAAAAGTATTTTATGAAGTGTGAAATTCTTTTTTTATCTTTTTTTTATAGTTTATCGTCAAGTTGGATTATACACCATAACACCCAGTGCTCATCCCAACAAGTGCCCTCCTCCATGCCCATCACCCCTTTTCCCTCTCGCCTCCCCAGCCCTCAGTTTGTTCTCAGCATTCAAGAGTCTCTCATGGTTTGCCTCCCTCTCTCTCCCCAACTATTTCTCCCTCCTTCTCCCACTTTGTCCTCTGTTTACTTCCTCCTAATCCACCTATATATGCAAACATATGGTATTTGTCCTTCTCTGCCTGACTTATTTCGCTCAGCATAACACCCTCAAGGTCCATCCATGTTGCTACAAATGGCCAGAGTTCATTCTTTCTCATTGCCATGTAATATTCCATGGTATAAATATACCACATCTTCTTGATCCATTCATCAGTTGATGGACACTTAGGTTCTTTCGATGTTGTGGCAATTGTTGAGAGTGCTGCTATGAACATTTGGGTCCATGTGCCCCTGTGCATCAGCACTCCTGTATCAAAAGTGCTACTGCTGGGTCATAAGGGAGTTGTACTGGTAATTTTTTCAGGAACCTCCATACTGTTTTCCAGAGGGATTGCACCAGCTTACATTTCTACCAGCAGGGTAGGAGGGTGCCCATTTCTCCACAACCTCGCCAGCATCTAGAGTCCTCTGATTTGTTGATTTTAGCCACTCTGACCCGCATGAGGTGGTATCTCAGTGTGGTTTTGATTTGTATTTCGCTGATGAGGAGGGATGCTGAGCATCATTTCATATGTTTGTTGGCCATCTGGAGGTCCTCTTTGGAGTAGTGTCTGTTTATGTCTTCTGCCCATTTATTCACTGGATTATTTGTTTTTTGGGTGTGGAGTTTAATTAATCACTGGGCTTGAAAAAAGCATGGAAGACATCAGAGAAACTATTGCTACAAAGACTATGTAACTTAAAAATAGTTGTGATGAGTTTAAAAAATGCTATAAATGAGATACATAATAAAATGGAGGCATCCAATGCATGGATTGAAGAGGCAGAAAGGAGAATAAGTGATTTAGAAGGCACGATTATAGAAAAAGAGGAAGCTGAGAAAAAGAGAGATAAGCTGATCCAAGAACACGAAAGGAGAGTTCAAGAGCTCAGCGATACAATCAAATGGAACATAGGATTTCCAGAAGAGGAAGAGAGAAGGAAACATGCTGAAGGAGTCCTTGAACAAATTATAGCAGAGAACTTCCCCGACATGGGGAGGGAAATAGACGTTGAAATTCAAGAGGCGCAGAGAACTCCTCTCAGATGTAACTTGAATCGATCTTCTGCATGACATATCATACTGAAACTCGCAAAATATAGGGAAAAAGAGAGAACTTTGAAAGCAGCTAGGGAGAAAAGGGCCCTAACATACAAAGGGAAACCTATCAGGGTGGTTACAGACCTATCTACTGAAACCTGGCAGGTAAGAAAGGAATGGCAGGAAATCTTCAATGTGATGAACAGAAAAAATATGCAGCCAAGAATCCTCTATCCATCAAGTCTGTCTTTCAGAATAGAAGGAGAGATAAAAGTCCTTCCAAATAAACAAAAATTGAAAGAATTCGTCATCACTAAATCAGCCCTACAAGGAATCCTGAGGGGGACTCTATGTTGCAAGGAACACAAGATACCAGAGACACCACCACAACCATGAATCCCACAAAGGACACAATGACTCAAAACCCATATTTTTCAATAATAACACTGAATGTAAATGGGCTGAATGCTCCAATCAAAAGACATAGGGTAGCAGAATGGATAAAAAAACCCAAAATCCATCTATTTGCTGTCTACAAGGAAGTCATTCTAGACCGAAGGACATCTTCAGATTGAAAAGAATGGGATGGGGAAATATCTATCATGCTACTGAAAGTCAAAAGGAAGCTGGAGTAGCTATACTGATATCAGGCAAACTGGACTTTAAAGTAAAGACAGTAACAAGGCATGAAGAAGGGAATTATGTAATAATTACAGGGTCTATCCATCAGGAAGAGCTAACAATTATAAATGTCTATGTACCGAATATGGGAGCACCTAAATACATGAAACAACCACATGCAGAAACAATCTTATGGATAAGAAAGTGCTAATAGCAGGGGACTTTAATACTCCACTTGTAGCAATGGATAGATCAACTAGACAGAGAATCACTAAAGAAACAATGGACTTGAATGACACATTGGACAAGATGGACTTGACACATATATTTAGAACCTTACATCCTGAGGCCATGGAATTCATTTTCTTCTCAAGTGCTCAAGAAGTGTGAAATCCCTAAAAATTAATAACACTTTCATGTTTTTTTAAATGTTTATTTAGTTTTGAGAGAGACAGAGACAGAGTTTGAGCAGGGGAGGGGCAGAAAGGGAGACACAGAATCTGAAGCAGGCTTCAGGCTCTCAGCTCTCAGTACAGAGCCTGACGTGGGGCTTGAACTCACAAACCATGAGATCATGACCTGGGTTGAAGTTGGACATTTAACTGACTGAGCCACACAGGCACCGCCAGTACTTTCATATTTTTGAAAAATTAGTTTTCTTTCAAAATATTAAAAATTAAAGTCAGGATGTAAAATGCAAATTTTAAAAAAATGAATACCAAATTTTAAATATAATTGAAATAAAGCTAAAATTTAAATTAAATTTTAAAATTGTATACACTTTTCATTATATTCACATATGTTGCAAACATAAAATAACTGAGTGTCCATACAGTTGCCAGTGTAAAGAATTAGTATTGTGTTTGATGTCTGGACCAACATATATAGGTTTTAGAGTAATATAAATTGTTTAATATTGCAAAATATTTCTCAGTCACCATGCGGTTTCTCAGAAACTATGGTGAACACTGTGCTGATATGTGGATCCCTTAGGAATCGTGACTAGGCACAACAAGGAAAGCAAGAACAATGGAGTGTCAGCAATATGGGGTGCCACTGGGTTTTGATATTGCTATGCAAGAATACATTGCATTTATGCTAATGAAAGATTGAAAAGTTAAGTTAAATTTTCAATATATGTTCTTTATCATACCTAAGCATTCTCTTTATATATTTCCTCCTGCATGCAAAGGCAGTGCTGGACCCAGCTGTGGGTAATAGTAAAATCCAAAAATCTTCATAGCATTTGGACATAGCCAGCTTTTGTGTTGAGGGTGTTGGGCAGGAGATGGAGAAAGTGTGCCTTGGCCTGGGTGGTGCCACATCGTAAGGGGGCCATACTCTTCCAGAATGGCACCAGATATCAGGTGAATGGTGTGCCTTTAGGCATTGCATTCTTTTATAGTTTATTGTTTGGTATTTGTGATAGGCAGGATCCAGTGCAGGTGCCCTTCTCGTTCGGGTCTAATTCCTAACCTGCCAGGCTTACATTGTGACAAAGTGGGGCAGAATTTCTCTCCTTAACTTGCATTTCATTATGTTAAAATTCAAGTATAAAATAGACTTGACCTGTGCCCTTGATGTCCGGAGGACATCAAGTGAAATAGCTCTTATTTCAATTGCCCTTTATTTCATTCCTCTCTCCCGAAGAGTCAGGGAGCTGGGTGAGGGACAACTTAAGTAAGATATATCATTTTGCTATACTCAAAGAAACCCTTACCCCTTGACTTGTACTCATTAAAATTCGGCTACATCTTTAGTTCTTGATTCCCTCTTCCCCTGTGAAGAAATCTTTCTTAGGAAACTTCTTTATCCATCATGCAACTATCCTCCTAGTGGGTTTCCCCATTCATCCTCCAAAAATACCCTAGACATTCACCCTCGAACTGCCTGATATGTCATATCACACTTATATGATGTTATGGCATATAGAAATGAGAAAGCAATATCAAATTACCTCTTCAATAAATTAGTTAGAATTAGTAGCTTTGGGGAAAAGGTTCATAGTCTAGGTTTTGTATATATATATAAATGTATATAATATATACATTTTAGTGAAAGGTACTTTTTACTCAGTATTAGAATTTTAATATGTGTTCTTTTATTTAATTTTCATCATATCCCTGCAAGGTGGTTTTTACTTTCTCCATTTTTTTTCAGATTAGAAAACAGAATTTAATAGAAGTTAAGTAATTTGCTTAATTTGTAGGTGTTGACATCAGTATTTGAATATTGGTCTGTTTTGTTTGAAAGCTTTTGCTTTTTCTGATAAACCACCTCCTGGTTTTCATTGCCACAAGTAAAATTCTACTTAAAACATTAAATGGGAACAAAAATTCTTCCTTGTAAGGAATTTGGGGAATGAGTCTATGTCGCTTAAAAAGCCATCAGTAATTATTTTCATTGACTTTTAAAGCTTCTAGCATCTGCAAGTCATCTGTCAACTGCACTCCCTGGGGAGATTTTATTACTTGGGAACTTTAATTTATGATTTATTAAAAACCAAAATAGCTATAATACAGGGTTTTGATTCTTGGATAAATGCTGGTGAGAACTTTAAGAGGGCAGACAGAGACTGGAGAACATTGTGAATGATTGATTAATTAAGAGAGCAAAAGCATGTGAGCAAGGAAGGTGCAGAGAGAGGGAGAGAATGAATCTTAAGCAGGTTCCATGCTCAGTGCAGAGCCCAACATGGGGCTCATTGCCATGATTGTAAAACCATGACCTGACCTGAAATCAAGAGTCAGATGATAACTGACTGAGCCACCCAGGTGCCCTGATTATGCAATTCTTTTTATTTTATTTTATTTTATTTTATTTTATTTTATTTTATTTTATTTTATTTTATTTTATTTTATTTTATTTTACTTTTAGAGAGACAGAGTGTGATTGGGGCGTTGGGCAGAGAGTGTGGGGGACACAGAACCTGAAGCAGTCTCTGAGCTATCAGAACAGAGCCCAACATAAGGCTTGGACTTATGAATCATGAGATCATGACCTGAACTAGAGTTGGATGCTTAACAAACTGAGCCACCCAGACACCCCATCTTTTAACAATTTAAAAAAAGAATTGAAGAATAGTGAAAGGTTTTATTGCATTGTGGATGACAGGAAGCTGGTGGAGATATAAAGCATGTTGGATGATATCATCTGAAAGCTAGAGTGACGAAAATCCAATAAACTAATATAAATAAATTAGAAAATTTCTATACTTAGTTTCAAAAGATCACTGCACTAGAAGTTCAAGAAATGTGAATGAAAGCAGTAAAATTTAAAAAGAATTGGGAGAGGGACTGATATTAGCAAAATAGTGAGCAAGGAAGCTCCAAACTCATATTCCCCCATAGAAAAATTGAAACAAACAAACAAAAACTCTCTCAACCAACTTTGTCAGAGCCTTGGAAATTAGCCACTTTTACTGCAATCAAGTAAACTCCAGTCAAGAAAAAGCCATATTCCAAATGGTCAGAAGGTTTTGTGGCATTTTTACCTACTCTTACATACAGCCTTCCCCAGCGTAGTGGCCGTCTTGGTTTTGAAGCAGCAACAGACCAGTTCCCAGTTTCCTTTCTTAAAGTGGAGGAAGCAGAGCAGACTTTATTAGCAAATTATTGTGTATGTCTTTTCTAAACTACTCAAAAGACTAATGCAAGTGCTCATCTCTGTTTTTGCCTAATTCAAAACTCAGGAGAAAAACTGTGGACAGTGCTCCTAATAATGAAAAGGTGACTACAAATCCACAGATTTGCGCTAAGGGCAAGAGATTATGGGGGCGGGGGGAGACACACAATATACAATTTAAGGCATGGGGGAGAAGCTAGAGTGAGACTCTGGAAATTAAGGCATTTAAAAGCAGCTGTGTATACAAGGAAAAATAGAAATTCAAATGCATGCTTAGGCAAGACATGGACTCAGAAAAGATATGAAAAGACATTGAGCTTTCATCTTGGGTTAATTTTTAAAAATGTTTATTTATTTATTTTGAGAGACAGAGAGAAAGAAGAGGAGGGACAGAGAGAAAGGGAGAGAGAGGATACCAAGCAGGGCTGTCAGCAAAGAGCCTGATGAGGGGCTTGATCCCACAGACCGTGAGATCATGACCTGAGCTGGAATCAAGAGTAAGATGCTTAACCGACTGAGCCACCCAGGCTCCCCACCTTGGGCCAATTCTTATGCTCAAAGTAGCCTAACTTTGAGCTAAGTGTCGAAGAAGGTGCTCAGCACAGGGCCAACTGTCAAAGACAGAGAACTCTTGGCATTCACGGAAGTCTCTGTGACAGCACTAGCTGAACACAGCTAAAAGGACAGAGACTTCAGTGATCACACGGGACAAGGACGGTTCTTTACAAAAATAGTTTGTAAAAGTCTCAAAACTAATGGGCCAATACAGTTTTTAACAATCACAAACAAACAAGAAAACAACTCTTGGAGGAGGGCAATCTGATATCTAGAGATACCACATTATTCTATTCAAAGATTCAATTTTCAAGAAACAAATCACAAGGCATACAAGAAACAGGATAACATGTCATATTCAAAGAAATGGACAGAAACTCTGTGAAGAAGCCAAAATTAGACTTACTGGACAAAGACTTTGAAACAATTGTCTCAGCTGTCTCAAAGAACTAAAAGAAAACATGCACAAATGATTGAAAGAAATCAGGAAAATGATGTATGAACAAAATGAGAATATTAACAATGAGAATTTATAAAAAGAACCAAACAGAAATACTGGAGGTAAAAAAATACTATAACTGAAATAAAAAAATTTGGGACACCTGGGTGGCTTAATCAGTTGAGCGTCCGATTTTGGCTCAGGTCTTGACCTCATGGTTTGTGGGTTTGAGTCCTGCATTGAGCTAGCTGCTGTCACCCTGTCAACAGAGGGCCTGCTCCAGACCATCTGTCCTCCTCTCTCTCTGCCCTTCCCCCGCTCAAGCTCTCTTTCTCAAAAAACAAGTAAAACATTAAAAAAAAACAACAACAAACATTGAAAAATTCACTAGAGAAGTTCCACAGGAGATTTTAGCAGGCAGAAAAGTCAGTGAACTTGAAAATAAGACACTGAAATTATTGAGTATGAGGAAGAGGAAGAGAAATAAAAGTGAATAGAATCTAAGGAACCATCAAGCTGACTGATGTTTGCATTATGGGAGTCTCACAAAAAAAGAGTGAGTAAAACACAGATTATTTGAAGAAATAATGGCCAAAGTCCCCAAATGTAATGGAATACAAGAATCTACAAATAAAAAAGGATCAATAATTCTAATAGAAATTCAAAGAGACCCACATGGAGGTATATTATAATCAGACTGTCTGAAATGCAAGGACAAAAAGAGAATATTGAAAGCAATGAAGAAAAAACTGATTCATCATGTGTAATGTGTCCTAAATAAAATTAGCAGCCTATTTCTCAGCAGAAACTTTGGAGGTCAGGGGCAGTGGGATGATATATTTAAAGTGCTGAAAGTAAAAACGGTCAACCAAGAGTTCTCCATATCTGATAAAATGATACTTCAAAAATGAGAGAGAAATTAAAATACTCCAGATAAACAAAAGCTGAGGCACATTATTACAACTAGGCCTAGCCTACAAGAAATGCTAAAAGGATCTCCTCAGTTTGAAATGCAAGTAGGCTTGTCAGTAAATGGCCATATGAAGATATAAAGGTCTCTGATACAGGTAAATACATGGCAGATCTGAATATAAATATTATTTAAATTTTAAATTAAGCTCCACCTTTTTTTCTACAAGATTTAAAAGACAAATGCATAAAATAATTAATAATCTATGTTACTTGGGCACACAGTGTATAAAGATGTAAATTGTGACACCAGTAATGTGGAACTGTATAAGACTAGAGTTTTTGTATGTGATTGATATTAAATTGATATGAATCTTGGGGCACCTGGGTGGTTCATTTGGTTGAACATCTGGCTCTTGATTTGGGTTCAGTTTATGATCTCACTGTTTGTGAGATTGAGCCCCACATGGGGCTCTGTGCTGACAGTGCAGAGCCTGCTTGGGATTCTTTCTCTCTGCCCTTCCCCTACTTGCATTTTCTCTCTGTCTCTCTCTCTCTCAAAAAAAAATAAATAAACATTAAAAAGTCGATATGAATTAAAATTTGACTATTATGACTTCAGGATATTGTATGTAATCCAAGGTAATTACAAGCAAAACAAATATAAAATTTACACAAAAGGAAGTGAGAAAGATTGAAACATATCACTACAAAAAATCAACTAAACAGAAAGCAAAAATGGAGGAAGCGAGGGACAAAAAATGATGAGACATATAGAAAAAATAGTAAAATGACAGAAGTCTTTTTTTAAAAAATAAATAATTACTTTAAGTTTAAGTGGACTAAACTCTTCAACCAAAAGGAAGAGACTGTCAGAATGGTAGAAAATCACAGTCCAACTGTACTATACAAGAGATTCATTTTATTATTATTATTATTATTTTTTAATGTTTTATTTATTTCTAGGAGAGAGAGAGACAGTGTGAGCAGGGGAGGGTTAGAGAGAGAGGGAGTCACAGACTGAAACAGGCTCCAGGCTCTGAGCTGGCAGTCAGCACAGAGCCCGACACGGGGCCCGAACCCACGAACCGCGAGATCATGACCTAAGCGAGTCGGACGCTTAACCCACTAAGCCACCCAGGCGCCCCAAGAGATTCATTTTAGATTTAAGGACACACATAGGTTGAAGGTGAAAGAATAGGGGAATGACATCAGCATCATGGCAAAGTGGGCCATTTCTTTGGCATTCTCTCCTAAATGTCAATTTAGGAATTGGACATCCCTATACTCTGCATAGTATACCAGGGGATCTGGGAGTTTTCCCTCACTTATGCATCTGAAAGCAGGCAGATAGGCCTCAGTGGGGGCCTTGGATCCAAGGGAGTTGGTGAGGCTGCCCTACCCCACTTGCTGCTATGGGGGAAAAGGGAATCTGGAGAGTACAAAAGTGGGCAGATACCTATGGCCTCTAGAGAATTGTGAGGTCCAGACTGCCTAACAAGGGAATCTGGTGTGGCATCAGAGCAGGACAGAGGTGATTTTTGAGGCAGAAGAGATGGAGAAGCTTACTAGGCTGGCTCCCATCCTTGGGACAACACTGCAAGGTGCTAGGCTTGCTTGTCCATGGCACCTGGGTGGCCCAGTTAAGTGTCTGACTCTTAATTTCAGCTCAGGTTATGATCTGATAGTTCTTGAGACTGAGCTCCAAGCTGGGCTCTGTGCTGACAGTGTGGAGCCTGCTTGGGATTCTCTTTCTCCTCCTCTCTCTGCCCTTCCAACCCTCTCTAAAAAGAAATAAATAAACTTAAAAAAAAGAAGAAGTGGTCTCTCCAGGAGAGGAAGTAGAAAGTGAGAGTGGTGACCAATTCCCTGGCTAACCAGTTGTGCAGGTTGCAGCTGGAAGGACCTGTTTATCTCCAGCAGCACCTGAATTTCTGAGAAGGGACATCTGTCTGCAGATAAGAAGAGGAAAGAGAAGAAGGCAGACAGTATCGAAGGGCCTAAAATGGAATCATTTCCTACTGTCTGTATGGGATTTCAGCAGGAGGTCCAACCATGGACCTCTGGGGGTGCTCTACTGGAGGATCCCTGTATTGGGCACATGGGCCTTTCCCAAAGCCAGAGGTGATGCTAGGTCCACACCATCCCTTCCACCTTGCCCTGCCACACTCTACTGCTAGCTCCTTTGCAGCCCTCTAAATTCATCTGGGAGAGTCAGCTCCCTTAGGAGAAACCACAAACTTGAGCGATAGTGCCACCTTCTGGAATCCAAAAGAAAGTTTTCTAATTGCCAGCCTGTTGAACTCTAAGAAACAAAGTAAACATAAAGTCTTAACGAAGGAAAAGTGTCCGCTACTTCAAATGCAAAAGTAGAAGCACATGTTGTCAAACGCTATGGAAAACCAAGAGAATACAGTATCACAAAAAGAAAATGATAATTCTTTAGCAACCAAACATAAGGGCATGGAATATTGTGATCCAACTGATAAAAAATTCAAAATAACTGTTATGAAGAAATTCAACAAGCTACAAGAAGACTCAGAAAGGCAGTTCAATGAACTCAGGAATATAATTAATGAACAGAAAAGTTCTTCACTGAAGAGAATAAAATGACAAAATGGAACCCAACAAATTCTGGAGCTGAAGAATTCAGTGAAGGAGATGAATGCATTACAGAGCATCAATAACAGGGCAGACCAAATTAAGGAAAGAGCGAATGACTTAGAGAATAGGGATAGAGAAATAATTCAGAAGAGGATAGAAATTTTAGACTTAAAAAAGTGAAGAAACCCTTATGAGAACTATCAGATTTGATCAGAAAGGCAAATATAATAATTGGTAAATGAGAAGGAGAAGAGAGAGAGAAGGGAGCAGAAAGTTTATTTAAGGAAATAATATCTGAGAATTTCCCACACCTGGGGAGGGACTTGGACAGACAAGTCCAAAAAAGTAATAGATCACCCTATTATCTCAAAGCAAAAAGACACATTATAATGAAATTTTAAAAATCAGTGACAAGAAAAAAAAATTAAAACCAGCTGGGAGCAAAAGAAAGAAACTTACAAAGGAACTCCCATTAAGCTATTGGTAGATTTCTCAGCAGAAACTCTACAGGCTGAGAAAGAGAGGAATAATTTATTTGAAATGTTGAAACATGAAAATTACCAGCCAAGAATACTTTTCTGGTACTTCATATCTGAAAGAGAACTAAAGGCTTATCTATACAAGCAAAGGGAGTTCGCCACCACTAGACTTGCCTTGCAAGAAATGCTGGAAGGAGCTCTTTAAGTTGAAATGAAAGGGTGTTAATCAGTGACACAAAAACATATGAAAGTATACAACATTCTGGTAAAAGTCATAAGCAGACAATTGAAAAAACATAACTCTATATTAGAATGGCATGTTAACCACTTAACTATGGTATAAAGGTTAAAAAAGCATAGAAATAACTATGGCTACTATACTTTGTTGATGAATTCACAGCATAAAAAAAGGCAAAGTGTGACATAAAAAATATAAAAGAGATGGGGTGCTGGGTGGCTCAGCTGATAGTCATGGGACTGAGGCCCTCACTGGGCTCTGCACTGAGCATGAAGCCTGTTTAATATTCTTTCTCTCCTTATGTCCCTCTCCTTTGTTATCTCTCTCTTTTTCTCTCTCTCTCAAAAATGTAAGAGGAAGAGTAAAGGGGTGGAGACTTTATAGACAATTGAGAGAAGTCGTTATGAGCATAAAATGGAGTGTTTTATCTTGGAGATGTTTTTTTGTAACCACAAAGCAAAAATCTAGAGTAGATTCACAAACACACACACACACCCAAGAAAATCAAGGGTTGAACTATTAGAATTAATAGTAGTTAAGCAGGGTTGATGAATGTAGGATCAATACACAGTAATTCATTATATTCGTATGCTTAAGTTATAAACACTTAAAAATGAAATGTAAAGGGATACTTTATGAAAAATTGCAATAGTATATTAAGCACACAGCAGTAGATCCCAACAGAGTTTATTTTTGTGATCAGAAAAATCAGCTTCTAAAATTTACATGAAAGAGTAGAGTTTCAATGAAGCTGCAGTTGGTTGATTTCCCACATGACCTCTATCTTCACTCTCTCTTCCTCCGTGCCCTTTACAGTGTCAGCTGGGAGCTAATCAAAGCAGGAGGAGTCCCTTTTCCCACCCTTTGAATCTGGGTTGGCCTCTTGACTTGCTTTGCCCAGTAGTGTATGAACTTAGGTGTGTTTGTTTTATTTACTCTCTTGCTCACCTGCTCCAGTGAGCATACCACTGGTCCACTGGGGCTGACCAGCTGGGTGATGAAAGACATGTGACTTAGTTGGTCACCCCTTTTGTCCGAGCCAGCTGCCAGATGTGGGTGATTGAGCCCAGTCAAGAGCAGAAAAACCATCCAGTTGAGTGCTGCCTAAATAGCTAATCCACAGATTATATTCATTATAATGAATATTTTATAGATTAATTTGGAGAATGAAATAAATGCTTGTTGTCTTAGCTCTCTGAGGTTGAGGATGGTTTGCTATGAAGGGATAGCTTCCTGAAAAAAAAATAGACAAGATAATGCTAAAGCAAAAGAACAAAATGGAAGGACTCACTATCAGATATTAAGATTTGTCGTTGAGCTTTATTTTTATTTTTATTTTTTTACAAATAGTTTATTGTCAAATTAGTTTCCACATAACACCCAGTGCTCATCCCCACAAGTGCCCTCCTCCATGCCCACCCCTCCTCCCCCCCACATCCACCAGTCCTCAGTTTTTGTCAGCATTCAAGAGTCTCTCATGGTTTGCCTCTCCCCCTTTCCCCCACCATTTCTCCCCTTCTTCTCCCCCTTGGTCCTCTGTTAAGCTCCTCCTAACCCTCCTATACGTGCACACATATGATATTTGTCTTTCTCTGCCTGACTTATTTCGCTCAGCATAACACCCTCAAGGTCCATCCATGTTGCTACACATGGCCAGATTTCATTCTTTCTCATTGCCATGGAGTATTCCATGGTATGGATAAACCACATCTTCTTGATCCATTCGTCCGTTGATGGACACTTAGGCTCTTTCCATGTTTGTTGAGAGTGCTGCTATGAACATTGGGGTACATGTGCTCCTATGCATCAGCATTTCTGTATCCCTTGGGTAAATTCCTAGCAGTGCTATTGCTGGGTCATAGGGGAGTTCTATTGTTAGTTTCCTGAGGAACCTCCACACTGTTTTCCAGAGGGGCTGTACCAGTTTGCATTCCCACCAACAGTGTAGGAGGTGCCCGTTTCTCCACAGCCTCGCCAGCATCTAGAGTTCTCTGATTTGCTCATTTTAGCCACTCTGACTGGCGTGAGGTGGTATCTCAGTGTGGTTTTGATTTGTATTTCCCTGATGAGGAGCGATGCTGAGCATCGTTTCATGTGTCTGTTGGCCATCTGGATGTCCTCTTTGGAGAAGTGTCTGTTCATATCTTCTGCCCATTTCTTCACTGGGTTGTTTGTTTTTCAGGCGTGTAGTTTGGTGAGTTCCTTATAGATTCTGGATATCAGCTCTTTATCTGATATGTCATTTGCAACTCTCTTTTCCCATTCTGTTGGTTGCCTATTAGTTTTGTGGGTTGTTTCCTTTGCTGTGTGGAAGCTTTTAATCTTGATTTTTTTTAATTTTTGCTCTTGATTCCCTTGCTTTTGGGGATGTGTCAAGTAAGAAGTTGCTGCGGTGGAGATCAAGGAGGTTGTTTCCTATGTCATTGAGCTTTAATAATTGAGAGGAAGACAAATAGGTGGCAAGACTATAGCATTCAGAAAGAGATGCATACAAAAAACAGAACTTGATGTATAAGATAGGGGCATTACAAACAAAGCATGGTACTGGAAGAATTGATTATAAAAACAAAAAATTTAAATTCCTGTTCCATACTATTCTCAAAAAGTCAATTTACAATTTTTAAAAGAAAATAATGGGTGGACATCTTTATGACTTCAGAGCAGGGTCATATTGTTAAGACACATAAATCAAAGACTATAAAAGAAAAGACTGGTAAATTTTATTACAGGAAAAATGAAAACTTTTGTACATCAAAAGATGAAATGAAAAGTCAAAGGCTGGGAGAAAATATTTACAATGCATAAACCAAATAGATTTTTGATCCAAAGGGTACAGAGGATTAGACTAACGACCCAACATAAAACTAAATAGAGTGTAAAAAGAGAACCCAAATGTCCACTAAGCACATGAAAGTTTGCTCAAAGTCAAGATTAAGCAGAAAATCACGGCAAGTTGAGAGAAAGCAGTTGATTTTGGGTCCACATTCCACCAAGAAATGCTGTCTCATAGGGTGTGCAAAGCTGCTTTCCAACCCGAGAAAAATGGAAGAAATTATGCCTGTGAACATGTTAAGCTATTTATAGTCAAATCCACTTGTGTTTACTGAGCATCCACTGTACCTTGAGCTATGCTGGCTGTGTCAGCCCATCCTCAGGGGAGCAGAGAAGGGCTGCCTTGGGAAGTGGAGAAAAGGGCAAACAAAGAAGGATGGAGCTCTTTGTTTCCCATTCCTGCCGCAACTCAACCATTTCACCTTTTGCATCAGCTCTTGTTGAAAGATAGTGTTCTAGTATGGAAAAGGGCTGCATCTGCATTCTCTGTAGGCTGGGACCTTGGGCCAAGGCAGAGGCTGCGAAGCCCCATGTTCTGGATGAAGATGGGCAGCCCCCTTTTCCAAGTGTCTGAGGGCATCTCCCTGAAGAAGTGGGACAGGTGCCTGGAATTGGGGCTGGGGCACTCCACCAGCCAGATGTGCACAGTTGGCCGGGCCCGCGACATGAGCATCTGAGGAGTAGAGCCAACACTCGCCACATAGGCTCACACCTGTGGACACACCTTCCCCAGTCCAGAAGCCTACAGAAAATGCCTAACAGAGAAGTCCCCAAACCCTGTGGCCATGTCCACTGCACATTGGCAATGTGCCCACTGCAGAAGGCAATTTCATATCCAACATTTCCTACAGTCAAGAATTTGGCGGGATTGCCTAGGTTTGCACCCTGGCTCCTCATTCATTAGCTGGGTGACCCTGGGTGATGTGCTACAGTTTATTCATCTGTGGAGGAGAATGAATAGTGGTGCCCATCTTAAAGTGGTGCTATGGCAAGTCAATGAAATCATACATTTACAACACTCAGAAATGTGCCTGGCACAGAGTGGGCACACAATACATGTAGTGATTATAATAATAAATTAAGTCCAGCTTGCTCATGTATGTCTAAACCTGCCTGGAGATCCTTTGTAGCAAAAGTGCCAAGAGTCTTTTTTTCATGAAGGATCTAAAAACCATTCATTCACTCATCCATTTAACAAATGCCTGTCAATTGCTCCTTGCACACCAAAGATTGATCTAGGCTCTGGGAAATGGTAGGGAGAAAAAGGCATGAAGCTTCTGTCCCTGTGGAGCTTCCATTCTAGCCAGGGTATGTGGGGGATTGATTAAAAGTAAACAAAGAGATATGTGTTGTGGTATGTAGGTGTATGTATAATGTGTTAGGTGGTGATGTGGAGAAAAAACAGAATCCATGAAGCTTCTCTGGGGTGGTCTCACTTTAGGGTAAGAGGGACCAGTATTCACTACAGAAGCTCCCAACACAGACTAGAGTTTGAAGAGGACCTGGCTTCCAATCCTGGCTCCACTGTGCAATATGTGCCTGAAGTTTTTAGAATTTTGAAAATGTGACCTGCAGCAATTTTGGTGTGGTCATTCCACTGTCTGATTAAGCTCTTAGCACTTACAGATGGGATCTGAGCTGCTAGAGTTGAGCAAACCAGCAGTTTCTCCTCTCGGCAAGACCAGCCCTTGGAGAGGAAAAGCTGTTCCAGGCCTACGCCGACGTCTGGGCTGGGCTTGCATGCGAAATAGCAGTACTGGATATAAACACTTTCAGATTGTGAGGAAACAACTGTTCCTCTTTTCAAAAACACCCTCAAGGTTGCTGTGGTAAGAATTCAATGTTAACACCAACTTGTATATTTTTCTTGAAAATGTAAACGTTTGATTTTTATCATGTGAGACCAGACCTCTGATCAGCAGGTGTGCAGGGGCCTGCAGGTGAGGCACACAGGAGTTTTGCCCTGTGTTGGTCTTGTTCACTACTTCCTTTTCTGGTTCCATGATGAGAATTTTTAGCAAAATGGTAAATAAATAAGAACTGGGTAGTCTACCTCTGGTTGACATCTCTGAAGTGGAAAGAATAGACTTTGCCACTAAAGGATGTTCATTTTCCTTTAAATGTGTGTCAGGGAAGTGACAGCATTATCAGGCAGCATCAGTACAAGATTGGTCTTAGAGTTTTCCATTGCTCTTGGCAGAGTGAAAAGCACATGGGATTGGGAATGAGCATTAGCTGTGTGATTTGAGGGGCATTAACAACCATTTTGGGCTTCAGTGTCCCCTTCTGTAAAATGTGGCTTTCACATTCTGTCTCAAAGTCTTCAGCTTTGGTGACTGATTCATTGTTGCTTCCTGGTTTTCATGCTTCAAAGGCACAGTTAGGGAGCCCAGTTGAAAGCTGTGCAGATGGAGAAGGGCTGGAGAAGGTTGTCGAGCCTGATCCAGCAGAGGTCAGAGGTTTGTAGTGAAGCCATGTACTCCTCATCTGAGACTGGAATTCTCAAAATTTGTTGAGACTAAGATAGATGTTTTTGGAGAAAGCATACAAAAACATGATGTCTGTGTAAACAGGGACTGTGAGTTAACCTAGCTCTGGCTAGGGGTCCTGATGGGAGCTCCTGGTAGAAGCTGTGTTTTGTGGAAGAGGTGACTTCCTACGAGTGGCCGAGTTGCATTTCTGTGTCTTCAAAGACCATTGTCTGGGGGAGTTTCCTTCATTCTATCCTAACTTTCACCACTTAGAAAGTGCTGCGTTCCAGTAGTTTTACCTAATTTATTTCAAATGATCACACATGATTTGTCTGGAGCCAATAAGAAATGTAAACAAATTCCCTAACATAATACACCAAAACCAAAACAATCATTTCCTCATTCCTTAAAGTGTACGAGGTTGAGAGCAGTGGAAAGAGTGAGATCTTTACATGCACGAGTCAGTTGGCTTTTCTTCCACGAGTAGCCTTCCTGGTGGTGTATCCCAGGCCAGTCCGCAGCAAGGTGGCTGCAAAGACAGGAAGCCTTATTAATGGCTCTTATGACCCCCACTGAGGGAGATGGAGCCACACATCTGGTTGCATTTGTAATGTATGTTAGCATTAGTTTGTGAGAGAACACTTATACCACACACACACACACACACACACACACACACACACACACACACACACAAAGAAGTTAAAAAGCAATTTGGTAGCCATTTCAAAGCATTTGTGAAGAAAACATTGATTTTCAGCTTCAAGTAATTTACTGGTACTTTACAAATGTATTAAATGCTGGCACTGGAGAGTGTATCATTTTCTGTTTGCTGAATGGCCTTGGGGTGTTGCAGATATCAGAGTTAAACCTGGATGGTCTTTGCTGGAGGTGTCATGGGGCCTTGTGTGTGGGAGCTGGAGACGGAGAGCCTCTTGCGGGCTCAGACCTGGCAAGCACCCACGCTGAAGGATGCCTTTCTGCACTAATGGGAGGTGATGAAGAGACAGGGCTCAAAGGTGATGCGAACACATCTGAGCACTGTGAGTCTGCGGACACGCATTACATGGCTTAGATGTGTAATCACTGAAATTGACAAAAATGTTTTAAATCTTTGGAAATCAACCTATAGGGAAGCTATTCCTTACCTTTGGTATTAAGTCTAGGCTTGTATATTAACTAGTCTAGAGGCCCCAGAGTTTCGACCAGCTTGTCTACAAATGAAGCTACCTTTTTGAAAGTTACCTTTAGTAAAATCTTTATTTCCTAAATGATGGACACTGAGTGCTAGTCCTTGGATCAATCTTGTTTCACTGACAAAGAACATGGCTTCTGTTTCACTCACCCAAGCAGTTCTTCACATTGGCCACATCCAAACGGGAAGACTTGAGGAAACAGGAAAAGGTGGGCCATTTCTTCTCATTTTGTTACTCAGTCAACACAGCCAGCTGCCTAATTGGTTCACCCAGATTTCCAAATGATCCTTCCTCCTTTGGCTTTTGCTTCTGCTCCAGGCTCATTCCTGGTGTTGGGTGGGGGTGGGCAGTGGAGGAAGTGTCCTCCTCTCCTCTCAGCTGACAAACTGGTCTAGAACATTTGCAGTTTTAATGATCAACCACTTGGAAAAAATTTTTCCCAGATGGTTACATTTCTGGTCTTTGTGATTTGTGGATGACTCTTTCTTAACCTTTTGGCAGCCCTGTCCCCTCTTTTTAAAATCAGGAATACTTTCCCATCTAATGAGCTAGCTGACTCATTGTTGAAGAGCGGTGCTGGAGGAACCAGTCTCCTCAACATCGTGCCCAAGCACAAGAGGTAGCAGAGATCAGGTTATCATGGCTCTTGGTGAACTGTTTTAATTCCTTTGCTTCTCCTGGGGAAACATACTTGTTTAACTTTTGCAAAGTCATCTTTGGGAAATAGGTTTATTTTGTGAATGGGAGACCTGTACTATAGCAGTTGGCTCAGGCCCAATCTTCCTGGGAGCCTCTGCAGGTAGTGAGTCCTTTGATCACTCTGCATCTGTTCATGGGGTCACTAGCCACTGGACCCAGAGATGGAGCCCTGAGTGGTTCAGGGGGCAAGGCAGCTGCTGCAGTGAAGGGCTTTGCCTCCATTCCCCCTCACCCCCCCCACACCCCTGCAGCCAGGGCCAGAGAAGGTGGGTCACTGACAGTCTGGAAGCCTAGAGGAAGCCAGGTACCACTGCACTGGGGCAGTGAGTCAGGCAGACATAGGGGCAGAGAAGGCAGTGGTAGCCATAAGCTGGCAGTAGAGACACACTGACATTGCTGAGGTAGGGGCTGTTTGTCTATACTGGGCGTCTTAGTCAACCCCTAGACATAGACAACACTATCCTCTCACATGCCCTGGCGGCTACACATGTAGAGATCAGGGATGTGGATTTAAGCCCTGGCTCTAATATAGAGGAACACATAATTTTGGAGAAGTGACTTTAATGCTATGAGTTTCTGTTTCATTGCCCATAAAGGAGAGATAACAGGAATGTTGTGAGAAGCAAAGGAGAAAACCAGAGAAGCCCTGAGTCATTGGCTGCAATGCTTAACGAACAGTGTAAGTCATCACTGTTACCTTGCCTGATACAGGAGTCAGCAATGCACAATCGACTTAGCAGTCAGCCAATAGCAAGGAAAGGAATCATCATGGAATCATTTTTTTTTAGAGAGCATTAAAAACTACTGAGTGAGCAGTCTATAGTTTCTATTACATGGATAATTGCTCACATCTGCAAAAGCACCATAGTTAATAAGGTTCATAATTAATAGGGTTCACTTTGACCATCCATGGGCTGGAAAGCAGCAGCTGCTTGGACTAAGAGAAAAACAGTGGTCCACTGATGTGCCTCTTCAAGAGTTGAGGCAAGATGAGCTCCAAGCATCTGATGAGCAGAGACGAGTCATTGGGAGGGTGCTTGAGCAGACTCAGGCTTCTAGATGTGGGGCTCCATGCATGATTGCTTGTCTCACCATGACTCCTCCCTTCACCCCTCCCTCCTTGGATGCTTTTCCCTCCCCGTGAAGATCGGGTGGCCATTTTCCTACTCTTTTGAACCAGGGCTGACCTACAACCATTTTGACTATTTTTGAAGGAAAGTTATGCCTTGGGCCTGGCCTGTAAGGCTGGTAGTTTTTCCTTTCTTTGTCTCAAAACATCCTGTGGGGGGAGGGTGGCAGCCATGAAAGCTAACACTCTGATGAAGTCTAAGCTAGCCACGTGGAGAGGCCATGTGCTGGCCATGCTGCCAGTCCTCAGCTATTCCAAGTGTCCCAACTCAAGCACTGGACTCACTGTGAGGGAACGGTTTGGAACACGCCTTCCTCCACAGACAACAGGTGGGGAGAAGAGAGAAACAAAAGCCTGTCCATAGGGCTCAGGTCAGGCTGTCCCACCAGCTCTAGCTGACTAGGCTGCCTCTAAGGTCCCCACAGAGGCCACCTTTCCAGGCCTTCCTCCCAACCTCCCCACTTACAGAACCTCAGGCATGGTGAAATGGCTGCTGCACATGCCACCAGCGTGTGGAGCACTGGCTGGACAGCCATGTGAATGCTTCCTGCCCTGCTGATCTTGCCCTTGCCTATGTGAGAAGCACCTCCGGTGCTGTGGCCTCACAAGTTAGGACGGTGGTGGGTAAGCTGGCAGTGCCAGCCTCTAGGTCTGGACTCCAGCCTGCTTCATGAGCGAGTGGTGAGATGGGCAGCGGTTCTGCTAAGACAGGACAGTTCGTAGCTGTGTAAGTCTCCCCACCCACTTCTGAATAGTCCAACCCACACAGAGCAGTACTGAGAGAATTCAACTTTCATCTTCATTCTTTCTGATCTCTCTCTTTGTGTTCACCCGTCTTGGTTACAGGTGGTAGACTCCTTGCCAGACCTGCGCCAGTGTGCTGTTGGCCACAGGAAATGACCTTACCAATCCCAAGACCAAGACCGGAAGGAGCCCGGGCAACTAGGAGCCATACATTTGAACTTACCACTTGTGAGCAACTCTTAATTTATGATTTTTCTTTTATGCACTTCTTACATATCTAGGCCTGCTTTTGTGAGGGGAAATATGGATAACGTATGCTTAGGATAAGTAATTTCAGCATCACTTGTTAACAAATGCATGTGCATATACATGATGTACACTCACACATCCATGTGTGTGTGCACATACATGTGGTCATGAGGGCATCATCTGAATACACTTCAGTGTGGATCAAAAGGACTAACCACATCCCCTTGCTGCAGGGGCTGTGGAAGATGCGGAGGTCCCGTAGCCCCCTGAGCCCTCCTCAGTGTGGCCGGTCCCAAATACCCCACTGTCACTATCTAGTCTATCTGCACCACAAAGTCTGCTTATATGTGTCAAAACAAGCAAATTTCTGGCAAGTGGGATGGACGTGCATTAAAGACTTGGAGAGTTAAGTCAGTTGGTTTTCCACCTGGGTATTTGACTCCACCTGGGTATTTAGGAGCAGGCTTTCAGAGCAAACTTCACTGGTAACTAGGCTTATTGGAGGCCCCTGGGAATGAATGAAGAAAGATATTCTCAAGCAGAAAGACCATGTACGAGAGATTGCTGCTCTTTGACTATAGCAAGAGAATCCTAGAGATCAATGCTGAATGTATATTGTGAAATTTTAACTTGAACGCTTGACAAATATAAACAATTTCTAGAGCTTATGTAGATTCCAGGGCTTGAGCTAATGAGGTATCAAAACAGGACAAGTTTTCTCAATCAGTTTGAATTGCATTAGGTTGAATAAACAATCATGCTGGAATAGCAACCATTTTTTTCCATTTTCTTTTCTCAGGATGTCCAGAGAGAGAGAGAGAGAGAGAGAGAGAGAGAGAGAGAGAGAGAGACAGGCTGTGGCTGGTATTAATGCATAAGTCCTTTGCTCCTTTGATCCTCCTGTTCTGCCTTCATCAGTTTGTGGTTTTTGTCTTTCCAAAGATGCTAGAGCCATATTCAGACATCACTTCTGCATTTTAGTCAGGAAGAAAAAGAGCAAAGGGCAAAAGGTATCTGTCACTTGAGTCTTCCCTTTTATGAAGAAAACAATGATTTTCTTAGAGTGCCACTGAGTAGAATTCCATTTCATCTTATTGGCCAGGTCATGGTGTTCCCAGCTACCAAATTTGTTTTTGTTAGTAAGGATGGAGAGAAAGGAGGTTGTGACAGATTCCAGAAAGATGCAATGCCACATTCTGGTTTAAATAAGGAAGCTAATGGGGTGCCTGGGTGGCTCAGTTGGTTAAGCATCCGACTTCGGCCCAGGTCATGATCTCATGGCTTGTGGGTCCGAGCCCCGTGTTGGGCTCTGTGCTAATAGCTAGCTCAGAGCCTGGAGCCTGTTTCAGATTCTGTGTCTCCCTCTCTCTCTGACCCTCCCCTGCTCATGCTGTCTCTATCTCTCTCTCAAAAATAAATAAAACATTAAAAAAATTTTTTAAATAAGGAAGCTAATATAGGAAGTGGTGATCTATATCATTTTATAGGTCAATTATATAAACTTAAATTACATTTATATAATTAAACAAGCATAGCTATCATCTATCTATCTATCTATCTACCTATCTATCTAATCTTCTAATAAGTGGTAGTGACTAGAAATCTTTGCCAGACCTCAGTGGGCCAGACTGGAGGCTTCCATCCAGGGAGGAATGCCAGGAAATGCACACTGGGAGGCCCAGCTTTTACAGTGAACAAGCAATGTTTGCAGAGACATACATGAGGTATGTATGTATACAGAGAAAGGGAAACTGGACTGGAGAATTATTCATGAGGCTCTAAAAAATGCAAAATACAGCTAAAAGTAATTAATTATCTTCTCTCAGCACAACACGTATATGGAGATAATATCATTTAAAATGGTCATCATCTGGCAGGCCCTTAACATTTGCCAGCTGGTACTGGGTTGATATCTCTGTTTTGTGGCTTCAAAGACTGAGGTTTGGGAACTTTGTCATTCTTAGTCATACAGCAACCAGGTCAGATTTTGAACTCAGGTCTTTGGACTCTATATTCATGCCTCGCCTCCACCAGAGCTGCCTCTTATTGTAACTTAATCTCTTCTTTGTCCTTGATCTTTATTTCATCCTTCAGGATGGAGAACATTCATGAGAACAAGGCAGACCCTCCCTGGGTACCTGCAGCTCTTCCTGTGGGAGCTGTCCATCTGCCTGGGTGCTGTTCCCCTCTCCAGGGAGCCCCGCCTCCTCTGGGCCCCAGGGTATTGTCCCTGCTGGGCTGGGTGGTGACCCTATGAACCCTACTGCCTGCCTGAATTGCTGTCACTCACTGCCTTTGTGTTTACATGCTTCTTTCCTTTGGAAAAGTATTCACTGTTTAAAAAATGATACCTGTTTATTATAAAATTGATATATTTTCTGTGTATTATATATTTTGAGATCTATCTAGAGAGAAAATCAAATAAGAAATCAAAATTAGATAAGATCTCATTGTTTAGAAATAATCACTGTTAATTTGTTGGTTTAACACTATTCTAGAATCTTCCTGTGTATATATACAAATAAGCAAATATAGATAGATAGATATTTATCATTTTACATAAATAGGACTATATTTTATATGTGGTCCTGTTACCTAATTTTGGCCTATATGAACAATATGGCATATACTTCTATCCATGCCAATAAAACTAACTTGCATCATTATTTTTTAGTGGTTGGAAGAATTCCTTTGTGTTTGCATTCCATAATTTACTTAATTGGTTTCTTGTTAATGGACTTGTATTATTTCCTATGAAAAGAAAAGGAAAGAAAAGAAAAGAAAGTAAAGGAAATGAAAAGAAAAAGGACAAGACAAGAAAAGGAGAAATAAGTGGCCAGGTCTGTGACCCAGGCCATGCCCAGCCCAGTGGGTGGTGGGCCACATGCCAGAGGTCTCTGTATGGAAGGTGCTGACACAGAGCCTGGAATCCTGAGCCTCTTATTATCTTGCAAGTGTTTTGTGCAGTGCTTCAGGCTGCAGCTGAGTCTGATAAGAGCCAGGGTGGAGAGCAATGAAGGACCCAGACATCTGGAACCCATTTCTGCAGGGGAATAGATGCTCCTCCAGGCAGGTCTATCTATTGCCCATGCTCAGAAACCCACACAGAGATAATTAGCTGCCCTCTGGTATTTCTTCTCTGCCCAGGACACTCTCCTTGTGGGAATACCAAATATCTGCACAGTAGGGTCAGTGCAGGAAAAAGCGCAAAGCCCTAATGGCCCTTCCTTGACATTTATTGGTCTCCCAGTGTTCAGGTGTGGCATTGTCATCCTAGCTCCTTCAGGGTCACATCTGAGTGGAGTAGGCACAGAAGTCTGGCGAGACCACTGCTACCCAGCACAGCCTGCTTTCCTTGCCTGATGAGCCAAGCTGCCTATTGCTCAGCCCTGGTTTTCCTCACACTTGATCCTGACTCACTTGGGAGTGGATCCCACCAGATCCTGGTTTGTCTTGTAGCTGGTCTTTTATTCCAGAGGCATGGATCCACCTTGCTTGTTCATAAACTGGGTCAGCGATTTGTGGTTCATGAGGGAAGGAGGGCAGAGCAGCTGTTACCAGTAACAGTAACGACAGGATTGCCGAGACAAACATTTTCATGGTGATGCATGGGAACACTAAATCCAAACCACAATGTTTAGCTTTCAGTCCAGTAAAGGGGAATGCCACATCCCCTAAAGTAAATGGAAGAGATCATAGTTTAGAAAATATGACAGAGTTGAAAACTTAAAGCTGTATCACACAGTGACATCCTTCAGAAGAAAACAATTGATACAAGGGAGTGTATATATATTTCCATGTCAGTTTATTAGTTTGGAGTCTTCCCTAGTCCAAAAATGGAACTTAGTGGCCGTGAGTCAGGAGTGCCTCAGGCAGGCAGTTAAAAGGAGGCGGGAACACTTTAACAGTCACTGTTGGGAAAGGGACACATGTTCACAGACTTGAGGAATGCATCAGACCATGAGAACCCTTTTTCACGTGTCTGCTTCCGTTCAATGTTTGTTTCAGACTGACATCAAATGCCGTACATGGAGCTGTGCGACCGTGATATTTACATGCTCTGGTTCCCTGTTTTTCCTGTGGATTGAAAAGTCACCAGGAGTCTGTAAACACTGTGCAGTGGAGTTTGATTTCTCAGAGGCCAGAGCAGGGTTTGGGGGAAGGGCAGGGGTCAGCTGACTCTCAGGAAGGGGTGGAGATGCTGCTTCCACTCTCTCCTAGGAGTGAGCACACAGCTAACGAATCTCAGGCTCAGGCCCTCCTGGCATGGGCTCCCTGAGAGATACTGGGAGCTATGACCCAGGCGGGAGGGGAAGCCAAGCTGGTGTCAGCAAGCATTCCTATGTGAGCGTTTCTGATAAACGGCTTTCAGAAGAAGGGGTCTGAATCCCCAAAGCTCACTTGATGTGTTGTGATTTCTTCTTTCATTCTGGTAAAATTTCATGTTTGCAGTTGTGTATTCTTTTCTTTTTTCTTTCTTTATTTTTTAAAAGTTTATTATTTGTTTTGAGAGCGAGTAGGACAAGGGCAAAGAGAGGGAGACAGAGAATCCCAAGCAGGCTCCACACTGTCAGTGCAGAGCCCAACACGGGGCTTTACCTCATGAACTGCAACACCATGACCTGAGCTGAGGTCAGACACTTAACCGACTGAGCCACCCAAGCACCCCTGTGTATTCTTTTTCTTAAAGAAGGGCCCCAATTTGCACAAGATTATGATCCCACACAATCCAGAGCCTTGCACTACAGTTTCTGGCTATCACCCTTGAAGTGTGTATATTCAGGTGAAATGGTGCACAGCACCCTTATGCCTCCTGCATGGCACCGTCATCTGCTCTCAGGCAGAGCGTATTCTCCTGGGTGTCTGCACACAGTAGGCAACAGTGAAGGAGAACTCCCAGAACCCTCTTCCTAAGCCTTGCAAGGTGGTGAAGCATTTGCTTTGGAAAAGAAAGCAGGAGATGAAGATATGGAATGCTCACACTCAGGCTGCAGGAAGGACACCAGTGTGGGGATCAGAGGACACCTGAACTTCCTATTCGGGACCAGCCATGGCACCTGCTGATGAGGGAATTCTGATGATGGGCAAAGGGAAGAGACTGCTCACCAGTGAGAATCTGAGGAACCCAAGATAGAGTCTAGATCAGTGTCTCACTTTATAGATCAGAAAACAGATCCGGAGACATCCACAACTGGCCCCAGGCAGAAGCGTCTGTGAGCATGAACATGACTTTGGGGACTGGCAGGGTGCGGCAGGCAGGGTGGCCCCAGACTGGGCAATGCTGGTCAACACCACTTGCTCCTCCATGGACAGAGCAAAAATGAAAACAAGCAACATGCCACTTGTTATGGATTTAAGGATTCTATCTGACATCAGAGGGTGGGACACCTTTCTCCACTCTCTGTGGAAACCCTGAGTGGTGCAAGTGTGTGTTGAGGCAGAGCCGGCTGCCAGGAGGGCTGTCAGACCACAAGCCAAGGCTTTGCACCACAGCCGCCTGGGGTTTGTGCCTGTTTCTGCCATCTCACCACCCAGACAGCTCGAGTATTAATTCCCATCCTGCCTTCCCCTGCATCTGGTGCTGGGCACCAGCAGGTGCAGAACAGAGACCAGGAGCAAGGACTCAGTGCTGCCAGCGTCAGGCCTGGGATGCTGCTGGGCAGGACCTTTACAAACACCCCAGGATCTGACTGTGCAGGTGGCTTGTTCTTTTTCCACCTTAGCCATCATTATGTTAAAAAACTCTGCAGCCTGGCTTTCTGGTGGGGCCAAAGAGAGCCCTAGAGTTCTTTCCAGAAAAAGAGCCCCACAGCTCTCCCAGAAAGAGGATATGTAGGCTTTGGTTTTATTTCATAATCCTTGGTCCCTGTTCAAAGTTTTAGCGCACTAGGAAAAGCTGGCAGGAGAGTGTGTCTCTGCCGACAGGGGCTCTGTGAGATCCTCCCTCTGGGCCAGCACTGCCAGACTATCAGGCTCAGCCAGAGAGGAGCTGGGCCCCCCGGGCGTGGATCCCTGCTCCTCACGCCTCACCTGAGGACTCACTGTTCCCTGCTTCGACTTGCATGAGGAACAAGAAGCACAGGTCACCCTCCACAGGTCACCCCTTGTCGTGTCTCAGGTTGGTGCTCCAGGCAGAGTGCTTGTCTAAGGGTGTGTCCTCCAAGGTCAGGGCCATCTTCAAGCACCTGTGACCTGCCCCTGAGCTCAGGCATGTACCTGGGCCCTTCCAGGCCCGGCGCTGCGGCACTTTGGGGGTTTTAGCTCATGGATTTCAAGAACACTGACGGAACTCCACCCTGGCCACACAGACTCATGGGATATGTTAAAATGAGGCTGCTGGGCTCCACCCACAGAGGTTCCGACATAATAGGTTTGAGTGAGTCCTGGAGGGCGGCAGTTTTATTTTTTATTTATTTTTATTTTTTTCTTAAATAGTTTACCGTCAAGTTGGTTTCCATATAACACCCAGTGCTCATCCCCACAAGTGCCCTCCCCCATGCCCATCTCCCCCCTTCCCCTCCTCCCACCCCCATCAGCCCTCAGTTTGTTCTCAGCATTGGAGTCTCTCATGGTTTGCCTCCTTCCCTCCCCTATTTTTCCCCTTCTTCTCCCTCATGGTCCTCTGTTAGCTTCCTCCTAATCCACCTGTATGTGCAAAGATATGGTATCTGTCCTTCTCTGCCTGACTTATTTCGCTCAGTTCCCTCAAGTTCCATCCATGTTGCTACAAATGGCCAGATTTCATTCTTTCTCATTGTGGAGGGCAGCAGTTTTAAAACACCCTCCAACTGTATCTCTGCCTCTGACTAGAGCTTTGCCTGCCTCAGGCTGGATCTCTGCCTCAGGCCAGATCATTCCTTCACACTGGATTGCTACTTTAGACCTGAACACCGGATCACTGTTTCAGGCTACATCTCTGCCTCAGATTAGATCACAGTCTCCGACTGGTCTATGCCTCAGACTGGGTCCCTGCCACAGACTAGGTCAGTATTCTCAACCTTGGCATCACATTGCACTCACTCAGGGAGTATCCTCAACTTCAGGCTATTAGATTGGGTGCCGGAGGCTGGCTCCTGCTGGGTCCAGGGGTCCCTGAAGGATGGACAGTGTCAGCGAGGGAGGGATGAGAGAGCCACAGGAATCTTTCTGGTCACCAGGCAGGCATCTCTGCTCTGACTGGGGCTCAACTTTATTTTATAATTAAGTGTTTGGGGGATGGCACAGAAGTGGCATTTGCCTTAGACAATGATTTCTGATGACAAACTTCTTTGATACATAAGGATTTCCCGGAACATAGATTTGTAGAAGACTCCTGCATAACCTTTATCAATAGTGATTGAGGTAGGTGATTTAGATGCTTATCCTATGGGAAAGGAAGGTATCTTTAGCATACAAGACAAAGTTTTTAGCATAAAAAGGGTGAAGTTACTTCTTTGTGAGCAGGGGTCAATAGCTTGTTTAAGAAGTATTAAGAAAAACGGGTCTTTCAGGAAACACCTTTGCTCCCATAATCACAAAAGAAGTTCCTCAATAGGTTCCTTCACAGGGTGCAATCAGCATATTCAAGGTCAGAATAAGTCACTCTGAAATACAGATCACAAATGCCTTGGTGGGGCCGGTGCTCCAAGCAGAAACAGTTGGGTGGGGGTGGATATCTGTCCTTAACTCTAAATTAGGCTCTTTGTCTCAGGGCCAGACTCAATTGTAACTCTTGTGTTCTTAGCCCCCCTTATTATGTAAGTCTTGGATATGCAAGGCCCATAGGAAGAGCTTTTGACAGTCACCCACAATGCTTTCATCTGAAGTCTCTTGAAAAGTCAGGAATATGCTTTTCCTTATGAGCAATCCGTGTGAGGAATATCGGTCTGATCTGGAATATTGTGAGGCCTGGTCAATACCAGCAGGCTCATTTACAACATGAGCCACTAGTAGCAGAGGGAGATACCAGTTTTTGTTTCTCATGGCAGGAGCTGTGAAAACTCTGCCATTTCCTCGCTGTGACTTTCATCCAGTGAAGCTGGTGTGGCTCCCAGCAATTGGGAAGAAGGAAATGAAGAGGTCAGAACACTGTGTCTTCCTCCCTGGAAATGAAGTCCACTGTATTCCACGTGGAGCACCAATTTCCTCTATAAATGGTAACCCGTTGTTACATGTGCCCTCCCATCAGGCTGCAGAAGGACCTTCCAAAACCATCAGCGAAGTGAAGCAGAGCTTTGTGTAAGTCCCCTATCAAATCATTGTGTTTTTCAAAGAGTCATCATATGGATGGGGCGCCTAGGTGGCTTAGTTGGTTGAGCGTCCGACTTTCGCTCAGGTCATGATCTCGCGGTTCGTGGGTTCGAGCCCGCGTCGGGCTCTGTGCTGACTGCCAGCTCGGAGCCTGGAGCCTGTTTCAGTCTGTGACTCCCTCTCTCTCTGACCCTCCCCTGCTCACGCTGTCTCTCTCTC
>JAESUZ010001118.1:0-76687 GCA_017311185.1 Proteles cristata cristata | reverse complement strand
GGTCCCGACGCCCCGGAGCGGGGATGGGGGGGGACGACGGTCCCGACGCCCCGGAGCGGGGATGGGGGGGGACGACGGTCCCGACGCCCCGGAGCGGGGATGGGGGGGACGACGGTCCCGACGCCCCGGAGCGGGGATGGGGGGGACGACGGTCCCGACGCCCCGGAACGGGGTGGGGAGGGGGGGAAGGCTCCCGTGTGCACTCCCCTCTCTGACCAGCGGGGGCAGCAGCTCGGCTCTGGGCACAGACCGCGCGGGAGGAGCGGAGCCCAAGGCTGACCCGGGGCGACGGCAGGCGGCCTTCGCTTCTGCTTTGGCAACTTTCCTGGAAGCTGGACGTCATCTCTGAAAACAAAGGCCTGAGGAACGAGGAGACTCTACGCAGCGACAGGACGCGACCTCCAAGATGTGCCGCGTGAGAAGAGGGGGGCTGCCGTCTGGAGAGGAGGGCGCAGCGCTCCCCCGGGGGCGTCCCCTCTGAAAGGCGCTGCTCCTCGAGGCGATCGGGGGTCGGGCAGGCGGCTCCGGACTGTAAGGATCTGGGAGGACGTGCGCCCTGCTTCCTGTGTTGCTTTTTTGTGAACTTTGAAATCACAGTTGCAGCCTCCAGGGAGCCCTCCCGCGTGCCAGGCTCCCGACGGCCGCCGGGCTGGAGGACGAGGCTCTGGGGGTTCGCACCCCTGGAGCCGGCGGTGACTGGCAGGTGCCCCCCGAACCAGGGGCTGGCCGGCACGTGACTGAGCTTGAAAATCATGCGGAGTATTCTTTGCCTCCTCAAAGAGGTACGGTCGCCCCACTTTTGTTCAAAGAGCTGCTGCAGCTGAATCCAGCCCCCCAAACTCCCATCCGCCTGAGCCACAGAATCAGGCTTCCTTAGAAACGGGGTCTTTGCCGATGAGATTAGTTAAGAGGAAGTCATGCGGGGGGGAAACATCGGCTGACGGTGTCCTTCTAGGAAGACGGCGCACAGACCCGAGACCCACGGAGGGAAGAAGCCTGATGGGGACACAGGCAGGGGCGGGAGGGGCTGGGGCTGAGTCTCCCCACGGCCTCACAAGGAACCGGCCGGCACCTTGATGTGGGGCGCCTGGGCTCCCGGCTGAGAGAGAATAAACCCTGTTACTTCATGCCCCTGATGTACTTTGCCACTGAAGGCCGAGAACACCAGTGGCAGCTCGCGCCCCTGGGGGGTGGGCAGGGGGGGGCTGCGAGGCCGGCCCCGCAGCGGGCACGGGCGCACCTGCTCCAGCACAGGCCCGCGCCGCCACCCCGAGACTTCAATGCTGGAGCCGGGGCGGATGTTGAGAAATACCCCCAGTCTAGAAGATGATGCAGGTACCGGCTGCAAGACCGTGGCCTCGGGCAGAGGCCCGGGCGACGGCGGGGGGCGGGGGTCTTGGGTGCGCAGGGCTCACCCCAGGACCCCACACAGGCTGGGCTGGAAAGCCTGGTCAGTGCAGCAGGCGTGGCTGGAAAGGCTCACAGCCCCTGAGGCGCCCACAGGTACAGGCACCAGCTTGTCCTGCTGGGCTCCGCGTCCTGCCCCACCCCCCCAGGGCCCCCCCAGCCCCCCCAGGTCTCCGGGTCCTGCCCCACCCCCACACAGCACACCCCGCTCCCAGCCCGGGGAGCACGTGTGGGAGGTGCAATGACACCCTCTCCCAGCAGACCTGTCATCCTGGGCAGACGCGGGAGCTGTGCGAGGGTCCATGGCGCCGAGGATAAATCCAGCTCCTTCCCCCAGGTGTTGACCTGCCTTCTGTCCCCACTCCCCCACCCTCTCTGTTCTTGCCCCAGGGCCTTTGCACTGGCAGCTCCCGCTGCCTGGAGCACACCCGCTAGGCTCTAACTGAAACTAACTTCGTGACCCATGTAGGTGCCAACCGTGTGCCCCCTGTGGGAACGAGGGCGGGGGTGTCTGTTGTGCCCAGTGTGTGCCTGCAGTGCCTACCACAGTGCGGAGGACACAGTAGGTGCTCAATAAATGCGCATTGGTGGTGTGCACAGATGAATGAGCCTCCCCTTGCTCTGTGCTGGGAGCAAACCACAGGACGGGCCTCCTGTGCCGAGGCAGGCTGGGGGCCCCACTGCAGTGACTCAGGCGGAGCACCTGGGCGGGGCCCGGTGGGGGCCCGCCCACCTTTGAAGAAGATGATCTTGTGGTCGCTGGTGGCGAACACGGCGTCCACGCGTCCAGGTGCAGCGGCAGGCCCCGCCAGAAGCGGTGCATCTGCGCGGCTGCAGAGACACCAGGTGCCGGTCCGGGTCAGCGCCAGAAGTACCTGCCTGGGGGGGAGAGCGAGGGCCGGGCTGGGGGCCGCAGGGGGGGGCCTTGGGCGGCCGCTGGGGCGGGGCTGCAGGGGCGGGCAGGGCGGGGCCGGGGGGCGAAAGGGGGGGGGCGGGGGGGGGCACGCAGGGGGCTAGCAACTCATCCGCCGCTGCCCTTCCATCCAGTAGCCACTTACTGAACTGGGTGAGGGTTACCTTTAAAGAAAAAGGCCTCGCCACGGATCTGGGCCACGGCGTCAAAGTCAGTGCTGCACCGGAGAGGCACATCCTTCCTGGGTCTGGGGGCAGAGAGAACAGGGGCAGGGCTGGAGGGGGCAGGGGGGCAGAGAACGGGGGGGAGGGGAAGGGACGGTGGGGTGCTGGAGGAGAGAGAGCTGTGACGGCTGGGGGAGAGGGGGACTGGAGGCAGAGAACTGGGGGAGCTGGGGGGAACCCCCACTCCTGAACCACTCTGGGGAGGCGGGGCTTCACAAACCCCAGACGGAGCCCCGATGAAGGACCCCCCCCCCCATCACTGCCCACAGGCTCAGAGACACATGGTTGTACCGGAAGAGAAGAGAACTTAAACGAAAACGAGGCCCTTCTCCAAGGTCAACTATATGTCAAGTCATAAACACAAATCAAAGCCCGAGCCTTTCTGCGTTGCTGTGCAGAGTGGGTGACCCAGGGCATGGAGCGAGCGGACATCAGACAGGTGCTCTCGGTCACTGGGTGCCAGTGGGGGACAAAGGGCGAGGGGGTGTCCTTCCACTGTCCAGAGGAGTGTAAGGGACCATCTCTCAGGGCTTAGCCCCCAGGGCCTGCTTCGCTCAGTAGGACCTGGAGCCCAGGCCCTGAGCCGTGGCTGGGGGTGGTGCTGGCCACAGCGTACAGGGCAGGGGCCCACGGCTTACTGGGTGCTGGACTGGTTGTTGGGGGGCTCTGGTGGGAGGGGAGGCTCCTCGGGTTCTGGGGTGTCCGGCTGTGCCATGGGGGACACGGACTCCCGTACGCCTGTGGGGACAGGAGGCAGCGCTGAACTCGGCAGGCCCCCCGCCACCGGCAGATGCCACCGCCCTTCCTGGGACCCCAACACAGAGTCGTGGGCCCTGCGTGTGCACCGGAGCCCCAGCATTGCAGTCCAGGGGGGAGACACGGGGTCCCTGCGACCCCTCCTTAACCTCCAGGAGCTGAATGTCGCCCCCTGCCCTGCCCTCCTCGTGGGCACAGTCCCCGGAGAACCAGGAGCAGGCGTGCAAATCTAAGGTCATCTGGATGTGCACAGCAGCCCGCGGCGGAATCAACGCACACACCCACCCACACGAGGGGACAACTGGAATTGTTCGGCCATAAAGAGGAAGGAAGCGCTGACCCAGGGCGCGGACAGGGTGCTCGGCGAGAGCAGCTGGGCATGACAGGGCCCACGGCGTGTGGTCCCAGTTGCACGAACTGTCCACAGGGGGTGCACCCGTGGATGTGGATGGGAGGTCAGTGGCTGCCAGGTGGTGGGGGGCGGGTGGTGACTGCTGATGGCAGTGGGGTCTCCTTCGGTGGGGTGGGGACGAGTGTTCTGGAGCCATGCAGAAGTGGCAGATACACAACCCTGCAGGCGTGGTCAGTGCCACCAGCCTGTACTCATCAAAAGGGTTAACATGGTAAATTTCGCTCTAGTAGGAAAGAGTCAGTTCCAGAAGGCGGCAGACACCAGGGAGCTCGCAGTGGAGGAGGGGGTTTAGGGGAGGTGGAAAGTATGCTGGTGCTGTGGGGGGGCAGCCTGGGATCATGGAGGACAGCCTGGGGTCATGGGGTGCACCTAGGGGTGATGGGGTGCAGCCTGGGCTCATGGGGGCCCCTGGGAGGCAGCTTGGGGTTTTGGAGGGGCACCTCAGAGTCATGGAGGGCAGCCTGGGGTCATGGAGGGCAACCTGGGCTCATGGGAGTCCTTGGGGTCATGGAGGGGCAACTGGGGGTCACGGGGGGCAGCCTGGGCTTGTGGGAGGGCTAACTGGGGTCATGGGGGCAGCCTGGGGGTCACAGGGGGCAGCCTGGGGTCATGTGAGGGTAGCCTGGGGGTAATGGGGGGCAGCCTGGGGTTCTGAGGGGGCACCTGGGGTCGGCACAGCGACATGGGAGCCACAGGGATGTCATCAGCACGTGCCCCCCAGGTCCATGCCTGCCCCAGGGCGGGGCCTCCTTCTGTGCAAGCCCCTGATGTGCCCCCAGCACAGCAGGTCCCCGAGCTCTGGGTTCAGTCCTGGCTCTGTCAGCCGCCAGGGGCCATGCTGCCTCAGCCTTCCCATCTCTAAGTGGGGACAGCAGATCTGCCCTCCCGGGTGGTAAAGACTGAACGCCTTAACACACATTCGTGCTTCACACAGGCCGAAGGCACCGTCCGTGCCAGCTGTCACAACCTGAAACTATCTGGGGGCCTGGACGGGGATCTTGCCCTGGGCTCTGAGGCTCTGTTCAAAGGCCTGCGACCCCTGCAACACACGACCCATTTGTTTACCCACCCCCGTTATGGAGCAGCTCAGGTGTGCCACGCAGGTCTGGATGCGGGGCACATGGAGATGAACAGACAGACCCTTCCCATGGGGTTCTCGGGCCCCCTCGTTTCTGCCCCATCCCCGGGGTGACCTGGGCCTGGCTCTGGGGAGGACTCACCATACAGCTGCCAGATGCGCACCCTGTCGTCGTAGGGGAGCCTGTAGTGCAGCGGGTCGCCCACCGGGCCCTGGTAGTACGGCTGCATGATGGAGCTCGGGGCCGCCACGTGGCTCAGCCCAATGGCGTGGCCAAACTCGTGGACAGCCACGGCAAACAGGTCCATATCGTGGGCATCTGGGAACACGGGGAGCCAGGGCATCAGGGGAGAGGTGGCCAGGCTGACCGGACGGATGAGCTCGGGCGCACAGGCTGGGCACCCACAGGGAGGGGTGTGAGGTGATGGGTGTCTCTATCACACTGGAGGGGATGTGCAGTCACTGGCAAGGACCCGAGGGGCCCCGAGTGTGAGGGGCCCCTGGGACTCGGCCTTAGCCCCACGCACCTGAGGAGCGGAAGGCCCAGGACTCGTCGTCATCGAAGTGGGCGTCCCCCGCGGACAGCTGGTCACCAGGGAAGAAGGCGTGGGCCACCGTGCCGCCCGGGCCGTCGAAGGGGTAGGCGTCGTTGTGGTCAGCCTTGGAGAAGTCGATCTGGATGTCCGCGGCACTGCCCGCCACCTCGTGGAAGTTGAGGGGCGTGATGTCGCTCCAGACTTTGAGGGCGTAGTGCATGAGTGCGCGCACGGTGTCCCGGCCCAGGGGCGAGTCCCGCGGGAACGTGCGGACCCTAGGACGGGCGGGGTCAGAGCCTGGGGTCTGCTCACCCGGCCAAGTGTCCCCTCCCCAGGCTCCAGCGTGGTCCAGCCTCGGCCCCCAGGGCTACCCGCCCAGGATCTTATCTGCATACAGGGATTTGCAGGTGCAGTTAAGGCAAAGGTTGAGATGAGGCCTCCTGGATGGGGTGAGGTGTGCTTGGATGAGACAGGCAGGCAGGGAGGTGGGCACGTGGTGGCGGGGAGGGGGGCGAGGCTGGGACCACAGCGCCAGCACAGGAGCAGTGAGGTGTGTGTGGGGGTCCCCTCCCCTGCCGCCGAGCTTCAGAAGCAGCCAGCCCTGCGACCCTTGGGCTCCAGGGCTGAGAACCACCTCCCCGTCACGCTGGGCCTGGCCTGTGGGTGCTAGCTTGGGCAGCCCCCAGGGACTGAGACCAGAACAGTCCACGAAGCCCGCCCACCTCCACGACAGGCTCCTCTTGGTCCACGTGGTTGGAGTCAGAGCCTGGCGCCTCCTCCGAGCGGGGGCTGCAGCCGGGAGGTCGGGGAGGGAACACCGAGGAGTCTTCATCAGCGCCAGGGTGGCCTCGTCTGCAGGGAAGGGTCAGGGTGAGGTCCCCTAGCGGTGGCACCAGGCACAGGTGCATCCCCTGCTCCCCGGACCAGGTGTGGCGGGGACCAGGCCTCACCACCAGGGGCCAGGGGAACGTCCAAGACCAGCAGAGGGCTCTGTTCAGGGCAAGCAGGGACTATGGCACGGAGGGGGCCCCGGCCAGGCAGCACCGCTCGGCCCCCATCTATCCAGAGTCGCCAATCCCTCCGGCCGTTCACAGGACACGCCCGACCAGCTCCGGTGTCCACCTCTGCAGAGGCCCGGGGACGGCATCTGTGATGCGTCAGCCCGCAAGAGGCCCTTCACAAAGCTGGAGTGTGCTGCCAGCGTGTGCCAAGTGGGGCGCTCACATAAGCACCCCAGATCTCCGGTTCCCGTGGAGGCCGGCGGCTTTGGCAGCACAGATCTGTCACTTGCACAGGACGAGATTCAGCTGGGACCGTGGACGGGCACTTGGCCTCCATGTGTGGGCACAGCGGACACACACGTCTGGGGCGGGTATGCCAACGGTGCCCCGCGTGGCAGGAATCCTTGGTCCTGCCCCGGGGACAGCGGTGTGGGGGCAGCCCACCCCCACCCCCACCCCCACAGGGGGCCCCAGAGCAGGTGGAGTTGGGGGAAACCAGGCTCCTGGGGCAGCCGCCTCCCGCCGCCTCTACAGGACTGACCTAAGATGCCGGTGGTCTCCAGGCCCCCAAACCGCTGCATGGCGGTGATGGCCTTGGCCAGCTCCTCCTGCGTCTGCAGCTGGCCTGTTGTGGGGTCAGCTGGGGGCAGGTAGCCGAATCGGCTCAGCCACTCCTGAGAGAAGAGAGCAGGGTGAGTGGGGGTGAGGGGCGCTCAGCCCCACGAGAAGAGGCGATGAGCAGGCCTCTCCCAGCCCTGATCAACAGCACCCAAGCCCCAGGCCCCCAATCATCCACAAGGCACCTCATGTCCCTTCCCCTAGTTACTTGTGGGCCGATGCTGGAGAAGCACTTGAAGGAACGTGATGCCCCTTAGCAGGGGGTGAGCTGGAGCAGTGCACAGCCTGCCTGGCTGCACACAGCAGCCTCCCCACCTCACTTCTCCCGAGCCAGGAGGTGCCCAGGGCACACTTAAGAAAGTGAAATTCTACAAAGGTTATCACATGCAGCAAGTGCCAAATTTAGGCCGCCGGGAGGCAGGCGTCTAGGGCCTGAGGTCTGAAGTCCGCACTGAGAAGAGTGATAGCTTCAGACTGGTGTCAGGACTCGGGTCAGGAGCTGCACATTCGCAGTGGCTAAGAGCCCAGACCTTGAGGCCACTGGCTGTGCCTTTGACACAAGTCACTCAAGCCCTCTGGACCGATCCCCCACCTATGGATGTGAGCATAGAATGAGTCAGAACACGGAAGAGACTCATGTCCGCACCTGACACGGGTGCTCCCTGAAGCATGTGTGGCATCAGGGGACGGCTCTGCTGGAAAGTGCCCTGTGTGGGCAGGTTCCCCGAGCCAAACGGGGCAGGAAGAAGGTGGTCCTTCGGTATGGACACAAATACAGCCTCCTTCTCATGCCCGTCACCCTTACCATCTGTGCGGGGCCCCAGGAGACAGGGGGGTGCTGATGCCCTCCTGTGGGGGAGCCCCCCTTGGGTTTCAGTTTCTTGAAGAACCACCATATGGTGCTCATGCCCATTTCCTAGGCCGTGAGACAATCCCATGATAGCGCCTGGGCCATGTGGACACGGGGCGGGGGGGAGGGGGACAGGGGACCCACCAGTGGGTAGAAGGCAAGGTCAGGGATTCCCTGAGCCCCACCCTTCCCCAGCCCGTGGCTCCAAAGAAGGTATCAACGTGCAGATCTGTTTGCGTTTTGGTGGATATTTAAGAAACTCTTTTGACTCATTTATGCTACCTGCAGGCCCCTCGGAAGCTTCTAGGGTCCATAACCCTGGCCAGTAGGTTCCCTGCCAGAACGTGTGCCCCCACAGGGGCCTAGCAGGTGCTCAGTGGGAGGGGGTCCGCCCTCCTGAGGTTCCCAGGGGCTTCAGTTGACCAGAAGCTGCCACCTTGAGGATTTGCATATGATTTGCATACACCTGCAGACAGGTTAGATTCCTCCCTTTCCAGGAAACAGGGTCCTCCCCTCCCCACCCCAAACCTTTACTGGCCCAGACCCCCTAGTCCTGACTGGAGACCCCCAAGAGTGCGTGCAAGACTGGGGCCCCACTGGGGTGGTCGGACAGGGCTGAGTAGCACCAGAAGTGACTTGGTTCTCAATGGACAGCGGTCAAGACACCCTCCCAAGTGGACGTGCCTCATTAGAGGAGTCTTCTCCCCGGGGGCCTGAGGAGCGACGCCCTCTGCTCCGGCGAGACGGCCTTGCTGGGACAGGCCCACCTCCCCGCCCCCTTCCGGCTCGTCTCCACCTCCGGAGGAAATGGGCCAATTTCCAAACGGCCCAGCCTCCTTCCCCGGGGCGGCTCCACCTTCCGGAGCCGGTTGGTTAGCACCGGGCGGCAGCGAGCTGAGAACCGGCCGGGGCGGGGCCGCGGCAGCGATCCCCCCCCCACTCGGGAGCTCGGGGCTTAAGCCTGAGCTGGCCCCTCCCTGCGCCCCCGCCCCGTCGTCACGGCGACCGCGTCTCCAGGGCAACCAGGCTGCAGCGGTGGAGGTGAACCTTCCAGAAGGCGGTGGGGGGGAGAGGGGAAGAGCAGGGGCCCCCAACCCTACAGCCGCCACCCCGCCACAGAGTCCCCAACAGCCAAGGAGACGCACCCTTCCTCTTCACAGGGACCCCTGGGCTGGGCCATTACCGCGGGCAGGGAAACTGAGGCCGGAGCCGTGGTGCCCCCATGCGAGGCACTGGGAGGACGTGGGGTCTATCCGGCTGGCCCTTCCGGCCTCTCTGCGGCTGCCTGTCCCCGTGCGCTCATCACGGACGATGCCACGTGCTTGCGTTTTCTCCACTGACAGGTCCGTTCCCTTCCCAGCTCTCAGATTTCTGGGGATCCAGCCCTGGCCCCAGAGGCCCCAGCAGCCCCAGCAGGTGGGAGCCCCCAGCAGGTGAGAGCCCCCAGCAGGTGTGAGCCCCCAGCAGGTGGGAGGGCCCAGCAGGTGAGAGCCCCCAGCTGGTGTGAGCCCCCAGCAGGTGAGAGCCCCCAGCTGGTGTGAGCCCCCAGCAGGTGTGAGCCCCCAGCAGGTGAGAGCCCCCAGCAGGTGGGAGGGCCCAGCAGGTGAGAGCCCCCAGCTGGTGTGAGCCCCCAGCAGGTGTGTGCCCCCAGCAGGTGAGAGCCCCCAGCAGCCCCCAGCAGGTGGGAGGGCCCAGCAGGTGAGAGCCCCCCCCAGCTGGTGTGAGCCCCAGCAGGTGTGTGCCCCAGCAGGTGAGAGCCCCAGCAGGTGGGAGGGCCCAGCAGGTGAGAGCCCCAGCAGGTGAGAGCCCCCAGCTGGTGTGAGCCCCAGGTGTGAGCCCCCAGCAGGTGAGAGCCCCCAGCAGGTGGGAGGGCCCAGCAGGTGAGAGCCCCCAGCTGGTGTGAGCCCCAGCAGGTGTGTGCCCCAGCAGGTGAGCCCCCAGCAGGTGGGAGGGCCCAGCAGGTGAGAGCCCCCAGCAGGTGAGAGCCCCCAGCTGGTGTGAGCCCCCAGCAGGTGTGTGCCCCCAGCAGGTGGGTGGGCCCAGCAGGTGTGAGTCCCCAGCGGTGGGAGGGCCTAGCAGGTGAGAGCCCCCAGCAGGTGGGTGCCTGACCCATGGACCCTTCACCTGCACAGTCAGTCTGGGACTGGATGGCCACAGAGAGCATGAGCCCCTTTGGACAGATGAGTAAACCGAGGCTCCGAGGCTGCAGAGGGGCCGTGGCAGAGCATAGACAATCACCCCTCGGCCACGGCGCAGTGGCTCAGGGGAAGTGGAAGCTGGCAGGCAATGGCTCCAGAGCACCCCCAGGACCCAGACACTGACAGTGAGTCGAGCAGAGCCCGGCTGTGCCAGGAGGTGGGGGCTCACTGCTCCCCGGCACCCAGGTGGGGGCAGTGTGGCCACCGTGTCCACTCAGGCTGAGGAAACCAGGGGCTCGGTCACACGTGAAGCCATCCCGGTCTGGCACCTGTCCCTGCTGCCACATGGACAGGAACGCGCTGGTGCTGGCCTTGCTCTGGGGGCTGACGATGGGCGGCTGGGGAGATCCCCGCACCCCAGTGTCTTCCCCGGGGGGACGCTCCCAGGTCCCTCTGGGACAGCCTGTCCGTCCACCTGACACACCCGGACTGAGCACTCACTGTGCCAGGCACTCTGGGGACAGTGGAGACCCAGGAGAGCCCGCCCTGCGGACGCGGCTCCAGAAGCGGACGGCGTTCTGGGGAAAAGCAACGATAAACAAGTGGACGCGGAGACAAGTGACTTCACTCATGACAGCAGTTGCCATACACGATCCCAACAGCTGACAATTACTGAGTACTTTTCCACTCACTAACCTGCTTCATGCTCACAACGTCCCTCAGGGCAATGCTCTGTGGGGACGGGGGGCAGTGTGTGTGGGGTTCATGCTTGGCACACAGTAGCCACCACATTCAGTACCTGCTGAAGTAATCTCATGGGTGAGCACCGCTGTCCCCGCTTTACAGATGGGGACACAGAGAGAGGTTAGGACAGGCACCCACAGTCACACGGCCAGCATGGGGCAGGGCTGGGACTGGAGCCCAGAGCCTACGCCCATAACCTCTCTGCTATAAGGGGATGTGAGTGAAGGATGCAGGGGCTAATTAAATGGTTGTCAGAGAAGGTGTCCCTGGTGGGTGACAGAAGGCTGAGACCTGAAAGATGAGGAACTGGTCAGGTGTCAAGCCCTGTAAGAGTTCACGGAGGTGAGCGTAGCACATACAAAGGCCCTGGGGCAGGAAGCAGCCCTGGATGTTCCATAGAGAAACAGAGAAAGGCGTATGGGAGGCAGGCACGCAGAAGCTGGCTCTGGGCAGGGGGTGGGGGGACCCAGGCTGTGAGCCCCGCCAGACCACTCTGTCACTCTGTCCCATCCCTGCGGAGAGCCGATGGTGCCTGGGGGACCCCACAGGCTCTCAGCTTACGAGGGGAGGGGCAGACCCACCACCCTCTGCGAGCGAAGCACAGACCCTGCGCCCAGACCATCGCGCTGGAAACTTATTGCCAGCAATAGGCAAAACCCAGAGACGCTCAACGCGCCCTTGGAAGGCGCTGCGTCTGCGGCCAAACCCCAGATCTTCTCCAGCCTTCTCTCTGCTGCGCCCCACCCCCCAGCCCGGGAACGCAGCTGACTTCCTGGCAGCGCCACCGGCAAGAGCGATCCAGAGGCCTCACCCCGTGAAGGTCCCACCGGCCTCGCTTCACAGACCGGAGACCGAGGCCTGCGGGCCGGGTCCAGACCCCGGCCTGCATCAAGGGCCCGCGTGAGAGGGAGACACATCCTAAGCCCACAGGCCAGCTGCTGGCGGTGTGGCCGGGGTCCACGCTCCCGGGGTCCACGCAGACCACAGGTGTCGGGCACAGCCCTGCCCATGCCACACCGGCTCCCATCACAGAAGAACACAAAGGTGTCTTTCAGACTGGCTGTCAGCCCCAGGGCTAGGGGTGCTCCAGGACCAGAGCTCCCTGCGGACAGCCTGCCTCGGGGCTGGGTGGAGCTTAGGACCTGCACTTACACCTAACCTCCCGCTGGGAGGGGCCCCTGGAGTCTTCCCTCTGGAAGGCTCCACGCAAAATCACATAGGGGCTAATGGTTCCCTGGCTACCGCTGTTGGTGCTCTCTGTCCTGGTGGACGGTGGGCAGTGTCGGGCTGCAGCTGCACCGCGCCAGTCTGTGACATCAGTCCCGAGCGCACGCAGGGCCCACCGGCTCCCTTGGGTGCTGGCACTGAGGGGCAGGGCCCCAGAGGCCGAGGGTGACTGTCACCCCCACCATGATGTGCCCCCAGCCCGGGAGGAAGACACGGCTCACATCCACCGCTGCCATCATCCGGCCATGGCCTGCCTGTCCCGTTATCCCCTGGGGCCTCGCGGGTCATGGGAGGGCCTTGCCTGCTCCCGGCCACCCTCACACACAATCTCAGCCGCAAACCGGTCACCTGTCTGTCAAAGACCACACGACCCCCAAGATGCTGTGTGGCTCGGGACAACGACCTGACACTGGGGCAGAAACTGGAGGAGGCGGGCCGGCCCCCCGCTCCAGGGCCTGGGTCCCACACACAGTCACGCTGCGCTCACCGGGAGGTTCTGGCACTACCGCTGGCTTAGCAACAGCATCAGCAACGGCCCGCACGTCCGTGCTCAGGGCCGGCTGGAGGCTGTGACGTCCGCGCGACCGAGCGAGCTGGGGTGAACACAGAGAACTGGGCAGATCCAGACGTGACAGTCCGGAACGTTCTCCAGGATGGGCTCCCAAGTGAAGACGGCTGGGCACGCAACAGTGCGCAGGAGGCTGTCATCCGTAAAAATAAGGGGCTCAGGTCCCCATGTTCTTTGGAGTGCCCAGACGACTTCCAGAGGATTCTCGGGGGATGAGGGGAGGAGAGAAGGTGGACTTTCTCCCTCGGACCCTTCTGAATGGCCTGGAAATCTTGCTGCGGATGGAAATACAATCACGGAAAGCTCGACCAACCCTGAGAGCACAGGGCACTCTATTGTCCCGCTGTGTGCGGCCTGAAAGCCCCCCGTCAGCTGGGCGCAGCGGGACTCAATGCAGTGCTCTGTCCTCACGCCAAAGCCGGGGGTGGGCCGGCCCGCCTCTCCCCGCGACCAGCCAAGGCTCAAGACCCGCGGGGCTCAACTCTGTCTCGCAGGAGCTGGGTCACGCTTACAAAGGGGCCCTTCTCCTCCCTGGCAGCCCCAGATCTGCAGATCCAGAGTTGGCGGCCCGGAGTCTACCGAGGGGGCGGGAAGGAGCCCCCTCCTGCCCATAAATCCTGTCTCCAAGACTTCCTGCGTGTCTGGGTCTGCGGCTCTGAGGTGTCATTCCCCAGAAGGCCACCAGAGACCGCCCTCCACCCACAAACGGGGCAGGGGGCTGGCAGGCTGCTCAGGCCGCAGGCGGGTCTTGGCCTTCCCTGGGTGGGAGCCCTAAGGGTCAGGAGCAGAACCCCCTGCTCTTTACCCACTGGGCCGGATGCCAGGGCGCTGCTGTCTTTGGCGCTCCAGGATAAGGAGCCACATCCCCCACCTTCACTGCATTCCACAGAGTTTGGCCCTGTGACTGCCACCCCCCAGGGGCCGGGGATCTCGGGTACCCCGGCCGCGAGCAGAGGAGGTGCACAACCCGCTATCGCTGGGCAGGCAGAGAAAGACTTGGGACCCCCCTGGGTCTGACAAACCGACTTGGCCGAGCCAGGACTCTCCTCCCATCCCCCGGCGGCCCACCTGACCCTCGTTAGCCTTCCGAGCAGGGTCTCTCTGAGCTGGAAAGGGGAAGCCTGCCTGGGTTCTATAGTGTTTCTGCCCAGACCTGGAGACACGCTGCCCCCCAGATTATGCGCCCCAGGAGGGGATCCAGGAAACCCCCAGCTACAGAGGAGCACCCCAATTTCAGAGGCAGTTTGGCTGGGAGGGTCCCTCAGACATCTGGAGGCCGGCAGCCAGGACGGGTGGCTGAGCCGTCCCAGATGGCTGCCAGGCCTGGGGCAGCTGGGCGGGGGTGGCCCCCAGCCTGTTCCTCTGCCAGAGCCTGTGGCCAAGTCCTGCCAACTGTACGGAGCTGCGGGTGACTCCCGGCTCCCCCAGCGGAGAGCCTCCACCTGCCTGCCTGAAATCCACCTGCAGCTTTTAAGTGTCAACGGTGCTGGGAGAGGGACCCGGCCAGCACCCCTTTAGGGCACCCCTGTCTGCGCGGGTGGACGGGGGCCATGTGCGAGGCCAGGAAGGGCGCCGCCCCTGACCGGACCCTCACATCTTGGAGTGGGGCCGCAGCAGGGGCAGAAGCCACCAAATAAACAATCCAACGGCCCTCGCGCCCTCGCCTGGCCTCTCCAATCTGGGGGCAACGAGACCCAGAAAGTGTGATCTCAAGCTTCCAGGTCCAGAGGAGTCTGAATAGGGGGAGGGTTGTGGGCGGAGGGCGCTGCCACCGCCCCCAGGACGGCTCCCAAGGCAGGGGGACAGCTGGCGTTCCTGGAGGGGGCGCTGGGGACCGCGTGGGGCTGCGTCCGAGCCGGGGAATGGGAGGGGAGCCCCATCAAGCCCAGACAGGGCCGAGGGGGTGGGCAGAGCAAGGCTGGCCGCACGAGTGAAGCCGAGGCCAGGGTACAGGGCCAAGATCCACGTCCGGGGGAGGGTCTGGGGGCCGGTTCTCTAGCTCCCCAGCTCCCTACACGGAGCAAACTCGAGAACCACCGGCTTTCCCGGGCGCCCCCACTCCGCAGCCCCGACCTTTTCTCGGGGGTGGGTGCGCGCCCCCCCTCCGCCGCTCCCACTGGGAACGCACGGCTGCGACGGGCGTCCCACCCGCCTGGGGCCCCCTCCGGGGCCGCTCCGAGCCGCGGACGAGAGCAGCCCCACCTCCGCTGCCGCGGCGGAGCCGGGAAGGCACCCGGCGCCTCTTTCCCAGACCTGGGTGCGCGCGCGTCAGCCGCCCAGCCTGTGCCCCGGCCTCAGCTTTCCGCCTAGGAAATGGGTCCAGGGCTCCCCGCGCTCCCGAAGCGACACGGGGCACTGTCGGGTCCCCTCGGGCCGCGGGACCCCGCGTGCCGGCCGCGCACTCACCACCCCCAGGCTGAGGTCCTCCGCTCGGGGCGCGGGCGCGGCACAGCCCCCGCGGGCCGCCAGCGCGAGCAGCAGCAGCGGCAGCGGCGGGAGCCGGGGCCGGGGCGCGCGGGCCGGGCCCGGGGGCGGCGCGGCGCTCCATGCCGCTGGCAGGGCGGTCGGCGCGGCAGCGGAGGTCCCCGCGCTCGCGCGCCCCTGCGTCGGCTCCCCGCGCCCCGCGCCGCCGCTCTGCGCCCCGCACCCCTGCGCCCGCGAGCCCCGCTCCGCCGCGCCCCGCCTCCCGGGGGCGGGGCATGCTAATATATGCTAAGGACCTCCGGCCGCGCTCGCCCCGCCCACCGCCTTAAAGGCCCCGCGTCCTGCGCGGGTACTCGGACCCTGGCCGCACCCCACGCCTCGCGCGGCCGCGGGCACTGGGGCTGCGGCGCCCGAAAGGAAGGAGATTTGCGAGTGGCCCCAGCCGTTCTCGGGGCGGCGGGGGTGCGCGGGCGAGCGCCAAGTGCGGTGGTCGGGACCGCGCCTCTCCCCTGGGGGCTGCCCCGGCTGGCCCCCCGCCTGCCCGCGCGCTCTGCGGACCCCAGCCCGAGCCCGGATTCGTGGTCAGGGGGGCACCCCAAGCAGCCTCCGCAGCGCGCCCGGCGGACGCCTGGTGGAGCCCTTGAGACGCGAAGGGAAGGGCTGGGGGTGGGGGGTGGGGCTGTCGGAGCGCGAGTCTCCTGGGGTCTGGGGGCAGGCGGCAGTCTGTGGGCCCAGGCCGGGGAGGCAGATGCTGACGTTGGGCGGAGGTCCGCGTGTGCCGGGCACCGGCTCGCCCGGCCTCCTCCGTAATCTCACTGGCTTCTCACAACGTCTTACAACCCTCCCACTTCTCAAACGAGGAAACTGCGGCCCAGAGAAATTAGGGCCCCTGTGGGCTCTTCGGGGAGGAGGGTGGGGTGGGGAGCTGCTGCGTTCAGATGCAAAGTCCCCCCCCCACCCCCACCTTGTTCGGTTTCTCATCCTGCCGGGTCTCCGACTCTTCCCAGCCATCTGGCAAGAGCTCGGGCTGTCAGAATTGAGGGCCCGTTCTATGGAAAGGGACACTGAGGCCCAGGCATTTCCGCTGGATCCACGGTACTGGCCTGGGGGGGAGTGGTGAGGGCTGGGTCCCAGGCAGAGCCCCCCTTCACCATCCTACTCCCCGCGGTGGCCTTGGTCATCGGTTCTCTCTTACTCTTTTAGAGCCGGTGTAGCCCCTTTGGAGCAAGGAGATTCTGCACCTACTTCAGGAGACCTTTGTATTGGCAAATTGAGACCCCGGGCGGCGAGGCACCCTGGCACACAGTGACCTCTCAGAGGCACGTCCTCAAATTTTGCTCACGTGCATGGGGACACCCTGGTTGTCAGAGGCAGAAACCAGCTCAAACTGGTTCTAATCAAGGAAAGGAGATTTAGAGGCTTGTTAGACTGGGACATCCCGGGCACACTGACGTCAGGCAAGGCTGGATCAAGCTGCACAGCGACTAGATCAGTACAGTTTCTCCCTCCATTGTTGTGCTGGCTTCATCCTCAGGCAAGATTTCTCCAAATGGCAGTAAAGATGGCGCAGAGCAGCTCCGGCCAACATCCGGGCAGCTTAGAAAGCCCAGCCACAGACAGACTCTCAAGCCACAGACCCACAGCCACCTTTTATTGGATGATGCAGATTATGTGTCTGTCCCTGAGCCAAACATGTGGCGGGGGGATGGAAATGAGCTGATCTGCCTGCACAGACTGTAGGAAGAAAGGGGTTTCTAAAGGAAATGGGAGTGATGAAGTCAGAGTAAGGGAGATGGATGGCAGGCAGGGCTGGATCCAGGGGCTCGGATGGGTTGCCAGAGCAATCGACCCCTGTGTAAGAGTTCTTCCTGCACATGAGAGTTTGGAGCCGGATGCTGTGAGGGGACGAGTCCCAGAGGATGGTGAAGAGAGGTGGCTGTGACGGTGGCCTCAGGAGCAAACATAAGCGTGGACAGGCTGTGGTTCTCCTGATACGTCCAGGTGGTGGCTGGTGACCAAGCGTCCATGGTGCTTGGGGGAGCGGCGTGTCACTCCATGCTGGGGGACCACGGCGCCACCGCTGCTGCTTTCTCCTGGAGCCTGCCACTGAATCCTGGTGTTTGAGCGTGGTCGGAGTCCAAGCACCGAGCAGAGGCCACTTTTCACCATCAGGTGGGCGATGTTGGAAACCTGATACCTCATCATGTGCTGAGGGTGTGGGAAGTGGGGATTGTGGTGCCACGGGGTGGGGCGGTGGGCAGCTCATACAGCCCCCCCTGGAAGGCCGTCAGGGAGCAGCTACATTTTCCATGGCGGGCATTGTTGGTCTGCCCCAGAAAAACACTCCTGTCTGCACGAGAAGACGGATGCAGGATGTACTCGTTTAACAGTAATCAGAAGCTGCCCGAATGTCCACGCGGGGCCGACCCGCCAGAGCAGGGGCACGTGCCCGCTGTGGCCCCCGACGCGAGTGAGGACACCGTCCACCCATCTGTGACCCCTGCAGGGTGGGGTGCTGTGTCCTGCTGGAGAACAGGCACCTCTTCTAAGACCCACTGGGTGCCACGTAAGTGGGGGTGCTCTGGGCCATTTTGTGGAGTGGGAAAAAAATTGTGGGAGAAGAAAACAAATCAGGAAAACACACAAAACTATATATTTACCTTTACCGCATGCACACACACAAACGTGTTTATCTTTATCATCTTTCTGAGCCCTTGATCCAGCCACGCCTGCCACCCATCTCCCTTTTTCTGGTGTCAGCACCTCCAATTTCCTTTAGAAAATCCCCCTTTTTCCTTGTCAGCCCAGGGGTTTGTGACGCTGACGCCCACCGCCTGGGCCAGTCCCTCATTACCATCTCGCAGGGGCACCACTGGCTCAGGCCTGGCCACGCCACGCGTATCCCGCAATGAGGGACGGCCTTGGGACCGTGGCTTGGGCTGGGCTGAGCTGGGAGAATGCTGCTTTCCTGTGTCACGTGTGCGTGCACGTGTAAAAGCAGAGGGAAAGTTCTGGGCGGTGATGACTTCGGGCGGTAGGCCGGAGCTCCGCCCGTGTTCCCTGGGTGCTCCCTTCGCCACCTGCACCTGCGGCTCCTTGCCCCGGGGCCTCAGGCGGCGCTTGTCCATCCTGGGCAGCCCCGGCTTAGGACGAGTGGAGTGGAGGTGCTCCGGGCCCTTGCACGTGAGCTGCACCATCGGGGGACATCGGCTGCTCTCGCACCCCCTGCCCTTCCCATCCCAGCTGCCTGGGCAGGTTCTCCAGGGTGGGTTTCCTTGTCAGTCTTTGTCACTGGGATCCGCTGCTTGGGATCTGCTCTAGGGACCCGGGTGAGGCCCGGGGGCCAAGGCCCTGTTTCTCAGCCTGCTTTACGTTCCTACCCGGAGCGGCTATTTCTGGTTTGCTTGTATAACTGAAAATCAATAAAAATGAGAAGAGAAGTGCACTATGTGTACTGGATGTAAAAGGCTGCTTACTCAAATAAAGTCCCTTCTCCAAGACAGGGGTCTGGAGGGAGGTGGTGGCCGGGCCCAGGACCCCCTGCCTTCACCCCAGCAGAGCGGTGAGTGCCTGAATCCCCACCCTCGTGGGGCTGGCGCCCAGGGTGGGGGACGAATCGCGAATCCCAAGTGTGGGACAGTGGCCCAGAGATACCCAGCCCTAACTCCTGGGATCAAAGACATGTCCCCTTATGTGGCAAAAGGGGCTTTGCTGATGTGGTTGAGGTAAAGATCTTGGGACGGGACTGTGCTGGGTGGTCAGCGAGGAGCCCGGGGCTGCAGACGCCGTCTCCCTGCTGTGTGCTCAGGGGTCGAGCCCCGTGTGTGTCTGCGTCCTGCGGTGCTGTCCTTGGGGACTCAGTCGTATGGGGCAGGTCCACCTGGGTGACCCCACTTCACCTCGTCATCTGTGTAGGGAGCCGCCTCCACACATGGTCACATCCTGTGGTGCCAGGAGTCAGGGCTCCTCCGTGCGGGTTTGGGGACACAGTTGAGCCTGGATGGAGAGTGAATGGTCGCTGGGGCAGGGTCCTGACATGTAAGGCTCATGTGGTGAAGTGGCCGTGGGAGGTGGGGTCCCCAGACCCTACCTCATCGTGTCCCTGCTCCTCACACCTGTGCCGCAGCCCAGTAGGAGCCGGCCACGTCCCCGTGCCCTGTGTCCCCGGGGGGCTTTGCAGCCGCTCCCCATCCCTCACTGGCCTCTTCTCGGAGGGTCCTTGCATCCACCCTGCACTGGAGCGGAGACTTCTCCCCACTGAAGAATTGGGCAGAGTTCACTGAACCTGGGGCGTGAGGGTCACCGCAGCACTACCCACAGGGCCTCAAAGTGAGAACACCCAGTGTCCACTGGCCACGGACGGACGCACAGGAGGTGACGTTCTGACGCACCTTGGGCCGGGTGGTGCCCGAGTCTACTCGCAAAGTGTCCACAAGAGGCACTTCCAGAGACCCAGTGCAGAATGCTCATCTAGGGGGTGGGCTGGAATGTTCTGGAATCGGATGACGATGACGGTCACACAGGTCTAGTAGGTGAGGGCCGGGCTCACCCCCAGGGGCAGAGATGCCCTGACGTGTGCTCAGGGAAACGATGTGCTCTTCCTCAGCCGGGTCCTGGAGGGGCCAGGCCGGCCGGGGGCAGCCCAGCGCTCCTGGGAGCCCAAGTCTCAGGGTTTCGGGCCAGCGCCCTATGGTGTGGCCAACGGTGTCCCAGATGCGCGTCCCCCCAAAACCTGAGAGGCAGCTCGTCTGGGAAAAGGGCTGCTGTAGACGGAACAGTTATATCTCGGGAGAGGAGACCATCCTGGCATGTCCTGTGGGCCCCGTGCAGCCGCCAGCCCGGGTCTCCCCCAGAGGGCCACCCCGGCCCCAGCGCCACAGCACCCAGCACCAGGGACAGGCTCGCGTGGTTCGAGATGGCCACCCGGCATGGGGACCCGCCTCCCACCTGCCTCCGCACGCACCCTGCCTTCCTACAGGCTGTCCCCTAGATTGCAGTTGGGCCATGTTCCCCACGTGGGTAGGGACGGGGCCTCCCGCTGCACTGGGGACAGTCCCAGCTCCTTGTGGCGCCTGCAGGTCCTGCCCAGACCCTCCGATCCCACCCTCTCCCCTAACATGAGCTCCTGAACCCCCTCCGTCCGTCACTCAGGCACATTCCTGCCTCAGGAGCTTTGCGTTGGCAGCCGGGGCCGCGGCACCCTCCCCCCCGGTTGCTGCCCCTGTTGACTCGTACAGATGCTCGCCCCCCCCCGCCTCCGCCCTGTTTATGACAGAAAGACGCTGTGGGCTGTCCACCCGGCGGGCACTGCGAAGGCCGAGAAGCCCGAGACAAGCTCCCCTTTCCTGGGCCTTGAGGTGGCCGTCTGGGGGGGCGCCCAGCCTCCTGCCCGGGGTGCGGCCTCCAGCCAGTGAGCTCAGTTCTGAGGCCTGCCTCCCTCGCGCCTTCTCTGGGCAGCGGCACCTGCTTTCCTGGGGGGCTGGCCTGTCCCCCGGCTCCGTCCACCGCACGGGGACGGCGGGCGCTGGGCGCCCTGAAAGCCAGGCTGGAGCCCAAATCCTGAAGGTTGGGAGAAGCCCCTTACGGGGCTCGATCCCGCCCACGTTGAGATCCCAGCCTGAGTGGAGGAGCCGGACAGGTAACATGCGACCCGCTCGCAGCCCCTCCCCCGTTCCGGCCGCAGGTCCCGCGAAGGGCCCTCACCAGGAACCTAGGGAAGCAGCTGGGGGGTGGGGAGGTGGGGTCGGCCCCGGAGGCCTGGGGGGGCGTCTCGCGCGGGTCACACGGGGAACCAGCGCCGGCCCAGCAAGTGCCCAGGGCAAAGGGTCTTCAGGTGGAAAATCGCCTGGAGAACATTCTTCCCGGTGCATCCAGGAGCCTGGGGGCGTCTCCTGAGGGCGGAGGTCCCCCAGCGTCCGGTGCTTGTCGCAGGAAGCGAGGTGCACTGAGCGCGGCAAGGGGTCCCTGTCGTCCGTGCAGCCCAAGCCGGACCCCGCGGGACCGAGGCCACACTGCGGGGCCCTCCCCGCGTCCCCTGTAGGACGGGCCCCCAAGCATACGGCCCTGGTTGTCGGGGTGGCCTTCCGGGGCTTGGTCTGTGCGAAGCGGTGCCAACCTGGCCGCGAGGCGCCCCCGGTGCCCGCCTCGTGCCCAGACGCCGCGTCGGCCCGGAACCATCTCCCCGCCGTGACTCTGGCTTCTGGCTCCTTCGATGGAAATGCCACCGCCGGAGGGGGCCCTGCCCACGGCCTTGAGGAAAGTGAATGGCCCCACAGAACAGCGATGTTTGCACGTGGAAACTATAACCCAAGATAGTCAGGTCGGAAGAAAATCATTAAATGAGGCGGAAGGGCTAATGTGGCTGCAGAGCGGGGGCGCCGGGAGGGCGCGCGCGGGGAACGACGGCCGCGGGGCCACGGACGGATGTGACCACAGGTGACCCGCAGGGACCTTGGCAGCCAAGACCGCGCCGCCCGCGGGGGCACAGAAGATGCGGGTTTGGTGGAGTCTTTCTGGAAGGCAGGCGTGAGCGTCAGTCAAAGCCGGCCCCGCCCGCCCGCCTCCAGGGTCGCAGGGCGCGCGCACGCGGACGGCCGCCCTCGGGGTCACGGGTTAAGCCCGCCCGCGGCCCCGCAGCGGAGACCCGCGTGGGCCAGGCAGGTCCTCGGAGCCCCGGCAGGTTTTCAAAGGCCGACACGGAACATGGAGAGTGCGCGTGAAGGTGGCCTCGCTGTGGGAAGGGAGCGTGCCAGGGAGCGGGGACGCACAGGCCTCTGCAAGGACACGTGGTGGCGGTGGCGGCCCCCCCGCCCCTGGCCCGCCCCGCACGGTCTCCCGGGCCGGGTGTTCGGGCCTCCCTGGGGCGGGAGCTCCCGGGAAGGACCAGCCTCGGAAGGAGGAAGACTGAGGTCCACGGTTCCGGCGGCCGGGCTGGCGGGGGCAGAACGGTCCCCCTCAGGCACCAGCAACGTTGCTCCAAACCTCAGACCTCGGCGGAGCCAGCAAGTCCTTCTGTGCTGTGATCTGAATAAAACCCAGCCCGGGAAGAGCCTCCCCGCAGCCCCGCCTGCCACCTGGGCGACGACAGCCGGCCGCCCTCCCGGCACAGGTGCCCGGCAGGGCACCACCCTCTGGAAGCCCAGTGACAAATGGTGAAAACAAACTCAGACCAAACAAGAAGAAACGGCCCCACAGTCGCTAGCTAGAAAAGGTGTTTTCCTCCCATTTTATTTGATAATACATTTTCACAGAAACATGATATTATTTACAAATATACAGGTAAGAGACTGCTGGTCAAAAATCTTAAACTGAAAATGTCATCAAAAATTAATTTACAAAACCCGCCGACAGCCCGGGGCGCCCCGGGGGCGCGGGCGGGCGGGCGGCGCTGGCGCAGGCTAGCTCTCGGCAGCCCGGCGCCTCAGGACGCGCTGGTCTGCATGTTCTTGGAAGCTGCCAGCATCGCCCTCACTTTGGCCATGAGGTCCTGCACGGGGAGACACGTGGGGGTCTTGATGGCTTCCCGTGCGGGCCTGGGGGACGGACTGCGAGTGGGGACCCCGCGAGCCCGAAGGGTCAGGGGCCCATCGGCGGGTGGGGTGGGCGCAAACGGAGCCCCTCTGGGCCGGGGGAAGGGAGGGAGCCCGCGGCCGCCTTACCTGAGTTATTTTGCTCTGCACGGAGGAAACAATCGCTGAGGAGATCTGGCCGTCCTTTTCCTGAGAAACGCCCCTAGTGTGGACACAGAGAAGGTCAGGGGCCTCAAAGCTACCTAAGCATCCTACCGTATTGTCACTAGGGTCTTTGAAAGTCAACGTCATAAATACACGCTTTGCTTCTACGACTCGTGTTACGGACATCTGGAATACTGTTCGCAGCGCAAGCTGCCTCAGGAAACGTTTTCCCGCGCATATGCCGTGAGGCGCACGCGGCAGATGGGACAGCTGGACGGAAGCACCGGAAAGCCGGCTGGTCTGTGCTGCGGCTGGGACCCTCCTCCTGAACGACCCCTGAGCCCCTGTCCCGGTTCCGGGTGCACGGGCAGCTGGCGGATCTGCAGACGCGCCCTGACGGGCACGGAGACACACACACCTGTGTGGCCGCTCACGTGACAATCAGCCATGGCCTCTGAGGTCACCGGCCTGTTCTGTCAGGCAGTGAGACGGGTCCACCCCTGACTTCCGTGGCTTGGAGTGAGTGGTGCGTCGAGAGCTGGGCTCTGGGGCCGGGTCACTGCGGACGCCTGTGCCCACCTGCCCCACCATCGCGCTGGGCTCACAGCCCGTGAGAACAAGGGCACCGTCGGGCGGCTTCAGAATGGCTGCCTCACGGGGACACGTGCTTTCCCAGCAGAGCAGACAGTGGCCCGCCCGCCCCACACCCACCCTCATCTCGACGTGGGGGAGAGTCACAGAGGAGCAGGCCACGCGGAGACGCCCGGACGGGTGGGAGGCCTGACCCCAGCGCGGACAACCTCCGCGCCCGCGGGGTTACCTGGAGCGCTCCAGGCTGGAGCCCCGACTCTCCACGGGAGAGATGCTGGCCGAGTGGGCCGCGTGCCGGCGTGTGGACTGCTTGCTCGGGGACGCTGACTGGGAGCCGGCCTTGGACTCGGTCCGTGACCGTGAGCGCCTCTTCTTCTTCTTCTCGTGGGGGCTTCTGCAAGGAAAGCAGCTTCAGACACAGACAGAGGGCTCAGGAGGGGTTTCCAGCGCTTTCCACAGGACGACGAGTGGGTTCACGTGCCCACACGTGCTGACTCCTTTCACAAGTGCTGAGCAGTGTGACTCACAACAGACAGATACAGCCAAGGTCACAGAGAAGGGAATGACGGCCGCCCCCTCCGAGAAGGAGGTCTGTCCCCACCCGTCTCCAGAGGCCGGCACTCCGTGCGCACTTAGAACGCCTGAGGAGAGGGGCAGGCGTCGCTCATGCGGCTGGTCCAGTCCCGCAGACTTGAGAAGTTCTAGCAAGAAATGGAGAACTCTCTAAATCGGGTACTGCCTGCACAAAAGCTCTCCCTGCCCTGCATTTCCTGTGACCGCAGAGCCCCCCTCAGCGCCGTCTGCCCTGTGACCCTCCTGCCCGCTCCCTGAAACACACGGAAGAAAAGCACGTGTGGGAGGTGAGAGCAGCGTGTGGCCCAGACTGGCACCAAGGGCCCTTGCTCTCTGCCCCTTAGTTCCTTCAGGAAGAGAGGGGTCGCTGCTGTTTAGAAATTCCGCCCTGTCACACGTGACTGACAGGTGGCCGGCGGGTGGAGAACGTGCTTGAGAGTCTGTGTGTGGGAAGTACGGTCACAAAACGGTCACAGGTGCCCCTCCGGGTCCCACGGATGATGGGATCTCAGGAAGGTGGGAACCTGTGTGTTGTCATTGCGTAGAGTCCCAGGCCCGTGCCCACCTGGGGACGCCCCACGACCTGCCCACGTGCCCGCCCGCCTGGCCCCCGTGGTGACACACTTGGCCTGGTGAGCCAGGGCCTCGGGCGGGCAGCCGGGTGCCAGCAAGGATGACGGTGTCCACACTGGACACACACACGTGGAAACCACCCAGCACGCCTATTTTCTCAACTTGCAGAAGTTCTGTGCGGTGTTTACGTCTGCAAGCGTGTGCTCGGACCCCAGGAAGCAGCAGAGAGAACGCACCATCTGCGAGCACGTGGCAATCGCCCACGACGGTCCAAGCCCCCAGGCCGGCTCAGCCTCTGTGGTCGGCGATCCTTGCCCAGTCCTGAGCAGACTCAGCCTGACAACAGCTTGGGGTCGTGGACGAAACTTCTGGAACACCTGCCTCAGTAATGACAGAATCCCTTCTGTTAAGAACACGTGAGGGGCACTTCTCATCCAGACACACGACGGTCTCAGGACCTCCTGCGGTGCCGGCAGGTACAGACATGATGGACAGACTCCTCTCAGCATCAGGAGGCACCATTCTAGAAAGTTCGCTCCCCGCTGCCTCCAGTCACCCGGACCACTTCCTTACCCTCACAGGGACCCCTGCTCTGACCTGTCCCCTCGACAAAATACACAGAAGTGGAATCAACGCCTTGCTCTCCCGGGTCCGGTGGCCTCTGCCCCTCCCCCGCCAGGTGGCTGGAGTTTCCGCTGCTGATGCAGCACCGTGTGTCGGGCCCACCGCCACACTGCCGCTCTCTCCTGTGGACAGGCCTCCCTGCTCTCGTGCGCAGGGGCTTATGGTGAGCGCCCACGCCAGGGGAGGCGGCTCCAGCCTGCGTTTGGTCTGACCGAGGCCATGTTCGTGGGAGACCTCATTCTTCCCGTTCATGAAACGTCCTTCACGTCACCTGTCCCCCTGGTAGGCAGGGTGCCTCGCGAGTGTCTCCTGGCCTGTGGGCGCCTCTTCATGCTCTCAACCCCGCGACCTGTAAGCGCGTTTTTTAATCCCAGCGAGGCCGCATTCACCGCCTCCCACCTCCCGGGGCTGCTTCGGCGTCCGTGCCGTCACGAGGCTGCGGCTGGCGGTGTTCCTTGGAGGCCTCCCGGCGAGTCTGCAACGGGCAGCCGGCGCCCTCCAACCCCGTTCTTTGGCGAGACTCTAGCGGCTGCTCCGGGGCCTCTGTGTTTGCACACGGACCACGGATCTGGTTGCTCGCCAGTCCCTACGGGAGGCCCGTGGAGGCCTGACGGGGCCGCGCTGGGTCCATCAGTGGGAGAAGAGAACGACTGATGCTGCCGGCCACAGGCGCCACCGCCCACGCACACCCTTGCCACACACGTCCCTGTCCTTGTGCACACTTGCCGCGTTCACAGGTGCTCCTGCCCACACATACACGCCCCCTACACTTGCCCCGTCCATACGCGCCCCTGCCCACACGCACAACCCCCCTTGCCCTGTCCACACTCATCCCTGTCCACACACGCACACACCACACGCGCACACACCACACGCACACCTCTTCAGGAGCCACAGCCACGGTGCCTCACGAGGTGAGCAAAATGTTCCCTATGTTCTGTCAAGACTGTCTATAAACGGGTATCTCTTCTTCCCTGAGTGTTTGTTGAATTTTTCCTTAATATTTATTTTTGAGAGAAAAAGAGAGCATGAGCGGGGGAGGGGCAGAGAGAGAGGGAGACAGAATCTGAAGCAGCTTCTCGTCTCTGAGCTGTCAGCAGAGAAGCTGACGCGGGGCTTGAACCCATGAACTGTGAGATCATGATCTGAGCCAAAGTCGGATGCTTAACCGACTGAGCCCCCCAGGCGCCCTAAACATTTGTTAGAATTTAATGATGAATGCCATCTGGGCCTGGAGTTTTGTGGTTTTAAATTACAAATAAATTATTTGGGAGAATTATTTACATTTTCTATTTCTTTTGTGTCACAGTGGCCACTTGTATCTTTCAAGGAATTTGTCCATTTCATCTACATCATCAGGTTAACTAGAAAAGGATGTATTTCCTTATTATTCTTTTTATTGTCCGTAGGCTTTCACTCTTGATCAATCTAAAGATTTATCAATTTTTTTATCATTTTCAACGAACCATCTTTTTAGTCTTACCATTAGTCTGTTTCCCCTTTTCTTTCCCTTTTCTTTCTTTTCTTCCCCCTTTTTCTTAACAAAACTGAAGTACAGCTGACAGTTACACCGGCTCCAGGCCACAGTGATGGGCCACGTGTGACGCTGCGCTCACGAGTGCAGCCACCATCGGTCAACAAAAGAGCCACCACGGGCTGTATCCCCTACGCTGTGCCTTTCATCCCATGACCAGGAGCCTGTCGCCCTCCTGCCCGGCCAGCCACCACTGGTCTGTTCTCTGTATTCACGGGTCTCTTTGCCCATTTGTTGTGTTTTGTGCATCCCACACGAGGGACATCCGAACAAACGGGAAGATTTTACTCTTCTTACAGAAGAGAAAGACTCCACTGTGTGTACACAGCACGTCTTCACCCGCTCACCTCCGTGGACACCTGGGACCTTGCCACAGCGGGGCTGCTGTTGGTAACGCTGCTGTAAACAGGGGTGCGTGTGCTCTGCCTGAGCTCCCCGGGCACCCCAGGGTCTGTCCTGTGTCTGCTGGCCATCCACGTGTCGTCTCTGCAGAAGTGTTTGTCCATGTCTTCTGCCCATTTTTAAATTGGATTATTCATTTTTTTTGGGGGGGTGTTGAGTTTGATAAGTTTTTTATACATTTTGGATACTAGTCCTTTATCTGATATGTCATTTGCAAATATCTTCTCCCATTCCACAGGCTGCCTTTTAGTTTTGGGGACTGTCTTCTTCGCTGTGCAGAAGCCTTTTGTCTTGATGACGTCCCAACAGTTCGTTTTGCTTTTGTTTCCCTTGCCTCCGGAGACACGTGTGGAACGAAACAGCTGTCTGGTGTCAAAGAGGTTTCCTATCTGTTTTCTCCTCTAGGATTTTATAGTTTCCAGTCTCACATTTAGGTCTTTCATCCATTTTAAAAAATGGGGGGGGAGGGGCAGAGTTAGAGGGAGACAGAGAATTCCAAGCAGGCTCCACTGTCAGCACAGAGCCCGATGTGGGGCTCAATCTTGAGATCATGAACTGAGGCAAAATCAAGAGTCAGATGCTCAATTGAGCCCCCAGGTGCCCCTTTCATCCATTTGGAGTCTACTTTTGTGTCTGGCGTAAGCAAGTGGCCCAGGTTCATTCTGTCGGTCACTGTCCCACTTCTCCCAGGGCCATCTGCTACAGAGACTGTCTTTAGTCCATCGGATATTCTCTCCTGCTTTGCTGAAGGTGAGACGACCATATAATTGTGGATCCGTTTCTAGGTTTTCTGTTCTTCTTCTTCTTCTTCTTTTTTTAATGTGTTATTTATTTTTGAGACAGAGAGAAAGCACGAGCTGGGGAGGGGCAGAGACAGGGAGACAGGAACGGAAGCAGCTCCAGGCTGACAGGAGACAGCCCGACGCGGGGCTTACACTTGCAAGCGATCAGATCATGACCTGAGCGGACGTCAGACGCTAAACCGACGGAGCCTCCCAGGCACCCTCCATGTATGTCTGTGAAGAATTTGCACTTGCCGCCCCGTGCTGAGGGAACACCGTACGCACTCCGCCGGCGGGGTCCTCAGCACTCACAGCACACGCAGGCGAGCCAGCTCTGTGACCACATCCTTTCTGGATCCACGCTCTTGTCTACTTGGCCCCCAGGGGTCTCCGCTTCTGCTTGCCCTGGAGCGCACACCGGAAGGCACGTCCGTGAGCCGGTGCTCCTCCGTACCCAGCAAGGGGCTTGCGATCCTGAGAGCAAGGCTCGTGCGCTCCGCCAGCCAGGTGCCCCTCACCTCGCTGTTCCCCGGACTTGCGCGCTGGAGGCGTCTCTGCGGGCGGCTGAGCAGGGCCTGTCTCGGGCGGAGGCTAAGCGCTCGCCTGTAACTGGTGCCCGGCGCGGGCGCTGCTGACCCGATGACCGCGGTTCCTGCCCGTCTGCGCTGTCCCTGCCCTTACCCGCTTCTCTGCTTTTTCGGTTCACAAGCCGTATTTAAGGTTCTGTTTTCCATCCTCCGTTGAGTTTTCTCTTTTTCTTTTCGGTGGCTGCTTCAGGGAACGAAGACACGCACCCTCCAGTGCCAGAGTGTGCGGTGGGCTGCTGACACCCGTGCATTAGGGCCTGTAGCAGAACACTCCCACTCCCACCGGCATCCAGGGTGCGCCTGGCGCAGTGCCAAGCACGGGGGTTCAACGGCAAACCACTGCTGACTATGGGCTATTCGCTGTAACCAGACCACGGGGCGACCTGGTAAACGGGGTGCTGTGATCCCATATGTGCAAAGAGTCCCATGATTTGGACTCTTAAAACATTCAGTCCAAGCGTATCTTGATCTCCAAAACTCGGTGAAAGGAACCAAATCTCCTGGGATGAACGGCTGACCCGTGCACGGCCGGCGTGACGAAGCCCCGGTCTGGTGAAGCCCGTGTGCCAAAAAGCAGCAAAGTGCTTGGCAAACAGCAGGGCCTGATGTGAGACAGGGTCCCTGTCAAGTTAGTCCTGGCAACGGAGTGGGCACGACGGATGGAAAAGGAAACCCCAAACCCCAAAGACCACAGTGACACCAAACAAAGGGAGGGGGCGCGTGCCTTCTTTAGAGAAGGAAAGACAGAATTTAACAGCCAGCGTTTTGCTGTCACCGTCAGAACCAATTCAGCACCAGTGGATGCCCCGGCCGAGGAGAGGAGTGTGGCTATCCATGGGACGTGTGTCATATCGCTACCACCAGATTCCCTGCCTGGGGCGCACCCCACCCATGACGCCCTGCGTGGGGCGCCCCGCCTCACCCGCCCATGACGCCCTGCGTGGGGCGCCCCGCCTCACCCGCCCATGACGCCCTGCGTGGGGCGCCCCGCCTCACCCGCCCATGACGCCCTGCGTGGGGCGCCCCGCCTCACCCGCCCATGACGCCCTGCGTGGGGTGCCCCGCCTCAGCAGAGCCATCAGATGTAGCCATCACTGACAACAGGACAGACAGACATTTTTTGGTGACAGACACCTGGTGTGATGCAAAGGGGGTTATACATCACCTGCTTGCCAAAATATCCAAGGGGACCCAGCCGTGAGGACACAGTAAGACCAGTCCGAGCCCCTGCAGCGCGGCGGCCCTGGACTTGCCACAGTCACAGAACACACACAAGGGGGGCAGCCACGTGGAAGAATGTGGGCCCTGCTGCACTGAGCTGGCAGGTACACGCATAGGGATATTCACCGTATGTTTTGTTTTTTAAAAGAAAGCTTTTTATTTTGAGATGGAGGGAGAAGGAAAGGAAAGGGAGAGGGAAAGAGAGAGAATCTCAAGCAGGCACCTCCCTCTGTCAGCACAGAGCCCGACATGGGGCTCAAACTCCTGAGTTTAAAATTAAAACAATTTCAAAGCCAGAAGTCAGTGAAAGGGGCACTCAGTGATCAGCTTGTAGACATGATCCTTCAGCTGCGGGGACGCACTGTCCCCTGGACCCGGTGGACCACACAGGATTATGGCCGCCCCGGCCCAGTGGAATTAGCCACCTGCCACCACGTACGGCAGCGGCCCACAGCTGCTCTGAGCACAGGCTGGAGGGGACGCGCTCGGGCTACGGGTCGACACGTTCGGGGCACACAGGCACATGCGCCCTCTAAGGGGCCCCCCGGAGTCAGCCCCAGGTGCTGAGCCTCACTTGGTCTGTACGACTCATTAAAGCTGCAGTGAGCACACGAGTTCTCAGGATTCCGGATAAGACCAACCTCTTCTCCCGAGATCGCTCCTTTAACGCAAAGGTTAATTTGAGGGCAAAGCAAGAATGCATCTATGAGGAGAGATCTTTTGTTACGAGGAATCTATCTGAGACTGTGCCCTTCACAGCTACCAAAGGTGATGAGGGATTCCGCGTGTTCAGGGAGCACTTGCTCCAGGGACGCAGGCTGAAGCGCTCTCCCACCCCCACCACGCTGCTGCGGTGCTCCCAACAGCACGAGGCACACGCTCTACGAGCTCACACACCCCTACCTGGACCGGGTCCGCTTCCGGCTGACGCCTGGGCTGTTGCTCATCCGGTAGGCAGTGGGGACACTCCTCTCTTCTCTCCGTCTCTCGGGAGAGTGCGCTCTCCTCCGAGGGGACCGTGACCGTGACCTGGGCAGAGCAGACGAGGCGTTTTACTCTGCTGTCTGGCTAGCACCCCATCTGTCTTTCTGGGGCCCCCGCCCCCTGGCCTTACTACTTTCCTGACACAGAACCGAATCCAGACTCGGAGGTGGAGCTAGACTCTGCTCTCCCGTCCAGGACACCCGCCACAGCGATGTGCATGACACGCGTGTGGCTGGGGCAGGTGCCGCGGGCCCAGGGTCAGCAGCGCCACTCCTCCCCGACTCGAGGTCCGCCCAGGTGACCTAGGGCTGACTCAGGCCTGCGGCTTCTTGTCCTCCCTCTGGCCTCTGCGCATCTTACCCCCGTCAACAATTTTCAGCTGACATCTCTATCAGACTCACGTAAGGAAAAGGCGTGGAATCCAAGCACGCTGTTTCTATGTGTCCTGAGTGCTGGCAGTGCGGAGAAGCCAGCGCGGCATGAAGCCAGAGACTCAAAGCCTCTTGTTCACATGGGCCACTCAGCCCCTCGGTGTGAAGCCTCTCTCATTCACACTGGCTGCCTGGCCCCTTGGCATGAGCAACAAATAGGCCAAGGTGGCTCAATCTAGAACCTGCCGCCTCTTGTGGTAATTCAGGTGGCACAGTTTAAGTTCATGAGATTCTCTGGATGCAAAACCATCCATTAAAATGTTTTTCTTCCTCCTCGTGTGCCTGGAAATACACTCGCTCTATCTGTGCAGCAACGCGGGCCGCACACAGCAGCCAGGCCAGCAGGCAGCAAGGGATCACCGCTCAACTCGAGACCCTGGCCTGCTGGAGCCCAAGGCCCTCGGAGGGGGGTACCGTGATGATGGGTTTCAGACTCTTATTTTACTTTTTGTTCATTCAATGAAATTACTGTTTCAGGAAGACACACGGTAAGCAGAAACCTGGACCAAAACAAACCAATTTCTTTTCGTTCTGTTTCTATGACAACCCATTCAAAAATAATATAAAGAGTAGTTTGATTCTGCCATAAAAGATTCTACACTGAATCATTTTAATTACACTAAAACCTCCGAAATAACACTGTTGCTCCAAAGATTGGTTTATCGTCACATTCCACCCTCCCGTGTCACAGAGAAAACCCTGAGTCATCCCTGAACACCGCCCACCAGGGAACAAGCCCAGAAGCAGTCGGGCTCTGGTCTCCTCCAGCTCACCAGGGGGTGCTGGTTCTTTTCCACACCCGTCCTGAGATTCACACATGACACATTACAACGGGGACGTCAGCCAGACACCCCGACATTTTGCCAGGTGTTCCCTAAGAGTCCACTCTGCTCATGGGGTCCACCTGGGGTCCGGGCTCGCCGTCTGTGAGCCCGGGGGCCTGCGACACGGAGCCACACAGTTCGCCTTCAGAACGAGGGGTGAAGCCTGGAGCGCTGCCCCAGCGCTGCCCACGAGACCACCGCTACCAGGGGCTGTCACTGGCAGCCCCGAGGTTGGCTGGGAAGGGGCTCATCCAGCACTGGGGCCGTCGGCTCCGACAGCAACGCTGAGTGTTTAATTAAAGAAGCGCTGATGCTTTCGCTCTGTCAGGCAGGCGGCCCATGATGCTACCACACGCGTGCTGCTGCCCTGTGTGAGGTGGCTGGGATGCCGTGTCTGGAACAATCCATTGCAAGGGCCGGCCTACAAATAAAGGCAGAACAAACCTTGCTCCCTGAACGGCGGACCGCCCGTGAATAGCTTCGTACCTGTGGCAGCCCGCGCCGGCCCCCGGGCCCGCACCAAGTGGCCCGAGCCACGAAGGTCCTGGCCAGCTCCCGGGGTGCGTCCAGGGCCAGGGTGTGTGCCCCGGAAGGAGGAAGGAGAGTGGCTGGCTGCACTGGCATGCTCAGCGTCAGCCCCGGGAATCTTACGTGGGAGCAGGACGTGAAACTCATTACCATGGGGAAGAGAGTACAAAACTACGAGTTGGGCCCCAACTTGGCTGGCTACAGTCGGTTTTCAATGTTAAACAGGACTTAGAAAAAGTGTGTTTCTTCCCCAAGCAGAAGCCCTGAGGCAGCAAGCGGCTGTGTGGAACCGGCACATAATACCTTGAAATGGCAAGGCACAGATCTCCCCCTGAACCCCATGCAGATGGTGGGTATAGACCGACTCATCAAAAAGAAACACCAGAGGCGATCTTATCACATCTTTTAAAGATGATTTTGGGGCGCCTGCATGGCTCAGTCGGTTAGGTGCCCAGCTTCAGCTCAGGTCATGATCTCACGGTTCATGGGTTCGAGCCCCATGTGGGGCTCTGTGCTGACAGCTCAGAGCCTGGAGCCTATTTCAGATTCTGTGTCTCCCTCTCTCTCTGACCCTCTCCTGCTCCCTCGCTCTCTCTTGCTCTCAAAAATAAATAAAAACATTAAAAAACTATAAAAAAAGGAAATAAACTGCAAGTCTTCCTTGAAGTCGGAGTGATTAGAAAAAGATGACTTTGATTTCAAGCTTCAGTCTTACAAGATTATAGTTTACAAATACCTGCAGTCCTCATCAAAATAATGCCAGCATTTTCACAGAGCTAGAACAAACAACCCTAAAATTTTCATGGAACCAGAAAAGACCCTGAATAGCCAAGCGATCCTGAAAAAGAAAACCAAGGCTGGAGGCATCACAATCCCGGACTTCAAGCTGTATTACAAAGCTGTAATCATCAGGACAGTATGGTGCTGGCACAAAAACCCTCAGATCAATGGAACAGAATAGAGAACCCAGAAACGGACCCACAAATGTATGGCCAACTAATCTTTGACACAGCAGGAAAGAATACCCAGTGGAAAAAAGACAGTCTCTTCAGCAAACGGTGCTGGGAAAACTGGACAGCTATGTGCAGAAGAATGAACCCGGACCACTTTCTGACACCAGACACAAAAATAAATTCAAAATGAATGAAAGACCTAAATGTAAGACAGGAAGCCATCAAAATCCTCAAGGAGAAAGCAGGCAAAAACCTCTTTGACCTCGGCCGCAGCAACTTCTGACCCAAGACACTTCTGGAGGCGAGGGAAACCAAAGCAAAAATGAACTACTGGGACCTCATAAAAATAAACAGCTTCAGCAGAGCGAAGGAAACAGTCAGCAAAACTAAAAGATAACTGACAGAATGGGAGAAGATATGTGCAAGTGACATATCAGATGAAGGGTTAGTATCTAAAATCTATAAAGAATTTATCAAACTCAACACCCAAGAAACAAATAATTCAGTAAAGAAATGGGCAGAAGATATGAACACTTTTCCAAAGAAATCCAGATGGCCAAGAGACACATGAAAAAATGTTCAACATCACTCATCATCAGGGAAATACAAATCAAAACTTTGATGAGATACCACCTCACACCTGTCAGAGTGGCTAAAATCAACAACACAAAAACATAACATGTTGGCAAGAATGCAAAGAGGAGCCCTCCTGCGCTGCGGGAGGGAATGCACACTGGGGCAGCCCCTCTGGAAAACAGTGCGGAGGTTCCTCAGAAAATTAAAAATAGAACTACCCGACGACTCAGCAACTGCACCACTAGGTGTTTATCCAAGGGATACAGGTGTGCTGTTTCGAAGAGGCACACGCACCCCAATGTTCACAGCAGCGCTACTGACAACAGCCAAATTATGGAAAGAGCCTAAATGTCCACTGACAGATGAATGGATAAAGAAGGTATGGTGTACACACACACACACACACACACACACACACTGGCGTATTACTTGGCAATGAAAAAGAATGAAATCTTGTCATTTGCAACTACGTGGATAGAACCAGAGCGCATTATGGTAAGCAAAGTTAGAAAAAGACTTATCATATGACTTGACTCATAGCTGGAATTTGAGAAATAAAACAGATGAACGCAAGGGAAGACAAGCAAAAACAATATAAAAACGGGGAGGGAAACAAAACATAAAAGACTCTTAAATAAATATAGAGAACAAAAACGGGATTGCTGGGGGGCTGTGGGAGGGGGGTGGGCTTAAATGGGTGAGGGACACTGAGGAGTCTACTCCTGAAATCACTGTTGCACCATATACTAACCTGGATACAAATTAAAAAATAAGTTAATTAATCAAAAAACAAAACAAAGAAACAATAAAAAAATTACCAATAAAATACCTAAATCATTAAAGCCAATCTTATTTTTAGGCAGTAAATAAAGCACATGAGTCTTCATTCCACGTAAGACAGAGAACCTAGGGTGGTATAAAAATAAAAAACAGAAAAAAAGTCTTATATTTTACTAAATGATGACTTAGCATTTTTTAAAAATTTATTTTCGAGAGAGCATGAGCCGAGGAGGGGCAGAGAGCGAGGGGGACACAGAATCTGAAGCAGCTCTGGGCTCCGAGCTGTCAGCACAGAGCCCGACGCGGGGCTTGAATTCACAAACCGTGAGATCATGACCTGAGCCGATGTCAGATGCTCAACCGACTGAGCCCCCAGGCGCCCCTAATCAATGTTGATTTAAAACGCTAAACACCGTGTTGTTGTAACGACTGTGCCTTCTGAGAAACAACATACTGGTTTTCGAAACTAAAGATTTTCTATGACTGAGTCACTTCTAGAGAGCCAGAGTCGCCTACACCTCGGCCAGACTGTGTTCTTGGACTCCAGCCACGCAAGCGTTCCCTGCATTAACACGCAGATCGCTTCTGATGGAAAGGGGCGCTGAAACCTGACTTTCTACCTCTTACACAGCACTTTGGTCACGTAACGCGTGAGAGAAAACGTGTTCCACTCGCAGTGTCCCGCTGCGAGAGGGGCCATGGGGCACCCACAGCAGGCAGCGGTCCCTATGAAACAGCCACTCCGGCTGTGCGCCAGGATCAAGAAACAAGCCTGGCAGGTCCTGTGTAGACATTGTGTCTGCGATGGGTGATTCTGTCTGAAAAGACAGACAGTTAAAGAAAAAATCACAACCGTCTCATCAGCAATGTCAATATTTGGTGACGACGTCACTATTTTCCACGTGTCAACAACTCATTTACCAACCACACCGTGCGTATTGGGCCCCGTGGTTTCAGCGCGGCCAGAGCCTGGACTGAGCAGGGTCGGGAGCCGCAGACAGCACACGCGGGACTCCCAGACACGGTTGGTTCACTACTCGCAGGCCAAGCAGACGCAGGACTCCCGCGGTGGCGGGCAAGCTGCCAGCCCCTCTGCACAGGCCCTGGGCTGTGGGACAGCTGCTCTCTCCTCCGGGCCTGGGCCCAGAGCTCAGGGGGTCTGGCTTCAAAAAGCATCCTGGTCACATAGGAGTTTTCAAGGCAAAACATCATGGAAATCCAGACACTTTGAAGGGCTTATTTCATAGTATTATTTTCAGTGTTTTCTAATGAAGTTGCACTCTGCCTCTATCCTACGTGAACTGCAACATCAAGTACCAAAGATCTGACTGCTTTAGTGAACTTAAAAGTTAGCCGCTATAACTCCGATCAGCTAAAAGTATCGTGGAAGGGCACCTGGGTAGCTTAGTCGGTTGGGTGTCTGATTTCGGCTCAGATTATGATCTCACGGTTTGTGAGTTTGAGCCCGGTATCAGGCTCTGACAGCTCAGAGCCTGGAGCTGCTTCAGATTCTGTGTCTCCCTCTCTTCTCTGACCCTTCCCTGCTCACACTGCCTCTCTCTCTCTCAGAAATAAATAAAAACATTTAAAAAATTAAAAGTAAAATAATAGTATTGTGGAGATGCTACCCCAGTCTTTGAGATTGAAGCACTTGGAGGGTAACAGAAAACTCAGCCCCTGTGACGTCTAGTTTTAACCATAGGTCAAATTAGGGCGAAGCTGGTGTCTGACACCAGAGAACTAACTCATATGCAGAAAGTTTGTAATTTATTTAATTTTTTCTTGTAACTCAAGGTTACACACTAAGGATTAGGATTTTGCTAACATAAATATTTTACATATATGAAATATACTCGTATATTAAATACGTAAATCTAAAATCTATTCTAAAACGATTACTTAAAAACATATTAAAATAACATATAAAGTGACTAACTCTATTAGAGACAAAAAGAACATAAAATCTGGAATCTTTTTTTTATTAAAAATTTTTAAATTTTTAAAAAAATTTTTGAAAGAGAGAGAGACAGCGTGAGCAGGGGAGGGTCAGAGAGAGAGGGAGACACAGAATCTGAAACAGGCTCCAGGCTCTGAGCTGTCAGCACAGAGCCCGACACGGGACTCAAACTCACGAACCGTGAGATCATGACCTGAGCTGAAGTTAGCCGCCCAACCGACTGGGCCACCCAGGCGCCCCTCTTTTTTTTTTTTTAATGTTTATTTTGAGACAGAGCATGAGCAGGGGAGGGGCAGAGAGCAAGGGAGACAGAAAATTAGAGGTAGGATCCAGGCTCTGAGCTGTCAGCACAGAGCCTGACGCAGGACACCAAGATCACGACCTGAGCAGGAGCTGAAGGCCTAACAGAATGAGCCACCCAGGTGTCCCATAAAACCTAGAATCTTAAAATTCCAAGTGTCAGACAAACACTCCAGTTTGGGGCCAGGACGCCACCCTTCTCCCAGCTGGGGATGGGCCATGTCTCCTACCGTATTTGCTGAGCACTAGATGCCAGAGCAGAACTCATCTCTGATAGTAAAGACAAGACAAGAGAGGCCTTCAGAGCCTCCAGACCAGGGATGAGGAGCGAACTGCGTTCTGGCATCAGAGCCCCGTGGCCAAGGGCAGACGTAGCTGTTTGGAGGGCTCGTCAGAAAGAACTCTCTCAAAAACCAAACTTTAAAATGCTTTTATAGGGGCGCCTGGGTGGCTCAGACAGCTGAGCGTCCGACTTCAGCTCAGGTCATGATCTCACAGTTCGTGAGACTGAGCCCTGCGTTGGGCTCTGTGCTGACAGCTCAGAGCCTGCTTCGGATTCTGTGTCTTCCTCTTTTTCTCTCTGTCCCTCCTCTGTTCACGCTGTCTCTCTCAAATATAATAAATAAACATTAAAAAAATAAAATGCTTTTATATCTACATACACGTTCCTGGGGGCATCGCAACATTGAAACCATGTCAGCAAAGTTGTTCATTTTACAGAAAACGACAAGGTGTGTGGGTGTCTGCATCTGCGCGTGTGGCACGTGTGTCTATGCGTATAAATATGAGTGTCTGTGTGGGGTGTGTGTGTAATGATAGAACTCCTAAAGCACTATTAAAATTGCAGACACCAAGAATCAAAAATCATTTATCGTGTGGACAAGTCCAACTTCACTGTTGATGAGTTAGTGTAAATACTTGTCAAGCCTCGGAGGGCTGGTCTGGGTAAAAACAGGAAAAGCATGTTGTTTCCAAGATATGTTCCGGGAGACAAATGTGCATGAGCACACTTCGTTTTAAGCATAAAGAAGTACAGGCATCTCCCTGGGAAAGGAGATCCAGCATCAATTACAGCAGACAGATGAGACCCCGCCAGTCCAAGCGTTAGGCCAGAGACAGCAGGCCAGGTCCAGTCAACACTTAGTATCAGATCGCAACGTGACATGCTTTCCAAACCTCCTGTAAACCCCTTGAAAAACAAATAAAAAACAAGACAAACCCCCCCCTGCTTTACTAAACAGTAAATTCTGTGACTTGTTAAGGGTCACGTTTATACTGTGGCTTGAAATCATAATCTGCTCTCTGAGACACCGTGTGAAGGTGGTTTCCACTTAAACAGAGCCTCTTGGTGGGAGGTCTGGACACAAAGCTGCTGACACACAGACGGGCACCCCCGTGTCCCCCTCCCTGCACACATGTGCAGGTGCTGCGCAGAGGGGCTGCACACACCCCAGCGGTCGGCCTCTCTTCCGTTACAACATTTACACACACAAAAGGAATTAGCCTGGGAAAGTCCACTCATTCAAACAAACGACCCCCACCCCTGTGAGTTTTCACACACAGAAATGTGCTGGGCTTGCCTCAAAGATGTGTTAACATTTAAATAAATCTATTTTTTAAAAAACTGTCAGTAGCTGGTGAGCTTTGGAGATTAAACAAAAGACACCTCGCCAAGACCTCATCTGGATTTGCAAGCCGATGTACACGCGAGCACTTGCCAGCCTGCTGCTCTGGAGGAGGACCCGGCACCCACGCCACACCCGTGCATGAGCGCAGTGCACACCCACCTAGAGCGCCGTGCCGTCCGGTAGGCACTGGGCAGACAGTGCTTGGCCTTTGAGCGGGACCTGGGCCTGGATCTGGATGACGAGTGGTGCTTGGGGGAGCGCGATCTTGTCCGAGATCGCTTTTTGTGCTTCTTCTTCTTCTTCTCTCTCTCTTCTTCTCTTGCTGGGTCTCTGCTTCTGCTAGAGGACCCTTCCGGGGCTTTGACGTCTGAGCTCGGCAGAGGTCTGCCTCCAGTCAGCAGAGGACAGGGCGCGGAACTGGTTTCCTGGGAACACAAGAAAATATCCGGATGTTAAGAAGGAAAACAGGACTTTTTTTTTAATAAATATCTTATTTATTTCTGAGAGAGAGAGAGGCAGCATAAACAGGGGAGGGTCAGAGAGACAGGGAGACATAGAATCTGAAACAGGCTCCAGGCTCCAAGTTGGCAGTCAGCACAGAGCCCGACATGGGGCTCGAACCCACGAACCGTGAGATCATGACCTGAACCGAAGTCGGACGCTCAACCGACTGAGCCACCCAGGCGCCCCGGAAAACAGGACATTTTTAAAGTGCACATTTGTAAAGTTTCAACTTTGGGGTGAAATTTTTCACACATGATTGACACCAATAATGTACTAACATCTAGAGAAGACCACGCCCCCTTTCATGGCTCTAAAACATCTCCCTGGTGTCTCCAGGGAAACGGTGGCTCTGCAGACGCCAGGAGTATAAGCGATGGTCTCCCAGGACGGTTGCTCACCAACCCCTGCTGGCGGTGCTGGATCTGATGTCGGGAACGTGGCTCCAAGGACAATGAGTTAAGAGAAGAGCCGCACTGGCACCTTCATAAATAACTGTGACTTTGCAGAGAGATTCTTACTCCTCCAGTGTGATTAGATTTTCATGAATCTCTACACCAATCTGAAAATAATTTTTAAAGAAGACCTGAATGAAAAGACATTCCTCTTTGATTTAAAGAATTCTCTGTCAAAAGAAAAAACCCTTCCTTCTTTCCTTCCTGCATCTGTGAGTTGATGGATATTAATTACACCTACTATGGTCATGATTCTGCTGCGCACCTAAGTGAAGTCACGGTCCTGAGGACGTTGCACATGTGTGGTGCTGCAGCCCAGTCCCAGCTCGGCAACCCCGGGGGGAAAACAGCTCACCGTGATCCGTGGCCAGGCGCTCAGGGCACAAGTCAGGCTGGACACGTGCTCACTCGGCACAGAGCTGCACTCGGCACACTGCTGTCCACCATCAACGCCCTCACCTGAGGGGGCCCGACGCAGAGAGAACGCCCACTGCCGGGGTCACCGGCACACAGCCCCGGAGGCGGTGACCCCTCGGCCGTGAGCCTCTCCAGGGCGACCCCGTCTCTAGAAATCCCTTCTAGAGAGCACCCGCCCCAGCGTGCAAGATGCAGGCCGAGGCCCGTGTCACAGCCCTCTAACGGCGGGTTCCACGGGGCGCAGCGGGGTGAAGCGGTGCTCGGCCGTTAAAAACCAGAGTAATGCCACTTCCACTGACATTAGTTTGTCCACGTTATATTGTAAAACAAAGATATAGTTTACCAAAAAAATGCCCATCAAAACTGGAACCCCCGAAACCTTGTCTCACTGACTGTCCCGGCGCCCGGGGGCTGCCCACCCCTGGTCCCCGACAAAGGTCACTGCAACCCCATCTAAATGGGCCTCACCCACAGCCACGAAACACCGCGCACCCCGAGACGCACGGAGATCCCTTGGATTTATGACCGCGCGCCTTGCGGGTTCGGCCGGCAGACGGGGAACAGGTCTGAGCAGGCGCTGCGGGGGGTGGGTCGGTGTCACTGTGCGGCCGCCCCTTCCTCCCTGCGTCCCTGTGCTCGGCGGGGACACGGCCGACACGGGCGGCGCCCCCTACTAAAGCTCCTCTTTTTTCTTTGGCTTGGAAAGGAAAGGCAAGACGCTCATCCAATGAGATGCGCTTGGGGCTCGGCCCTCCTCCAATGAGACGCGGTCGCACCTCGGCCCTCCTCCAACGAGACGGGCTCGCGCCTCAGCCCTCATCTAAAGAGATACGCTCATGCCTCGGCCCTCATCCAATGAGACACGGTCGCACCTCGGCCTTCATCCAATGAGATGCGGTCGCTCCTTGGCCCTCATCCAACGAGAGGCGCTCACGCCTCGGCCTTCATTCAATGAGACGCGGTTGGACCTTGGCCCTCATCCAATGAGAGGCGCTCGTGCCTCGGCTTTCATCCAGAGGCGCCTGTGCCTCGGCCCTCATCCAATGAGACGCGGTCGCACCTCTGCCTACATCCAATGATACGCGGTCGAGCCTCGGCCCTCATCCAACGAGATACGCTCGCGCCTCGGCCTTCATCCAATGAGAGGCACTCATGCCTCGGCCCTCATCCAATGAGACACGGTCGAGCCTCGGCCCTCATCCAGTGAGACGCGGTCACACCTCGGCCCTCATCCAACGAGATACGCTCGCGCCTCGGTCTTCATCCAATGAGAGGCGCTCATGCCTCGGCCCTCATCCAACGAGAGGCGCGTGCACCTGTCCTCCGGCGGCGCGCGGAGCCCGAGAGGCTGGAGAACAGCTCGCCCTGTCCCAGGCGGTTCCTTTCACGTCTAGTCACCCAGGAGCCGGGAGCCACTGGGAGAAAGGCCGAGGCCCTGCTTGGTGCCCGTTCTGGTCCTCACGCCCCGTCTTCCACGGCGCCACGATGCCCGCTCGGGGGGGCCCATCTCAACACGGCAAGGAACCAGCCTCAATGTCGGGCGCCCTGCGTCCGCTCTGGCACCAGTCAGGACCCGTCCCCGAGCAGGGTTTTGGGCCCAGAACGCGAACACCGCGCAGGACGCTCGGCGGCTCTGGAGGCTGGACGGGGGTGCCGCCGGCCCGCGTCCTGCTGCGGGCACGGCCCGGGTGTGCCAGGGGCAGGCAGCGCTGCTGCTGCGCCGTGGGAAAGCCGGCCTGGGGCGCGTCTTCAAACTCCTGAGAAATGAGGGACACACGCGGCACGAAGGGTGAGACTGAAGGCGGGGACAGCCCGCGGCCCGTGTGACAGCCAGTGGGCACTCTCCAGGGCCCCCAGGGGGGCGGAGCAGGTGGCGCTGCCCAGCACCGGCACCGGAGGCACACAGGGAGGGCTCGAGGCAGCTCCCCGCTGGCCCGAGACCCCCATCTCTGGGCACCATTAGGGTTTCTCTGCCTGTGGCGGCCGCACACCACTGTGCTTCAAGCTCACTGCTCCCTCTCATGCAACAGGCTCATCAAACCAACATTTTCAAAATATTCCTCGTAATCAACTCATGAAATCTACTTATTCTAATAAAATGATCATCCTTCACTATTAAAGTGGAAATCAGCGAGTATGGGGCCTCTGCCCAACTGAATGGAAAGGATTCACTGTGATGACCTCAGCTTACAAGTACCAACAACAGAATACTTAGCAATCCAGTAATTAGACTTGAGAATGAAAAAATAGAGTAACAAACACCACCCATGCAGTCGCTGCAGCCCAGCAGCACGTCCCAGGGCATGGGCTCTGTGTCCGCACAGGTCAGGGACCCCGGCAAGCAGGCCGCCCCCCTTCAGGAGAACATGAGCGGTGGACGCCTGCCCCCTCCGCAGCCGGGCACCCGCTCCCCTACCTGTGCAGACACTGTGTGGGCACTGGCCCTTTGTGCCCCCCGCATCCATGAATGCTGAGGAGCTCTGTCTGAACAGGAGACAGACCAGAACGTTCCACCTCCTTGGTGATCACGCCAGGTTGAAAGAGAAGCACACGACCCAGCTCGAGCCGTCCGGAACTTCCACAGGGTGTGGAGCGAGGAGGCCCGGGCTGCGGGCGGCGCAGCGGGAGGAGGAGCCCGGGGAGGAGGGGGTGCGTGCCTGGGGAGGAGTCCTCGGGGCGTCGCTGCTCTCAGCACTCAAGAGTGCGAGCTGGGGGCAGTGGGGCAGGTTGTGACACATGCAATCAAAGCGTGGCTGGCATGGCAGCCATAGGATAAGACACCCGGCCAGCTGTGCAGTCTGCACCCTGCTGCAGCGGCGGAAACGCTGTGTCCCCTTCGGGCAGCCATCAGCCACATGTGACTACTCAATGCCTGTAACGTGGCTAGTATGATTAAGAACCTGAGTCTTGAATTTTACTTAATTTTTACTAAGTTACATTTAAATGACCATGGATGGCCAGTGGTACCATACACCATACTGGACAGTGTGTGTCCTCAAAAATAATGACTCTGCACATAAATGCGGTTTCTGACTGAACCAGAAAGCTCCCACTGCCTGGCTCACACACCTCGAGACCAGAACTCACCTGCGGCCCCACCTCCCTGTTCTGCTTGCAGAAGGTACCGGGCTGAGCCGCCCTGCGGGAGGGTGCCCACAGGTGAGCGTGCAGAGTGCAGGAGGGGCGCCCAGGGGTGCACGTGCGGCGCTGTGGGAGGGGCGCCCCTGGGTGCGGGTGCAGGGCTGAGGAGGGGCACCCACGGGTGCAGGCGCGGGGCTGAGGAGGGGCACCCATGGGTGTGCACAGGGCGGCACCGAGCGGGGCGGCCTCCTGGGGTGGAACGTTAACACTCCAGCAAAGCTATCAGAGCACAAGCTGCCACGGGGGAAGCAGGGCACAGGGCGGTCTGAGTGGTGTGTGTGAGAAATCGAGAGAATTTCAAGACTGTCCTCGCACCCCCCCTTCAGTAACCCCAGAAGACGCGAATCAGGCCCCGCCCACAGCGAAGTACCCACCCATGAAGCAGCACAGAGCGAATCAGTCCCGTCCTGCTGCAGAAAAATGAACTGCTCAAAAGCAGATGAACATCTATCTTTGCATAAAATCTCATTTGTGAAATGACACTACAGTCAACATAAAATGGGACGATTCTACATACGCTCTGGCATGTCAGACTCAGAAACGCATCCTTTAAAACCGCACATTCAAACCTCCGTCTGTCATTCTCGCTGCGCATGCCCTCTCTACTGCAGCGATCCCGCTGCCCTGATCTGAGTGCGGTGCTCTCTCCCAGAGGACTCTGTGCGTCCCCGCGGTGGTCGCCACTGCCTGGGCCTGCCATCGTGTCCTGCCTCTGACACCATGACCGCCGTGGGCTTCCCGTGGAAATGCGGCTCTGCCTCCTCCGCTTCCCAGCCTGGTCCTGGCACATGGCTGCCACCCCACCGCCCTGCCCGTGCCGGCTCCTGCACCGCTCCCGCACCGCCCGGGGGGCCCCGCCGGTCAGAGCTGCCTCAGCGCGAGGCACTCACCGCCACCACTTGAGTGTCTTTGGTCCTGGAGGGTCCTCCCGATGTGTCAACTCTCCACCATTACCAGGGTTCCCCAAGGCCCTGTCCGAACGCCCTCTCTGCAGGCCGGGTGCCCCTCTGCCTCCCGGAGGCCCAGGCACCACCCACGTGCTCATCTGTGTTGGCTGCTCTGAGCCCTGCAGACTGTCCGGGGGGACGAATGGGACCACGTGGGCATTTGGATAAGACACAGGCTTCTAATCCATCTTCCAAGTGCCTCAGCGCGTGCAAACCGGCTCAGCACACGCGGTTGACTTCTGTTCCTACCTCCCTGCAGACTCTTGTTCGGCCTGTAAACCCGGCAGGATCATTAACTTGAACAAACTGCTGGTGTCTAAAAGGTGTCCTGAAACGTGCTGTTACTGTGCAAGTGACTACATAACGCAACAGGGGTTCAAATCAAAGACCGCTGGTTTCTCTTCACTCTGGATTAAGAACACACACCCCAAGAGTGAGGTGTTCACAGGGGTTTTTAAGCACTACTTATGTATACTTTTCTATCTCACAGACTGCTTCACAACGTAATGTCCACGCCAGTAAGCACGAACATGTAACACGCCGCCCGACAGGCAGCTCGGCCAGTGCACGCGTGAGCTGCGGTGCGGCCCCGGTGGCCGTGGGAGGGTGGCAAGGTGCCTGACCCGGTGAGTGTGCCGTGTCCAGCTGTGTTCCTCAAACTGCAGTAGTTCTAAGTGGTACAGGTTCCAGTGGACAAAGAGAGAAATGTCTGGGACACTGGTGACGCAAGAGAGGTAGACAGCCAGGAGGGAACGAGGGGAGGCTCTGGGGGCTCTCCAGGGACAGGGGACGAGGACGTCACTCAGCCTGTAAAGTCCCCCAAGGTTAACACACATGGTAACCTCACAGATGCCGTCTTTCTGCCCAGCAGATGGAGAAGAATCAAAGGCTGGTGGTAAGCGGTATTGCCGGGGGTGTGGAAGCAGATATTTAAAAGCATTTCCAGAGTCCAGCGTCCACCCTATGGACACGCACACTGAAGCGAGCGTGTAAGACAGGACCCAGGCTGAGAGCAGCACTGTGGTCATGGTAGCGAGGCCCCGGGACAAGCATGCACGCCCACCACTGACCGGGTCAGGTTAAGGGCTGGTGTGGGAGAGGCCGGACAGTCACTCATCCAGTGACTACTCAAGGAGCATGACCCCGACGTGGACAGAAGCAGCCCTGCAGGGAGTGAAAAACCAGCATGATGTGTAGGGTCTGGTCCTGTTACTGTGACATCTGAACCTACACACAGAAGTAGATCTGTGGGTTCGCGAGAACCCACAAAGGATGAAATGCAGCGGACACACACAATGGAGTGTTACTCACCTTGAAAAAGGACATTCTGTGAAGTGGAGTAAGGAGGTCCCAGGAGAACAAACACTGCAGGATCCCACCCACACGGGGCCCTGCGAGCAGCCCGGCTGACAGACACGGACAGCAGAGGCCTGGGCGCCAGGGGGCCCATGGTTGACGGGCCAGAGTTTTGTTTGGGAAGATGAAAAAGTCCTGGTCATGGAGGGCAGTTGACAGTTGCGCACAAGGGGAGTGTGTTTCGTATCACGGAATCATGGAGCGGGGTGGGGGGGGTTTCAAAAGGGCTAAAAATGAGGGGCCCCTGAGTGGCTCAGTCAAAATCCTGCCTGGTCTTTACGCGGCCCCACACACGTCCGCTCACACAGAGCGGGGGCGCTGCCCGCTCCCACTGGGCCGACCCCCAGATCTCAGGACCCTCCGTGCACGACAACCTTACTCCTGCTCAGTGGGGGTGGGCGCGCTGCTCTGTGGGTGAGGTGCACGCGCAACAGAGCACGCGGGCAGAGCAACCTGTCCCCAGAAGCTGCTTTAGACTGAGATACCTTCCAGTTGAATCCTGGTTGTGACAACTGCCAATGTGATTAAAGTATTTCTGTTTCAAAGCAATTAGACACTTACTGGTGTCTGCTACTACGTCGCACCCTTGTTCAAATCGTGTAGGAGCTACGATCTCTCCCACTAGATGCACAAGAAGATCCACCAGTTGATGAACCAGGAAACACAAACACCCATTTCTATGTATTACAGATTTAAAATACACGCTGGAAAACCAGGAAGCCGGGAGAGGCCATGTAGAAGGAGAAACAGGAGAAAACCAGAAGGCGAAGCCTGTCTCGTGCCCATAGGGAGAGAATTCTCCGGTTGCGGCAAGGCCACACGGCAGGTGGGTAAAAAACCGTGTTGACGATGAGGCATTCTGGCCCTGACAGAGTCTGCATTCAAACACAGCGTCGCTGGAAAACGGATGCGTGTGCAGCACCGGCTGATTCCACACACGCAGTGGTTGTTACCTAAGCCTCTCACCTGCCGCACAAACGACACGGGACAACGCGGAGAACTAACGAGGCACACCAGGGCCCCTGCGACCACGCCCCTGCCACACACACCACTCTGCTGCTCCATCCTGGCCACCCCTGCAGCTGTCACCGCAGCGTCAGGGCTCCCCAAAGTCCAAGACTGGGGCCCACACCCGGTGGCCTGCCTCGGGGACACAGGGAGAGGAGCACAGGTAGTTGTGTCCCGGAGTCCCCTGGGCGCCCCCCACACCCCTGCAGGCTCGAGGCGGGTCGGAGGACAGCCAGCAGGAGGCTGCCCATCCTGCCGACCCGGGCTCCTGGGTCCGAGGCCGCCTGCCAGCCCTGAGGGCTCCAGACTGACTCCTGAGGGGAGACGGCAGGCTTGGCCTTCGACAGGAGGAGGGAGGCTGTCTGCCGTGCAAGACGAACAAACCAAGCAGCTACGTGTGGCCAAAATCTGTTTCGAGTCACGGCCCTAGACTCTCAGAGATGTCAACGCAACAGGGGGCGAGTGCGGGGCCGCTTCCACGTTCCGGGAAGGCCAACTACAAAAGACGCTCTGGGGACACTGGTGTGTGGAGGTGCTGAGCTCGTGGGAGCGGAGGGCATGTGCAGGGGGCGCGTGCAGGGGCGCGTGCGGAGGACGCCACTGCTCTCTCGCTCGGGAAGGGGTGGGCACGGCGGGCACAGCTAACAGCCCGTCCGCAGAGAAGACGGAAGCGACCGCAGCTTAGTTTTCTTTCGAATTCTAGTACCAATGTTGACGTGGACGCGAGATGTCACAGTCTTGCTCTGGGCCAGTCTGTCCCCAAGTCGATGTGTCCCCCCAGGGAAGCCCAGGGCCCAAGGTCCCCTCATGGGGGTCTTCCCCACACTCACCTGCTCTGACCTGCAATGCTGATGTGGACCTTAACTCACCTCTACGTTGAAAGGATTTTCCTCGACTTTTCCAACTTCTGCTTCTGGCAGAGGATTTTTTAAGGTTTGTAAAAACAAGGCTGCTTTCCTTTTACGTTCTGCTTGAAGCTGCTTCTCCTTCGATTCCTTGGACGCCTGGGCCAGCTTCTCCCTGGCGGCAGCTGCCAGTCGGTCCTCCAGCTTTTGCTTCGCTTAAGGAATAAACAAAGAAAAAAGTGATGTTTACAACAAATGCTACTCTATTAATAACTCGCTGTCTTCGCTTTCACAAGCAGTGAAAGGGTCACAAGATACAATGAGGTTATTCTAAAAGATTAGTAAGACTCAAATTTCAGGATAAGGAAACAAATCAGGCAAGCTGAATTTTAAGATAATTAGCTCATAATGCTTACTATTACTATTTTAAGTATGTCACCTTCAAAATCACAGTTGGAAGACTGATGGGCTTCCATAAGAGGGAGGGCTGGAGTCACGGAAACCTCCGAACGGCTCTCATGAACACATGTCCCCAGCGCTCATGCCCGGCAAGGAGGGCGGCATTAGAGCACCACCCGACACACGGCCCTGTGCGTGGCAATATGTGCGGAACGGGGCGCGGTGCGCTGGCCTGAGCCTGCTGAGGGGAGACCTGAAATGCTGTGTCATCTGCGCACGTGCAGGAAAAGCAATGTCCAAGGACCAGTTAGGACAGGTAGAAACTGCTAACTCAGGACTTAATAAACTACTGTAGCGCCGACCGGAGTTTGTTTAGGGGGAAGAGACCGAGAGACACCCGCACGCACACTGCGGGTGGTATGGGGGTCGCCGGTGGCCAGGCCGTGACCTGTGAAGACGATCCCCAGCCTGGAAACCAGCTCTGGCCGCGTCCTCTCCAAGGGTCTGCCAGCTCCGCGGGCAGACGGCCTCCCAGGAGGGCATCTCCACTTGGGTGTGTTACCCCAGCTGGGAACACAGGCTGAGCATTTGGCGCAAGGTGGCACTCCGAGCGCCAAGGCTCCGCCTCCCCCCCCGGCCCCTGAACGAGCTGCCGGGGGCACTGTGTCTGAGGCTTAGGAAGGGCAGTGCCCGCTACTCTGAGGTCTCTCTGTGTGCGCCAAGCACCACCCGCCCCCAGGTCCTGCCATGCTCCGGCTGGGGGCTCAGTCCCGGCACTGCGGGCTTAGGAGGCGAGGCCTGTGTTATGTACTGTCTGCCTTTCGAGAAGGTGTAAAATGTGCTGACAAACCTTGCTTCGCCTCCAGCTCCTCCTGGGTAAGTTGAGGCCGCTTCTCCTCAACAACTGCACAGGGCGGGGCGACTGCTGGGGTAGTGTTTGCGGCGCCACTAGAACTTTCTTGGCCTTCTTTGCCTTCTTCATCATCATCACTGTCATCATCTAGCTTAACACGGTTTTTTTCCAGGGGAAGGAGGTCATTTTCTTTGGCCTTGATCGCAAAGCTTATTGGAGCAAATGAAGCTATTGGGAAAAGGGAACACGGTGACGCACGTTTAGGTACCTGGAGGCACAGAGCAGAACCCCCGCGGCCCCGCCATCCACGCGAGCAGCAGCTGCTGGGTGGCATCCCCACGGCAGCCCCATCTCACGCCCAGAGGGCTCTGGGGGCAGCGGTAATGCCTGTATCATCAAATGGGGCCGTTTAAACGCACACCAGGCGCGGGGAGGCTGGTCCGCCACGCACGCCCGGTGGGGGATGAGAGCAGAGCGCCAGCAGGGCCGCTCCACTGGCAAAGGGGCACTTCCTTTTGGGGCTTTCCTTCTTTTTTGGGCTCAGCACGTGGCTGAGTTTGCACAAGTCAGACATACGATGCGGCTCCACTGTAAAAGATGCTTCTAACCCCCCAGCTGGACACGGCGGCCCTCCCCACGCAGCAGCAGTTACAGGGCTCACGCCTCTCTTCCGCAGCTGGCCGGCGCCCACTCTGGGCCTGAGCCCACCACTCCGTAGCCCTAACGCCTTCACCCCCTGCTTCCCAAACCCAGGTGGCTCGGTGCTCTCCCCTGGAACATGTGGGAACTTGAGTAAGAGAAATACAAAGGCCCAAGAGGAGAGGGTCTACCCCGCCCCCCACCCACTCAACATGCACTCATGGACGGGGTCCGTCTCCTGCAGCCACTGCGACAAGCCGGGTTCTAACTACACCCAACTGGTTGCATTGAGATACTTCACTTTCAAAAACCATGAAATATTACTCATGAAGGATATTCAAGTAAACGACGAGAGGAAGGGAAACGAAGGGCAGTACAAATAGATCGCTCCGAGGAGGGGCAGGGTGGGTAGGTGCACTCCACACACCACACTGTTTTTACATGTGCTTGGATTTTCCATAAGAAAACAAGGCAGGTTCTAGAAGGGCTGCATCAGCTGGTGACTGCAGGTGGGGAGGGACGGCCCAGCAGGCCCCCAAGGGTCCCACCGTCTTTCCCGGCTCCGGAGCCACACAGGCCTTGCAGGATGCAGCTCCGCCAGATCTCTGAAACACACCAACGCTTTTGTTCGCAAGCACCCTGAGCCAGAGCACACCCCGATGCTAAACGCTCGGAAAGGCACAGCTGTTAAGTCAAATGGAAAATCGGCTTTGGACTGACGGTGCGCTGCGCCCGCTGCAGGACAAGCCCTGAAAACAGCACACGGGGTCACGAACACGGTCTGCTGGAGTCAGAACTAACCACGGAACCACGCTTCTGTTACAAACAGACCCATGTTTTGGAGAATCTCTAAATCATGTACCGCTGAAATACCATGACACAGGGGACTAGCCTGCAAAGCACTCTGGGGAGGGGGCGGAAGGGTGGAAGGCCAAGGGCATGCCCAGCCTGGGGCTGGCTGTGGGGGCGGGGTGGGGTGCTTCTCATAACGCACTGCTTTTGTATATCTTGAAATTTTCCACCATGAATATGATCTTGTTAATATACAGGGTTGACAAAACTTAAAAAGCAAAAAAAAAAAAATTCACTTAAATGTTAATCAAAATTGCTCATTAACTTGGGGCTACGGAATTACATCTCAAAATACCTTTATGGTTTATTTATTTATTGAGAGAGAGCGAGTGAGTAAGCATGCAGGATAGGGAGGGGCAGAGAGAATCCCAAGCAGGCTCCACACAGTCAGCGCAGAGCCCGACTCAGGGACAGAACTCAAGAACCACGAGATCATGACCTGAGCAGAAATCAGGAGTCAGATGCTTAACCAAGTCTCCCAGGTGGCCCTCAAAAGAACTTCACGATGACGATTCTCAAACCACCTCTTACTCCAAATTAGAAAGGTCAGCAATCAACAAATACACCATTTCAAAACGAGCGCTCCCGGGACAGTTTCTGTTCTAACATGACGCCTACTCCGGACATTTGGTTTTTATGCTTGTGAAGTACAAGGACAAGGAGCACCAAGGCTCCAGGACCCGGCCCAGACCCTAAGCTGATTTAATGAAAGAATGGAGTGGTGGGGCGGCCTGCGGGCCGCAGCTCACACAGCACCCACAAGCCACCAGAGGTGCTTTTGGGCTCCCTGCTGACAGACGAGAAAACTGAGGTGAGATGGGTAAAGTAAGGGTCTCACGCTAGCTCAGCCAGAGAGCAAGGGCTCCGAAGCCATTCCTCAGGGTACGGGTTACGTGAGCGTCTGATGGTTCTACCGCCGCCCGCGGCCCCCTGCAGCGGGCGCCCCTCCCCACCTGCACTGCCCACCACTGCTGGCCTCCCCTCCACTGCCTCTTTCCACCTGCTTCCCTCTCTCTCCTGCAGCCTCAGCCCATGGGTGCCCGCCTGGCCTCCCTCCTCCACACCTCCACACGTCTGCCCTGTGTCCACGGTCTGCTCATTGGGCTGCGGGCTGTCTCGGGCACCGAAGCAGCTGGGAGCAGCCGGTGCCCGGGCAGTGCGTGCCCTGGGCTTCCGTGGGAACGGGAGTGGGCTCTCATATGGGCATCGGCCTTCAGGAGTAATTGTGTTCTTCGTAGAAAACTCTGAAACCACAGGTGAACAGAACAGAAGATCGACCGCAGCACAGATGTGGGAAAAAGTCACCTGCACGGTCCCCAGGCACACGTGTGCACGCGCATGCACGAAACTGGGGCACACTAGACAGTGTTCTCAGCCTGCTTCTGCTTCCCAGGCAGCGTCTTCCCACGTCTCCGTGTCCACAGGTGGTTTTACAATCAGGAGGACCGTTTCTTGGTCTGGATGCTCCACTTTACTACACGGTCTTCCACGACCATCGCCAAGGTTTTACTTCTAAAAGCTGGTGAGCCCCGTGAAGAGCACCTGGTCTGGGCACCTGGCAGAGCCATGCTTGGGGGGCGGGGGGGATCTACATGCAAAGGTGGGTCCCAAAGGCCCAGCGGCCCCTCCCCGCCACCTGCAGCCCCTTCCTTGCTGAGCATTACTTTTTAACTTTACAAAACGGCATCTTGCTAGTGAAGATATACTTTAAAAATCTATTTTTCTTTTGTGAGTGATCTTTTCTTGTCCTCTGTGTCCTGTTTTTCCGCTGCAGCGAGTGTCTTTTCTTATTGATGGAGGAGGTCTTTCTACGGTCTGGGATTTTAACCCTCTGTCTTCTGTTTCCAGTCAAGGTTTTGACACTTTAACTTTATTCAGGTCCTGCCCCTATCAGACCTACTACTCTTATGATTTACGGCTTCAATTCTTTGAAAGCCTCTTCCTTTTTTTTTTTAATGTTTTATTTATTTCTAGGAGAGAGAGAGATAGTGTGAGCAAGGGAGAGTCAGAGAGAGAGGGAGATACAGACTCCGAAATAGGCTCCAGGCTCTGAGCTGGCTGTCAGCACAGAGCCCAACGTGGGGCCCAAACCCACGAAGCGCGAGATCATGACCTGAGCGAAAGTCGGACGCTCAACCGACTAAGCCACCCAGGCGCCCCTTAGAAAGTCTTTTCTAACTCTTGGATTACCAAAAAAAAAAAATTACCTTTATTTTCTTCTACTTTTATGGGTTTTTTCTCTTGCATTTAAATACTTTATCTGGAATTCTCATTGTCAGATGTGATGCAGAAATCTTTATTTTTTCCCCCAAGCAGAGTCCATTATTGTCTTCATAAAGAAGCTTCACCAGCTGCGCTCGCAGCTGCTGATGCACCTTCGGCACCCAGAGGAAGACCCAGGCTGGCGTCTCGTCTGCTCGCACGGCCAACCACGCCGGCTCTGGCGAGGCGTGAGCGTCCGCGCTCCTCAGGGTTACACCGACAGGGCACCAGCACGCTGCCCGGGCCCCCCTCCCCGCCACAGTCTCTTGCGGGAAACGAGCTTGCCCTCGACTCTGTCCGGCCAGCGGCCTGTTTGCTGAACAGCGAAGGTTTCCTAAGTCCTTTGCGACCCACATCTGTCGTGCTGCCACCTCTTGAGGTAATTTTAGCGTTTTATGCTTTTTCAGGGAATTTTTTCAGTCATCTCCAGACTCGTTCAAACGTAGAGTTACATGCAGTGTCCGTGCGCTGCGAATGCCTGTGACTGTTTTCTCACGTGCCGCGTGCGGTTTCTTCTGCGAAGGCTGCAGGCACGTCTCCTCACCGGTTCCCGCGTCGACTGTTACGGGCTCCCCTCTCCTGCTTCCCTTAGACGCACATTACAGTCTTCTTCTCGGCTGCTGAGCTAAAGGCTTGTTACGGTTTCTCTTTACCAACATAAGCACATGTGGCTATGTAAGCATCTGTTTGAAGTTTTCACTGCACTGGTAATTTTTTGACAAGAAATATTTTCACTGGGGCACCCGGCCAGCTCAGTCGGTGGAGTGTGTGACTCCTGATCTCGGGCTGGGGTTCGAGCCCCGCACTGGGTATAGAGATTACTTAAAATCAAAATCTTCAGAAAAAAAAAAATCAAGAATATTCTCATCACCCTCACTTTCCCTAATTACTTCGTCTGTGAAAGTCTTCGTGCCCAGTAGCCCAGAATACTGTTTATCCAAAATTTCAGACATGCCTTAATTATCTGGCATTTCCCGTGCAGACAGGTCTGATGCGCCGACGTGTCTGTTTTCCACTCAGGGGACACCTGTCCGTCTTCTCTGGGTGCTTTGCTGCCCCTCCGTCCTCTCACCCGGGGATCTGAAAAGAGTTTTCAACCTGTCTTCTCTTTGGGTCTGACTTCTAGGCTTTCACTGTGTTGCCGAGTGCAGGCTACTCCTCGGCAGGTCACGCGCGGGTCAGAGCACCAGCTGCACCAGGCCCAGGCGCCCGGCCACCCCGCCTCCCGGTGCCCGTCGGGCTGTCCGAAGGTGCGGTGCCCAACCGGAGCCGACGGACTGGGCGCAGTGGGCCGTGCCATCCCAGCTGCCACGGCGCCGCTCAATCGTGGGGGTGTGGGGGCAGCCCCGGCTCAGGGGCAGGCCTCCCTCTCTGCCTGACCATGGCCCCCCCTGCCCAGGGGTCACTGCCACCAAGTCCTGAACTGTGGACTGAGTTCTGGGCAGCCTGCCTTGTCCTTCTGCGACATGGACAGGAAGCGTCTCCCCTGCTTCTGCAGCAACTACAGAGCCTACTCTCCACTTATTATGTCCCTTTGTTATTTCAACTCGCGTCTGACGGTGGCTGGGAAGGGCGAGCGACTGCACACACGCGCTCAGGTAAAGCCACTCGCGTGCCTTTCTGGCCTGGTGAGTTTCCCTGTGGTCACTCAGTCACCCGTCTGGGATGGTCTGCTGACCAGATCACCACCCTGAGGCATGAGGCTCCTCGACGCAAAGCATGGGCCTCCCCGCAGTCCCTGCCACCCTCCGCGACCCTGCACCCGCCCCATGAGTCCGCTCCCCCTCCCGCTCCTCCCCCTGCAGCTGTGACAGACCATCAGTGCCACCCACACCCCCAGGCAGAGGACTCACACAGTTACCCAACTGGATGCAGCTGCTCCTCTGATGGGGCACCTGGGGGCCCCACGAGCTGCCGTGACCGTTTTCCGGGCTGTTCCCCAGGCCTCACTCCCCACGCCAAGCCCTACCTGTGTGGCCTTTACCTGGGATGGCAGCCTGGTCCTGGGACCACGGTCACCCTGTCGACACCAGTGTGCACCCTCCTCCCCACAGACTCCTTCATCTCCACCAAGTGGGACTCAAAGCACCTTGATAAGTGAACTTGACCCTTCACTTCCTTGCTACCGTGCTGTGCCAGCTCTCTCCCGTTTTTTTTATCACACTGGCTTCTTTCCAGACCCATCTGCCCTGGCAGATGAAAAACTCCAAGAACATAAAAGGCAACCAAGGGCAGCGATGCAGTATTGCCCAGCAGAGGCCCCAGGACATGCAATTTAACAAATACAGACGCCTAATTTCACTAGTACAACACTTTGCACAGGAGTGTGGTTTCAGGAATCCAAGAAGATGCGAGACATCATTTGAAATGTGCTAAACATTCTCACAAGCTGTCAGAATGCCTACAAACAAAGGGACACGTCACATGAGCTCATGCCCCCACGGGCCCAAATGAGGGGGCACTGTGGGCAGACGGAAGCTGCTATGACCACCCAGCACCAGCGGCCACTCCCCTGCCCTGCAGTCAGAGGCGCCTTTCTCTCGATTGTGAAGGAAGCCCCGCAAGGTCATGGCCGGCAGCAGCGTACCTTTCACCAGCTTCCCGTCTGTGACCGTCTTATTGGACGCCGCCTCCTTCCTCCCCCCGGACCCGCCTCTTCCTCCCGCGTCGGCCGAGTCTTCACACACACTGTCCTCCCCAGCGTCACTCGGCTTTTCAGGGGCAGATTCTGCTGGAGTCTCTTCTGGTGCCGACACAGCCTGGACAGTAAACATGACCATAAGCTGCTCTGTAAGGAACCGCCCAGGAGGGGCCACAGACAGACAGACGGACTCCATGGGACGACACATCACTGCCTACATAGCACTCAGGAACAGATTCCTGGAAACTCAGACCTGCCATTTCTGGTACAGCAGACTGTAAAGAGGGTGCACGAGGCTTCCCCTCTGGAAGGATGGAGCGCGTCTTAAAGCTCTGACACCATCTGGGGGAAGCGCTCACAGCCTTTTCCCCGGAGACAGATGCCCAAGAGGCCTTCCAGAACACCGGGTCCTGCCCACAGCCTACAGATGAGCCACATTTCTTCAGTCTGAGCAATCACAGGTGAAAAGTCTGAAGAAACCCACTGACAGGAAGCAAGGCCTATGCCTTCTACCGAAACAGGTCTGAACAGAACAGAGGGCACCCGCAACTCCAGCGCCAGCTCTGAGCACACACATCTATGGTTTCTACATGGAGGTACACGTTCCTCAACCACGGTACGTGACCACCACCGAAAGCAGCAAAAAATAACAGCCCCTGAACATCAAATGCTTGGAGAGCAGACACGCTGCTCCTCGGGAAACTATGACTACAGACCCCAAAAACAGGTGGCCCCCTGGGAGGTGGGAAGAGGGGGAGATGGTGTGTGTGGCGCACGACCGTCTGGGACGGGACGGGGACTCAGTGAGCCCGCGCCTGCACCCTGTGCGGAAGCATGCGAGCCCCGCGGGCTCCGTAACCCAGGCCCCTGCCCCGCGGCCACGGACCTGTGCGCTCTCGCCCCCTTCCTTCTGGAGGAAGAACTGCTTCTTGAACTCATAATAGGCGTTGTACTGGTGCCAGGGCTGCAGGAACTCGAACCTGGGAGCAGAGAGGTCGACAAGTCACGGACGCGGACGCACGGGGACTGGTGCGCGGGGCTCCTCCCGCCAGCCCGCCACCAGCATGCGCCGTCCTGAATGCCCTCCAGGGACCGACCCGAGCCAGTCAACCACAGTGACCACGTGCGGAAGAAACAGCCATATTGGACACGGGAGACCAGGGCGCAGGGAGGTTAAATTGCTCGCCCACGGCCACGGGGGTCTCATGCTGTCACCGCAACCTCACGCTGGGTGGTTTATCCCCAAGGCTAGAACGTTATTTGATTAAATGGCAGATTCTTTTTGGTTTTCTGCTGCTTTGTTTTTCGTTTATAGATATATACCTTTTTTTTAACTTGTGTTTTTTTATCTGGCACATATAGTTTTTCAGTTTTTATTTTCATTTAATTAGCATACAGGGTCACAGCAGTTTCCAGAGTACAGTGCAGTGACAACCCTTCTGTGCACCACCCGGCACTCATCTCGACAAGCATGTCCTTCGTTCCCATCACCTACCTCACCCTTCCCTCCCCGCTGAATGGCAGATTCTTTTTTGAGAGAGAGAGAGAGAGAGATACCGGGAGAGAGATACCGGGAGAGAGGCAAAGAAAAGGGGAGAGAGAGAATCTTAAGCAGCTTCCAGGTCAAGCACAGAGCCTCATGTAGGGCCCGAACCCATGAACCATGAGATCATGACCTGAGCCGAAATCAAGAGTCGGACGCTCAACTAGCTGAGCTCCGCCGGGAGCCCTGAATGGCAGATTTTTGAAAAGCATGGATGTCCGCTCCGTTTTAGGGGGGCTCTGACATCCGTAAGTAATTCAGCAAGATGGTTATCAGAGACATTTACAAAAACACACAAGGATCAACCTCGGTGAAGAAAGAAGAGCACAGCTGGATGGTCAACAACTGAGGGGAGGGCCAGACGCCCACATCCACCCACCAGGCGCCACTCCTCGTCTCACCTGCGGTCATTCTTAGCACGAACGCTGGTCTCGAACTTGAGGCCGTTCCGAGCCACGTACTCCGCCAGCTTGTCAATCACGGGCTGGATGTCGGGGGGCGGGGGGATGATGGCCGCCACGGGAGCAAGTGCACTGTGGAGAAGAGCTCCATCACACCGTGTGGGGGCCCCTGAGAGCAGCAGGTGCACCCGCGCGGCGCTCTGCTAGGGGCTCTCCCAGTGCAGGGCCACGCGGGGCGGCTCTGAGCGTGACCTCAAATACAAAAGCTAATCAAAGTCTATTGGTTTAAAACAGGGACCAAAATATCATTGCCAATGGGTAAAAATGGGGGTTTTATGGAAAGTAAGACTTTAAATCATGAAAACAGGCTCATTTGTTCCCCCTAACATTTCCCTCCAATTAGGAACTAATTTTTTTTTTACAAATTTTATTGGGGTGGGGGCAGGGGGAGGCAGAGAAAGGGAGAGAATCCCAAGCAGGTTCCATCCCACAATCCTGGGATCATGACCTGAGCTGAAATCAAGAGTCAAATGCTTAACTGACTGAGCCACCTGGGCTCCCCATGAGTTAATTCTTAGAAGCAACCAAGAAAAAAATCACGTGTTGACTTTTTCAAGTTAAAAAGAGAACATGGGCAGTGAAGGCCAACATCCTCATTTCATGCCCCCTTTCCCAGAATGGTCAGAAAGCAGGGCATTTTGCAGAAACATCCAAGCATTTTGTCAACTTCAGCACAGACACCCAGGGCCCCAGCAAAGCACCTGCTCACTTCCCAGACACCTGGACGCTGACCCTGCCCACTGTCACTTATGTTCAATGCTTCAATGGTCCGACAGCCAGACCCCCATCCGCCTACGGTTTGTGGGAGTCACTTCCGTCAGCTCTATATAATCCTTTGTTTCTCGCCAACGACTGCAGCTTTGCTGTGTGCTGGTCTTCCCCAGTATGGCCCAGCTGAGACATCAGCGCTTTGGAGAGACAGGTGCGGGGGCTGGGGCAGTGCGGGGGGTATGGGGGGTTGTGAGGTGCTAAGGATGTGGGGTTACAGGAGTTGATCAGCGCTAAGGATGCGAGGGTCAGGGATGATGTGGGTGCTGACTGGGAATCAGTTTTCTAAGCGTTTACGTCATGACAATTTCTGTTACACTATCAACTCTGTTACTGGGGGGGTCTGGACACTGGGGTCCTCCATGATCCCAGAGGAAAGACCCCAAAACAAGAACACTGAAGTGCCAGGCGATGGGCAGAAGTGAGCATACCTTGTGGTGATGGTGGAGGTCACCCCGCTGCTCGTCTCTGTTGTGGTTGGGGGGGGCGGGGGCGTGGTCCCGGGGGGTGGCGGGGCGCTGGCTGTCACTCCGGCGGAAGTGGGCACGGCCACACCAGCGGGCAGGGTGCTGTAGTAAGTGGCCACGTCGACCCCTGGCGGGGGCGGAGCCAGGCAGTAGGTGCCATCCGGCAGCATGTAGTAGCTGTAATACATGGCGGCCACCGTCGCTGTGAAGACACAGGTGCAAGGTCACTCCTGCCATCTGACCCACACCATTTTCTGTCCTTTCTGATACGAGAGAGGCTGCTCACGGGGGACTCAATTTGGAAGGACCAGGCAATTTGCAGGCACACATCCGGGGACTATGGACAGTGAAGGAGCGACGACTGAGCACATGAGAAGTCCACTCTCCAGCAGCTGCCGACCCCTGCCCGCGGGACCCCCGAGAGACCTCCCCCAGGGCAGCCCCTCTCCCAGAAGGCTGGCCTTGGTGACCTGCTCCTCTCCTGATGACTCTCAGGACACTACACACCTCTCGTCCTGAGGGGGCGTCTGTAAAGCTGTCTGCGTGGTCACCAGGCGCCCCCCTGCCCCTGCGATGCACTGCAGTGCATTTACCGCAGCCAGACTGAGGCGGATGCACGGCTCTGCTGTCACACGGTTTCTTACAATAGCTTCCTAGGAAGTTGGGGATATATGCAAATACCTGCACGGCAGCCCGTTTCAAGAGTGAAAAGACCTGTAAGTTTATTCATCTTTTTTGAAAAATACTCAAATCTATCGAAATCATAGAATATTCAATAATACTTGGGGTGCCTGGGTGGCTCAGTCAGTTAAATGACCGATTCTTTGATTTCGGCTCAAGTCATGATATCACAGTTTGTGAGTTTAAGCCTCATGTTGTTGGCTACACACCTGCTTAGGATTCTTTCTCAAAATAAACTTAAAACAAACAAAAAAAGAAAAACCTAATATTCCAATTAAGAATTGCTTCTAATCCTGTTGGGATAAGCAAATGATTCTCACTACACAGAGATTTAATTTAATTTTCCTTGGAGAATAGTGACAAGATCTTTTCAATTAAAGACTTTTATTTTGATTTTCAACGAATTCACTTTAAGCAGAGCACTCATCAAGCGTGCAGCAGCACGAGCGGTGTCCCCGGAGCAGCCGGCCTCCTGTCCCAGGCCGGGGACCCGTGCAGCCCCCATGTGCTGCGGGCTCACCGCCACGGACGGCTCCTGCGCTTCGGGAACACGCGTGCACGACCCAGCTCACCCTTCCCTCTGGATGTCACACACCACCCGCTGCTACACACAAACAAGGTCGCTCAGAATTTTCCCGGTAAGATGCGTGGCCCCATATCCTGTCTGCACGATCTCCGCACGCAGCACAGGGTCACGTCTCTGAAGGGGGCCGAGCTGGATGGCGGGAGGAGTTTGCTGGACGGACAAATGGATGCAGCGGGTCCAGGGGAAGATTTTCCTGAGGAGCCTACGCCTCTGTCAGATACATCATCATCCCGGCAAGAATGGAATCGCTGTCCCCACCCACTCAGCTGCCTTCACACAGTCAAGAAACACCCGCGGAGGAGGTGCGCAGCCCGGGGTCTCTGGGAAAGGGAATGGGCCTCCTGTTCCTCCCTATTCTGGAGGGTCACATCTCAGTGGAAGGACAGACACTCCGCTCCTGTCCTGGACAGTTAGCCTCCTGCCTGAAAACAAGCCCAAGTATGTTTTATTTTTTAGGGTTGTTTTTTTTTTTAATTTTCTAAAATTTTAATGTTTGTTTATTTTTAAGAGAAAAAGAGGGGCAGAGAGAGGGGAACAGAGGATCCGAAGCAGGCTCTGTGCTGACAGCAGAGAGCCCGACGTGGGGCTCGAACTCAAAATTGTGAGATCATGACCAGAGCTAGTTGCACACTCAACCTGCGGATGGGCCTCACCATGTGCCCAGGGACCTTCCTAGTGGGTTCAAGGGCTTTAAGTCCCACTTGCATTTGAGGATTCCAGAATTCCTAACTTCAGCTCCGAGCTGAACTTGTACACTGACTGCATGCCCCACTGGGCCATCCCGTGAACGGTTCACACCGGGGAGTCCAGACTGGGATCCCTGCCCCCCGCCCCCCCGCTCTCCCGGGGGTGGCCTTGCCTCCGGCTGGGGCAGTACACTGCACAGCTCCTCCCACACCCCCGGGACCTGCCTGGACCAGACAGAGCTGCCCCCGCCAAGTGCCCTGCAGCACGTGCCACGGCTCCTCCCAGGCGGTGACTTCCCCTAGAGCTCTCTGTCTCCAAGATCCTCCACGACCCCAGGAACCTCGCTCACGGCTATTCCCAGCATGGCAGGACCACAGTGCCGACCGATCTGCTCGGCGCCAGGCGCAGGAGGCGGAGGCCTGGGATGGCGTGAGGGTGCCCTGCGGCTGCCCGGGCTCCGAGGCAACGGGCCTACACCTTCCACAACCCGAGGGACAGGACTCAACCCGCGGCTCTGGGCTGGTCCGGAGTACCTCCCGCACGTGGGAGCGGCATGACGGCATTTTCAGACATCCGAGAGCTAAAGAACACGTGTCTCTGTGTGGCCTACGCGAGCACAAGCTCCATCACAACACAGGAATAAACAGACCAGCCGGAGAAAGCTCGGGCTCCCGTGCACTATCGCAGGAAAGCGACGAGACGTCAGAGAAGAGAGGGCTGTAGGTCGAGAAGACGGCCGCTCCGGACCAGAGCAGGGGTGGGGGGCTAGGGAAACACGGCCGTGCACGCCGCCCAACGCAGGCCACCAGCTTGACCCCTGGCAGCCCAGAGGGCGCGCCGCGCAGGTGCCTGCAGCACAGGATGCACGGGCACGTGGTGAGGACCGGCGGCCGAGAGCGTGGGCCCGCAGCCCCGCGAGTGGGAGCCGCTGTCAGCCGGCAGGACGCCAGGCCCAACGCCTCAGGGAGGAGTCCGCGCATGAGACCGAGTCAGCCACTTCTGTTCTCGTCTCCTTTCTTTTTTTTTTTTTTTAATGTTTTATTTATTTCTAGAGAGAGAGAGAGACAGTGTGAGCAGGGAGGGTCAGAGAGAGGGAGTCACAGACTGAAACAGGCTCCAGGCTCTGAGCTGGCAGTCAGCACAGAGCCCGACGCGGGGCCCGAACCCACGAACCACGAGATCATGACCTAAGCTAAAGTCGGACGCTTAACCGACTAAGCCACCCAGGTGCCCCTGTTCTCGTCTCCTTTCAATTCTACTTATAAAATAGGTTTTTAAAAAATGTTTACTTATCTTGAGAGGCACAGAGACAGCCTGAGTGGGGGAGGGGCAGAGAGCGAGGAAGACACAGAATCTGAAGCAGCTCCAGGCTCTGGGTAGAGCCCAGCGCGGGGCCCGAACTCATGAACGGTGAGATCATGACCTGAGTGAAGTGGGATGCCTGACCGACTGAGCCACACAGGCGCCCCTTGACTGCACTAATTCTCACAAGCACCCTAATTACAATCAGAGAGATACTGAGCATCTTCTCCATCTTCCTCTCAACACACGGCAAAGGGTTGGGAGAAGCAGCGTGATCTGTACTCCTCTTCAATGCGTTACTTTGTGGGTTTTCCGTCCTTTTATGTGACCCTCCAGCCGGCATTACTCAGTACATCCTTCTATCAGGGAGGCATCTAGGGACCAGGGCCCCGCAGCACCCACGACAGACCAGCCTCGCCTTCCTGGAGCTTCTGCTCAGCAAGTGAGGGTGTGCAGTCCACCAAAGGGGAAACCAAGTAGAGCCCGACGATAAGGGCCGGGAGAGCACCCGGCCCCGCGTGGGAAGGGCACGAACTGGGAAAAACAGCTCAGCCATGGGAGGTCTGACCCGAGAGGGAAAGTGCTTCAGGCCAAGGACGAGCCAGGGCCAAGGCCCCCGGTCAGAACCCACTCAGGACATTCTGGGGACGGGAAGAGCAAACTGAGGCGCAGTGGAAAGGAGTTTCTGGAATTTAAACGGGATGGGAAACCACAAGGAGGTTCTGAGGAGAGATGCCACGACCTGAACTGGGGGTGCGAGGGGGAGTGGGCAGTTCTGCCTCAGGTGCTGTGGATTCGAGACCTCCGCTGCCCGGCCCGGGGCGCAGGAAGGCGGGCAGCCCGGGGTGCCGCCAGGGTGTGAGCACCGCTAACAACACAACACGCTTATGAGCTGGACTTTAACAAAACTGGCCTTTGCTGTGACTAAAGCCTGCAGGGCCACTGTATAAAAGGAGGCCAACAGAATGAGAACTTTTTCATACTCTAGCACAATCTCTCACTGATTGCGAGATAGAGCAGGGCTTGGCAAATGCTTCCTACGAAGAGCCAGACACTAAATGCATTACTCTTTGTGGACCGAGAGGCAAAATTAGATACTCAGAGTATATACACGAGTATTTATCCGATACTGTGTATACAGATTCTCAGAGAATGAGAAAAAACAAATCCCCACACATTTTTTAATTGATGAAATTAAAAAATAAAAATAACCGAGTAGGGGGGCACCTGGGTGGCTCAATCGGTTAAGTGTCTGACGTTGGTTCAGGTCATGATCTCGTGGTTCATGAGTTGAGCCCCGCGTCGGGCTCTGTGCTGACAGCTCAGAGCCTGGAGCTGCTTCAGATTCTGTGTCTCCCTCTCTCTCTGCCCCTCATCTGCTTGTTCTCTCTCAAAAACATTTTTTAAAAAGCTGAGTGGCTTTTTAGGAGGTAGTGCAGGTCTACAAATGGGAAGAACGGCATTCCTTTCATGAGGGAGAAGTTTCACTTAACAGGTTCAAAGTTAGCGTTCCCAGCAAGTGAGCTGTAGAGACATGGGGCAAAACTTGCTCTGCCCACCATTTCTCTCTCTCTCTCTCTCTCTCTCTCTCTCTCACACACACACACACACACACACACACACACACACACACACACACACGGAGGCAGAAGCCCCTTCCACCTACAGCGTGCAGAGCCCCGGACAGGGCTGCACACCCAGCAGTTTCTAGCTAAAACACCTCCCTCCCCCACACAAACTAGAATTTGGGTTTTTCAAAAGTCAAACTTTTCTGAAGAGTTGTTTAGAAATGCTCTTACAATCTCGGTGGCTGATAACCTCAAAGGTATTTTCAAACCCGTAGAAAAGTTACAGGAGGAAAATCTGTCCCCCCTCGCACCAACAGTTGGGTACCCCGTAGTCCCTGCCATTCTGTGACCACGTGTGCAGGGATTTCTGAGACACAGGTGGAGTCTGTGGACAGGCTGGTTTGCACATTCCCAAACACTCATGGGATCTGATCAACTCTGACTCGGGTCCACAGTGAACCAGTAAAGGCCCCATCCTGCAACACCGTGCACAGAATATGCAATATTGTAGAAGATTTCCCAAGTCACAAGTCATGTTTCTTTATCTCTATTCCAGCTTGACTTCAGGGGGAAGCCACCAGCACTAGACTCGTGCAAACGCCCTGGGGACCTGTACATTGTGAGCACGTGGCATGACCTGCAGCCGTGAGTCACCCCTTCCCTGCCCTCCCCTGCCCTCACCCAGCTGATCAGGGTCAGAATAAATAACTTTCATGGTGATTTCACTACCAAGTTCTACAAGACTATCTTTTCTGCTGAAAATAAGCCCTAATAAGGGGCTTATCAGTATCTAAAGAGTCAGATCCTGAAATGGTATCAATCTCACAGCCTGTCTTCTTGATTAGAGAACTTTCTTCTGCCCACAGTTATACGTTATGCTCTCTTCACACTGAAGACCTTTACCCCAGGAGAGGTCAAGTTACAGGAGTTCAAACCTTCGGCATCAACAATGCAATTCAGTAACTGCTATCACTGCTGATGCTGCATCTGCAGGGGCGAGGACAGAAGCAGAGCGAAATGGGAAGGCCACCTGGCCGTGTCAAGTTTCTCTCACCCGCTCGACGGTCTGTTGACCCCACTCCCCAGATTTCCGGCTTCACCTCCCAGACTCGGACCGTCTCCCCGATTCCTGAAGGGCCCTCTGACCGCTGATCCGCGAGCTCTCCATTACCCACGTCTTGGACGGCAGGAAACCCAGTCAAGCCAACCGCCATCCCCTACACTGCCGACTCCGCAGCTGGGTCCTTAGAGCGATCATTTTCTCTGAGCAGATGTGACGCACATGTCACAGTAAGTTCAGGTGTACAACATGGTGACTCAACACAGTGGACAGAGTTTAACAACATTACGCCCTCCCATCTCCCCAAATACCGGGAAGCATCTGGATCATCGCACTGCGTCATTTTCAAACTCACTACTTAGTACGGCGTAAGGCATCCCAGGCACCTTTTATTTACCCCCTTATGGCCTCCAGACAACGCAGTCTTAAAAATTCCAGCAGGAGACTTATTTCTCGGTCATCTACGTAGATGAGGAAAACCTGAACAGCTGCGACGAGGAATGAGACGTCTGTAAAGTTGGAAAATCACCCAAACCAATCAGTCTTAGACATAGGAATACTTGATGTAGGAACCTCAGCCCAGTGTTTTAAAGCCAATGCTCTCTTCCTGGCAAATAAAACCTTCTCGAAAGGCCTGTCTCTAACCATTTCTTAAAGTCATCATCAATGACCATCCCCCCCAACGTAAAAAATTTTGAGATTTTAATCCTGTATTAGGTCCTGGAGACCTACTACATAAAAACACATTCCAGAAAGTTCTGGGTGAAGATGGGAAGTGGCTGAAGCATGCAGTCTGAGCGCAGGGTGGAGGCACTCAGATGTGGGGAGGCCTGTGGACGGGGGTTCTGCCCTGTGAGTCCCTGACGGTGGCAAGGACATCTGCTCTGGGCTATTTTCAGGATCTCACAGGAGAGCAGAGAACGGGTTTTCCAGGGAAGGCTGCACTGGAAAGGGAAGACAAAGGAGCCCAGAGAAGGCGAGACAGTCCAGGAGGAAGTGCCGCAGCACTGGATGACAGGCAGCCCTGCCCCCCAGACTGTCACCCCAGCGGGAGAGACGGCAAGGCAAAGGTGTGGCAGTGCTCAGGCCTGCCACAGTCAGACACAGGGGCCACAGTCAGACACAGGGGCCACAGTCAGACACTGGGAGCCACAGTCAGACACAGGGGCCACAGTCAGACACAGGAGCCACAGTCAGACACTGGGAGCCACAGTCAGACACTGGGAGCCACCACCCCAGTCAGACACAGGAGACCTGATCAGACACAGGGGCCAGTCAGACACTGGGAGCCACAGTCAGACACAGGGGCCACAGTCAGGCGCTGGGAGCCACAGTCAGACACAGAAGGCACAGAGGCCACAGTCAGACACAGAGGCCACAGTCAGACACAGGGGCCACAGTCAGACACAGGGGCCACAGTCAGACACTGGGAGCCACAGTCAGACACTGGGAGCCACAGTCAGACACAGGGGCCACAGTCAGACACTGGGAGCCACAGTCAGACACAGGGGCCACAGTCAGACACTGGGAGCCACAGTCAGACACTGGGAGCCACAGTCAGACACAGAGGCCACAGTCAGACACTGGGAGCCATGGCCTGACACAGGGGCCACAGTCAGACACTGGGAGCCACCGCCTGACACAGGGAGCCCAGCACTGCATGCAAACGGTGAAACTGGAGTCTGGACAGAAAGAGAACGCAAGCAACGTCTGAGTTTTCCAGGCCACAGATGAATCTGGTGAGACAATTCCAACGAGCACAAAAAAACAGGAAATAAAAGCACCACCAAGACGAAAAGGGTACTAGGCTTGCCGCCTGTTCCCGCGCAGCCCAGGAGAGCTCAGGATGGCTTTTACGTGTTTAAAGAATTAAAAACAAAACACAACAAAACATTTCACGACACTGACATTCCATAAAAGTCCAGTTTTGAGTCCACAAACCACGCTCTGTGGGAGCCTGGCCACACCCCCCGTGGACGGTGGGCTGTGAGGCCTTCCCATTACAAGAGCAGAAAGGTGTGTAGTGGAGACAGCGGGACCCACAACGCATGACGTGAAAAGTAACATCTGGACCCTCAGAACAAGTCTGCAGACGTCGACTGGAGAAGTGGAAAGCACCTTAACAGAACCCACACTTTCTAAACTGCACGAACAGAAGACGTGGGCAAGAACCCAGTAACGACACAAAAGAAGACGGACAGAAGATGGATGTAGCCAGGCAGAACACTAAAGAAAAAGATTAAAACAAAAAAGGTAAAACACTATAGACAGAAGAGAAAGATAACCCAAAATGAGAAAACTGATGTCTTTTTAGCAGAGAAGCCACCACCCAGAAGAGGAAAGGTAACCAGAGGCCCACGACAGAAAACAGTTCTCGGAAATGAGAACCAGATCATTCCAGGATGAGTGGGGAATGAACCAGATCAGAAGCTGGCCCCCGAGGGGTCAGTGAGGGAGGGCAGCCGGCCCCTTCCTCTGCACAGCGACATCTGAGCCCAGGACGCACGTGACAGCGCGCGGAACTCTCCGCTAAGCTGCTCTCTGTGAGAAGGGCACACTTTGTGACATCTCAGAGGATGGCGTCCAGGAGCGATGAGTGAAAACCCAGCAGCTCGCACACCCATGCAACTTGTCGGGGGCAATGGCGGCTGATGCAGGATTCTCGGTGTAGGAAAGACCAGGCTATCTGCCAGCCTACAGAGCTTGGACGCAGAAGATGCTCCCCGAGAATTTTAAATCCAGACTAGTTTTCCATTCTACACAGGGATGAGAGGGGGTCACTTCTCGAGCATGCAAGAACACGTGACCAGGACCCTCATAACACAAGTTCACGGAACTCAAATGGCCAGAGATAAGTCAAAGAATGGAGCAAAAGGGTGCCGCCGGGGTGGCCAGTGAAGTGTCTGGCTCTTGATTTCGGCTCACAACATGATATCGAGGTTCATGTGTTCAAGCCCTATGTCAAGCTCTGCACCGTTGACACGGAGCCTGCTTGGGATTCTGTCTTTCTCGCTCTGTCCCTCTCCTGCTTGCTAGCTCTCAAAATAAATTAAAATTAGGGGCGCCTGGGTGGCTTAGTCGGTTAAGCGTCCGACTTTCGCTTGGGTCGTGATCTCGCGGTTCGTGGGTTCGAGCCCCGCGTCGGGCTCTGTGCTGACTGCCAGCTCGGAGCCTGGAGCCTGTTTCAGTCTGTGACTCCCTCTCTCTCTGACCCTCCCCTGCTCACGCTGTCTCTCTCTCTCCTAGAAATAAATAAAACATTAAAAAAAATGTAAAAAAAAAAAAAAAATAAATTAAAATTAACTTAAAACAAAACAAAACATCGAAGAACTGGAGCAGGGACACCCTGGTGAGGCCCTCGCCCTCAGGATGGAGGCCGACCGGGGTGCCTGGGTGGCTGAGTAGGTTAAGGGTACGACTTCGGCGCAGGTCATGATCTCACGGTTTGTGGGTTCGAGCCCCGCATCGGGCTCTGTGCTGACAGCTCAGAGCCTGGAGTCTGGATTCTGTGTCTCCCTCTGTCTCTGACCCTCCCCTGCTCATGCTGTCTCTCCTTCTCTCTCAGAAATAAAACATTAAAAAATTAAAATAAAAAAAAAGGCCGACCATGACCATGGGGCCACATACACAACATAAATATTACTCTAAACATAGTTACTACTTCTCAAAAATCAGGAAGTAGGGGAGAGGTGAAGGCAACAGGTTTTAGAATTATTTTAATTTCCTCCAGTTTCTTTTATCCTAAGATAAAAACTGAGCTTTAAAAAGAATCTATAATTTCAACCTCTGTATTTTTCTAATCACTAGAACTGTTTTTTTTTTTTTTTAATTTTATTTATTCTGACATAGAGACAGACCATGAGCCAGGAGAGAGGCAGAAAGAGAGTTTCACGCAGGCTCTGAGCTATCAGCACAGACCCTGATACAGGCCTTTAACTCACAAACTGAGATCATGACCTGAGCTGAAATCCAGAGTCAGACGCTTAACCGAGCCACCCAAGCACCCCTAAACCTGAATTCTTAAAGTATGGAAACTTTTATCTGAAGTTTGGCAATTGCTACACTTTGATTTTTGACTGTAGGTTCTTCTATTAAATTCAAGTAAAATTAAAAAGATTATTTCTACTTTAATACAAATATTTCTTTAATATAATTTTTGTAACGTTTATTCAGTTTTGAGAAACAGAGCACAAGCAGGGGAGGGGCAGAGGTGGGTAGACACAGAATTAGAAGCAGGCTCCAGGCTCTGAGCTGTCAGCACAGAGCTCGATGCAGGGCTTGAACCCACAAACTCTGAGATCATGACTTGAGCTAAAGTCGGATGCTTAACCGACTAAGCTACCCAGGCGGCCCCAACAAAAATATTTCTATCTGTACATTCAACTTTTTAAAAATGTTTACTTATTCTTGAGAGAAAGAGAGCACATGCGTGGCGTGTGCAAGCAGGGGAGGGTCAGATGGAGGGAGACACAGAATCAGAAGCAGGCTCCAGGCTCTGAGCTGTCAGCACAGAGCCCGACGCGGGGCTCAAACCCACGAACCGTGAGATCATGCCCTGAGCTGAAGCCAGATGCTTAACTGACTTAAGTTGACATGAGCCACGCAGGCACCACCACACCCAACTTTTCAATCCATGTTTTACATAAAGATGACCTGTGCCTTCTCACACAAGAGCTTTTCGCTCTCCTCTTCCTTCACTACAATGACCTCAGTGTTGCTCACCTAACGTTAAAGATGTTTATTTCTGGATGGTGGAATCTTGGGTATTATTTTTACTTTCTTTCTTCTAGGTCTCTTGACTTACAACAAAAACATTTTTTAAAAAAGGACTTGAAGAATAAGGAGAGCACTTCAAGGTCATGATTTTGCAGAGAAAAAGAAATGCCGTGAACAACAACAAAATCACACTTAAAAAGAATCAGAGCAGACACAAGAGAATGTCTAGTCTAGTCACATGAGATGGCTTAATTCACTTAAGCTATTTACAGAACAAAACACTTAAGGGGCGCCTGGGTGGCTTAGTCGGTTAAGCGTCCAACTTTCGCTTAGGTCATGATCTCGCGGTTCGTGGGTTCGAGCCCCGCGTCGGGCTCTGTGCTGACTGCAAGCTCAGAGCCTGGAGCCTGTTTCAGAGTCTGTGTCTCCCTCTCTCTCTGACCCTCCCCTGCTCACGTTCTCTCTCTCTCTCCTAGAAATAAATAAAAATATTAAAAAAAAAAAAAAACAAAACACTTAAAAACCTGGGTTGGGATTTTATTTTTAAGAAACTGCCTGTTCTACCAGTGGACAGCATTTCAGTGCCACTGTTTCCTGCATGACTGTATTTACTTCACTCATCAGCACGGATTTATGGCTATAGAGCAGCAGACCAAGTAAGTAACAGAACGTCACTCTCAGGCTAACGAATAGAAAAAACTGTCAGTCTTACACATCTATATACAAGGAGATTTAAGAAAAAGTCTTTCAGAATAAAAATGGGCACGAGGTACCTGGGCAGCTCAGTTGATTAAGCGTTGGACTTCAGCTCAGGTCATGATCTTAGGGTTTGTGAGCCTGAGCCCCAAACCCAGCTCTTCGTTGCCAGCACAGAGCCCGTTTCGGATCCTCTGTCCCTCTCTCTGCTCTTCCCCCACTTGCACGAACTCACGCTCTCTCAAAAATAAACATTTCAAGGGGCGCCTGGGTGGCTTAGTCGGTTAAGCGTCCGACTTTCGCTTAGGTCATGATCTCGCGGTTCGTGGGTTCGAGCCCCGCGTCGGGCTCTGTGCTGACTGCCAGCTCAGAGCCTGGAGCCTGTTTCAGTCTGTGACTCCCTCTCTCTCTGACCCTCCCCTGCTCACGCTGTCTCTCTCTCTCTCCTAGAAATAAATAAAAATATTAAAAAAAACAAAAAAACAAAAAAACAAAAAAAACCATTTCAAAATAAATAATAAAAAAGTAAAAATAGGTGCTATTCTTCCAAGGCTGCCTAAATCCAGGAAAATCTCTCATCAGTAAGAAGTAAGTCTCAAGGACCGGCCATGTATGCCCTGAGGGGGCTGGTAAACACTTGCTAACGGAAAGAGCTGGAAAAGCTTTGTGACCCCACCTGGACTAGCGAGCAGGGCACCAGGCGTGGGCAGGAAGCATGAGGACAGGGACCGCCGGGGCCTCGAGAGTCACCAGAGCCGACAGACAGTCTCGAAACTGTGTGCTAACATCACTGGCCTGCGAAGAGTCCACTGGGGACACTAATGCAGTTTCAAAGGAAGCATCACGTCACCCTGCGCTTTTCCACGGTCCAGGTGGCGCAGATGGGCAGGCGGGACCCTAGTCCTGCGGCCTCCCATGCCCGCCCCTCAGCACCAGGCCCTGCCCCCTCGCGCGGACTGCAGCTCGGTGCTCCACCAGCACTAGAAACCTCGCTCGTGAGGACTGTCCCTGCAGCTCCTTCCTTCCTTGCGCTGGAGACTGACGCAGAAATCCGGGGCCGGAGGCCTCCACGCCTGCCGTATGGATCGCCACTCCCTGCGGCGGGAAGGGCCCTCCACTTCCCTGCCTGCCCGACAGTGGCAAAATCGAGCGCCCCGGGAGGCTCCACCTGTGTTCCTCGTAGTTCACCTCGATAATCATTCAGGAGTTCAAACTTGCTAACACGAAATAACACTTCAAACAACCGGAAACCTCAATCTTTTCCCAAGACTTGATTTCTCTTACGTGCCCACAAGAACAGGCCTCTTGGCCATCGGTGTCACAGTCTTCCTGGTGCTGCAGGGAGATTTAGGTGACACGCTGGGTCTCGCTCTCGAGGGCTTGGGCTCCGAAGTACGCAGACACGATACTGCGTGGGTGAGCAGCCCAGGGGGAGCCCTTTAGAAAGACCGCATGGCTGCCTTTACCCTCCTGGATCATTCACACAGCAGCTTGCGTTTCTGCTGGACTTTTTTTTTCCTATTTGATTATAAAAGTGGTTGGTTTGTCGGTTTTTCTGCTTCCTCACTAATTTTAATTAGTGGAACGTAACATGTCTGTTGGCTTAAGAGAAATAACTCTCCATCAGTTCAAGTGTCCTCATGCTGCCGGGAAAAGGAGAGGCTCTAATGGGGCCGTTTTCTAAGGCTCTTTCCCAAAAACAGCCTTGCCCGCCACTCGGCTGTGAGGTCCCCTGTGCCCATCCAGGCCGGCTTGGCCACAGGGCCTCCCTGCACCCATCCAGGCTGGCTCTGCCGCAGGTACCCTGCTCACTCCTCCCTCTGGAAGCTCCCGGCCTCCCTGAGCACTGGGGCCGGGAGGCTCCTCTTCTGTGGCTGGGCCTGTTTGCTTTCACAGCAGAGCTCTTCTCTGAAGTGAATTTTTCCAGGTAAACTCCCATATACAGTATTTAACTAAAACGTATGCAAAGGAAGGACGGCCAGCGCTTATAAGGCCATGGGCTCGGGGAGGGGGCTGGGCGCGGAGCTGAGAAGGCACAGACGGAGGCCCACCCGCACGGCCCACCCGCTCGGCACCCACAGCAGAGTGGCCCTGCACATAGGCATGGCGGGGGAGGACACCCCATCCCAGGGGCCAAGAGCACACCTTGTGTTCAAGGGGTCAGTAGGTACCACTTCTAGACTTGCTCTCACAACAGACTTTGTTTAAACCACCAACTAATCAGGCCTGGAGACGTCTTCTCTGCTGGTGGTTCATGGACTATGTGAAGGGGCTCATTTCCCATTACTGGGCCTCCTTTTCAAATTTTTCACATTCTTGCTCACTGGTTTTCAGACAGCCCCCAAATCTGCCCACAGGAAAAAAACAAATGTCTTTGAGGACCTGAATACAGGTGCTCACAGTACCTCCTGTGTCTCTGCTGGGTGCTCTTCTGGTCTGGAGCCAAGTTCAAGCCTGACACTCTTCCTAGAAACTGGGATCAGTCTGTCCAGCCATCCAGGCCTCCTGCCCCACCCGATCCTGGAAAGATGGCTGTGACCCTGAGGGCTGATGTTCTCTGGGGGCACTCACAGGGATCCTCATTCCCTGGCAGCCACGGCCCCACCCCCTCCACATGGCCAAGCTTGGGGGTTGTTGCTCAGGCGCACATTTCCATGCCCTGCCTGCCTCCCACCTGGCTGCACCCAGTTTTCCAGGACAGCGAGCTCCATCTCACTTCTGCTAACGCGGGGTCTACAGGAAATCGGGACACCTCACAGCCCCCTTCCTGAGCCCCTAGGCAGCGCTGACCACTGCCGAGGGCGGTCTCTGTAGAGAAGCCCTGTGACACCCCGCTGCCCCCACGCCCACGCCCCCTTCTACATCCATGGCGGAGGCCGGACTTAGGGGGACGCCTACAAGCAGCACCTACGTGTCTGTGTTTTCTTGGACTGCCTTCTATCTACAAAATATGAATTCATTGCCGACATTTGTAAATTGAAGTATTTCACCGAAGCATTCTGGATCTCTCGCTTCTCTGCAAAATGTGGAACTCGGCCCCCGCCTCTGGCACAGCCGCGACCCGTGTGTGGGCAGCCGGGGGCCTGTCATCTCTGCTGGCTCAGACGGCCCAGCCGTGAGGCTGGCCCGGCGCAGGGCATGCATCTGTATCCCGAACGCACCGCCTCACACCTGCCATCACTCTCGCACCATGTGAGGCGCCAGAGACGGCAAGAGGACGCGTTCACTGAGGTGGTGAGTCCCCTGTCGGTGTCCCTGCTGGAGCACTTCCTGGGGGGCGGTCATGGGTCCAGGCAGGCAGCCAGCACGGTCACACCTGCCCGATGGAGGACCCCCGCAGGGAGCAGCGTCACAGAGCAGCCACTCGGCCCTCCCGCCCAGCCCCGGGGGGCCTGCAGACGCCACCCTCGGTACGTGCCTGTGCCCACACTCGTAATGAGCAGCGGGAGGGGTCGGGTGATGGTCACCCTGGACCCCAGTCTCTATCCCTTTCCCGTGCAAGACAGTTTAAGAGCTTTAGGCTCCAGTGGACACACATGGACAGGGATTCAATGACAGGGCTGAAGAAGGAAAACAGGAACGCCGAGGAGCATCCTGCTTGGACAACCAACAGTGTCCCTCCTGACTCCCGATTCACCCGTGTGGCCGTGTGTGCACAAGGAACTCCCCACTGTGAGCACCGTATGTTCCGTGTTCCGTGTCCCGTAAGATGTTTTTCCAGGACATGAGCATTAAGTGCTCTTGAGTCATAAATGTTACTAGAGCACACCAGTCACACGCTGCCATGTCGCAGCGGAAGGCAGGTGCAGGAGGGCACGGGTACTGGTAGACAGGAGCTTAAACAGTGAGCAGCCCATGTCTTAAGAGAGAATTAGCCTCCTGCTGATTTTCCAGATTCTCATGGGGACGCACTGTGGATGGTCCCCTATGTCAGATCTGCGGGTGAGGAATAAGCAGACGGATTCCTGCTGCTGAGGGCTCTTCTCTCGTTCAACATTTAACTGCTGGGTACAAGAATTTCAAAAAGATCTGATAATGAAACCAAAGTCAAATACTGTCAAGTAATTACTTGAATAGAACCTCAAGATTTGCCTTTCATCAATAACCTGGAGATAATTAAACAGACAAAGGGCTGGCACGCAGCCAGGGCAGGTAGGGACAGTAACTGATTCTCTAAGGGGCAGGGCAGACACGGTCTCGAACTGTGTCTGTTCCGGAAAAGCGACTGTGGCAGACAGTTCCACAAGCCTCCAACATCCACCACCCTGTCTGTGAGGGCTACAGGGAGGCGGCGCGCACGGCTTCCAGGGAGGTCTCTGAAGAAAGGGCAAGGTCACCAAGCACCTGCACCTGCTCTCTGCCCAGGCCCCTGTTCTTCATCGCTCCTGGAGACAGAGCAGCCATCTGTCAACCTTAGGTGCCAGGCAAAAGGAAGAGGCCACGTGCTGGGGACGGCTGAGTGAAGACCTGGGGCTCTCTGAGCCACCCGTCTCGCACCCTGCAGGGCGAGCTCTGCGGCGGGCCGCGGGCCGGGGGCCACACAGCGAGGTACTCACAGTCAGCGGCGTACTCCACCTGGGAGGGCTGCGCCGCACCGTCGGCCGTGGGGGGCGCGGGGGCGGGGCTGTCGGCCTGGGCCTTCCGGACCAGCGCGGCAAGGGGGTGATCCGGGTCTACCACCTTCAGAGGCTGCAGACAGAGAGGACGCATGATCACACCATCTCCTGTATTCTGGGTCACAAAGAACTCTCTTGAGGCCAAGCAGGCTCAAGTCGGCTGTAGAACACAGTGTGTGAGAACACAGCATCTGTGCTCGGAACAGCCCACACACACACAGAGGGGCAAGCTGTTCGTGTGGCTGCGAGTCCCGGGGAGCGAGTGAAAAGATGGCTTCGGCCTTCCTCGCTGCCACTCAGGAAAGGAGGGCAGGTGGAGAGGATTAAACTCCTACTGACAGGAGTGGAGCCACCAAGCAAAACGTGAAAATGCAAAATATACCTCGATGATGGTAAAATAAGATACAAAAGAAATGCACTCATGTAGCTTCCCAAAGCTACAGGTGCGCAAGTTTTGTTACGGCATAAAAAATACAGAAGATCGACACCTTCATCAGCTCCTCCAGGCGGTTACACTTCTTGGAAGCAAAGAGAGACGGGTGCAAGTAATTCCCGTCTTCCTCGTCATCGTCGTCATCGTTGTCAGAGCTGACGCCCGACTCTGCAGAGAAAAAGCAAATTTCAAGATTCTGCTGTACACTGAGGGACAAGGGATGAATAAATGATGTAAAAACAGAGAAACAGGTGCCTGGGGGGCTCGGTTGGTAAAGCGTCCAACTCTTGATCTCGACTCAGGTCATGTTCAAGCCTCGCATCAGGCTCTGCACTGAGAGTGGACCCTGCTTGGGATCTCTCTCTCTCTCTCTCTCTCTCTTCCCCCCCCTCTCTCTGCACCCCCACAAAAATATTAAAAAAGCCCTTAGAAGCAGACAAAGTCAGAGCTCCATGTCATCATCTCGTGGCTCCTGGGACAGACGGCCCCAGAGTGCACCCGACGCGCCCAGCAAGAAGCTGGGCATGTGCCCTCGGCCCAGGCGGCAGCACCCCTCCAGCGCTTACTAGTCTGGAGCAAATTATTTTAATTTTCTAGAAAAAAGGCAAGAATCTTGATGAAAGGTAAAACAACAGCAACAGATACTTTAAAAAACTAACGAACATGGAGAAAGTGAGATCTGTAAACAAGAGTCATACAGCTGATTTTAAAAATCATGTTTCAGCTGGAGAGAAAAAATTCAACAGCTACACACACGAGACTGTCGTCTGCACATTATTCCAACAGTTAACTGGCCTCTGTAGTAAGAATCCCAACCTTAGAGGGGCGCCTGGGTGGCTTAGTCGGTTAAGCGGCCGACTTTCACTTAGGTCATGATCTCACGGTTCATGGGTTCGAGCCCCGTGTCGGGCTCTGTGCTGACTGCCAGCTCAGAGCCTGGAGCCTATTTCAGAGTCTGTGTCTCCCTCTCTCTCTGACCCTCCCCTGCTCACGCTGTCTCTCTCTCCCTCCTAGAAATAAATAAAAATATTAAAAAAAAATCCCAACCTTAGATATTTAATAAAAACAACAGCTTGAGATACAGAGGAGTAAAAAACTAACCTTTTATCTTTGTGCATGTAACAGCCTCAGCCCTAAACCCTGCGTGCACCCGTACTGCTAGAATGATCTCTCAAAGCAGGAGATGGACTGTTTTCTCCAGGAAATGTTCAACGGCCAGAATGAGAGGGAACATTTCCAACCCAGGCGATTACGTCTGAGAGCACTGATGTCTAATTACATTTCACTCATCTACGGAAATACTAAGAATCTGATACAACTGGAAGACTTATTCTAGAAGAGCTGGCACCACCCTCTGAGGGCACCAGCAGCTTTAACCAACATGCCGTGGTGGGGCTACTGCACACTCTGGGGCCCTGAGGCGCAGGCTGCAGCCGCTCCCCCCCACCAGGCCACCCCGCCCAGGCCCTGCATCCAGGCAGGACGGAGTCTCACGCACTCTTCTTCTCCTCATTTCTGTTTTCTGCCAGCACCGGGTAGCGCCCCTCTTTCATGGCTTTCTGGATGAACTTGTAGTAGGGGTTGAGGTAGTGATCAAAGCGTAGAAAGTCAAACTGAGAGTTCCGGGCCTGCTTGGCTTTCAGCATAATCTCAAACTGTGCTCCCTGTTTGCACACGAAGTTGGCTGTGCGCTCGATGATAGCATGCATTTTGGCTGTTGGTGGCTACGAAAAAACATACATATTCACATGATCAATTTTTCCCTTTTCCACTGGCATGACTTAAAACACAGAATTGACCCCGGTGTTTCTGTCGATGACATCAAAGAGACCATGCAGGTGAAGAGCCGGCCCTCGGCTACACCTGCACGGCGAGTGGCTTGCTTTTGGACTCCGCGGAATCATATGGGGACAGGACTCACGGACGAGGCAGGCCGCTCCAGCGTCTGCAGAACTGACTCAAAGTAATCTTGTTTTACACTAAGTCACCGTACTTCCGTATTATCAGGGGCGGTGACGGGGCTGGGGACCAGAACCCTCAGAAGCTGTATGCGATTTTGGCACATAGCCATTTTTCTAGGGAGGGGGTACCCATTCACCAAGTTTCTCGGGAGTCTACAGATCACCCCTTTCCTTCTTAGCTAGGACTAGTTTTTATAGCTCAGGAAACAGCCTTTGTGGAGATGTGAGGTAGGCCACACACTCTCACTGGCTCCCACACCCAAGTCCTCTCCTCACCATAAGGGTGTGGACTGGCCCAACAGGGAGGGTCTCACCCTAGGGAACAGAGCAGAGCGAGTCCTCTGCCACCAGGAGGGGTCACTGCTTGGAGTCAGACCCCGCTGCGGCTTCCTGCTCCTGCCCACGCTGC